>CM054180.1:106550634-107150634 GCA_028829895.1 Sinotaia quadrata
GTCCCCACCCCAACCCCTCCTCCAAAAGGGCAAACAGAAGTTCACTAACTTTTTAACTATGCAGAAAAGCAATTAACTATTTAAGGAAATAGATTAATTAAAGGCTTAAACTGATCAAATCGTGACAAATACAAATCGCATCATATCTATGGAGATATGATTTATCACTGCAAGAAAAAAAAGTGGACTTGTAAAGTGTTTTGTCAGAGATAACGCGAGACAATTGTATGGCAAAATATTTTATCATAAATAACGAACGTAATTCTGTCACAAAGTATTTTTATCATAAATAATGAACGTAATTCTGTCACAAAGTATTTTTATCATAAATAATGAACGTAATTCTCTCACAAAGTATTTTTATCACAATTAGTGAACATGATTCTACGGCAAAGTGTTTTATCAGAGATAATGGACGTAGTTATATTGTAATGTATTTTATCATAAATAATGAACGTAATTTTACGGCTATATGTCTTCCTCACGTACCATCTGCAACCACTTCATCGTGGTTTGTTACGGTATAAGATCTTCACTTTATTATGTGTTTTATAAGTGTATATTAACTTTAGAATTGTGTTTTTATTCGTGCACAAGATGTTGTCTATGGAAATATATTGTTTACTAAGTGCATAAGATGCTGTGTATGGAAATATATTGTTTACTAAGTGCATAAGGTGTTGTCTATGGAAATATATTGTTTACTAAGTGCACAAGATGTTGTCTATGGAAATATATTGTTTACTAAGTGCATAACATGTTCTCTATGGAAATGTTTACTAAGTGCATAAGATGCTGTGTATGGAAATATATTGTTTACTAAGTGCACAAGATGCTGTGTATGGAAATATATTGTTTACTAAGTGCATAAGATGTTGTCTATGGAAATATATTGTTTACTAAGTGCATAAGATGCTGTGTATGGAAATATATTGTTTACTAAGTGCATAAGATGCTGTGTATGGAAATATATTGTTTACTAAGTGCATAAGATGCTGTCTATGGAAATATATTGTTTACTAAGTGCATAAGATGCTGTCTATGGAAATATATTGTTTACTAAGTGCATATAGGGTTACGTATTTTAAGAGGAAATACTAAATCTGAATTACATTGGTTTATTGTTTACATTATAATTATGTGGTTTATATTGTATTGCTATACTGAATTTACATAATATGGTTGTGTAATTTGATTCACATTATATTTTGTATGATGTACATTACAGTGTTATGTAGTTTACATTAAAATTTGTGTGTGCTGTACATGACAGTGTTATGTGGTTTATTTTGTGTGCTGTATATTACAGTGTTATGTGATTTACACTATATTCTGTGTGCTGTATATTAGAGTATTATGTGTGATATATATTACAGTGTTATGTGATTTACATTATATTTTGTGTGGTGTGCATTACAGTGTTATGTGGTTTACATTATATTACAGTGTTATGTGACTGACATTATATTTTGTGCGTTGTACATTACAGTGTTATGTTGTTGACATTATATTTGTGTTGTACATTACAGTGTTATGTGGTTTACTTTATATTTTGTGTGTTGTATATTAGAGTATTATGTGGTTGACATTATAGTTTGTGTGCTGTACATTAGAGTTTTATGTGATTGACATTATATTTTGTGTTGTATATTACAGTGTTATGTGATTAACATTATATTTTGTATGTTGTATATTACAGTGTTATGTGGCTTACATTATATTTTGTGTTGTATATTACAGTGTTATGTGGTTCACATTATATTTTGTGTTGTATATTACAGTGTTATGTGATTAACATTATATTTTGTATGTAAATATCACAGTGTTATGTGGCTTACATTATATTTTGTATGTTGCATATTACAGTATTGTGGCTTACATTATATTCTGTGTTGTACATTACAGTGTTATGTGGTTTACTTGACAAGTACATAAAGCTATGACTAGGCAGTACAGAGAGAGTAAAGCTGGTAATCCGTCTTTGTGCGAAACATTTTCGGGTGATCCTTAACTGCCCCCACCCCCCTTGCTCAAAGTGGCAATCCCAGTGTCTAATCCATCAAACAGGACAATAAATCTGATGCCGTGAACTGTAAGCTGTGATTGATAAAGCCATTTTTTGTGGGGGTTTTTATTTTATCAACGGTGCAGTTAAAAGTCAGCAAGAGCCTGCCATGGGGTGCTTTTCGGGCACAAAAATTGCACCCCAAAATAAAACCTATTCAACCATTCACTCTCCACACCTATTACCCTGCACGCTCTTTTCAACAACGTAAACATCTCCTTTGGCAATAGCGCTCATCGGCGAAATCAGCGAATTTTCAGAACCTTAATTACCGTTCCAATGCAGCTTTTCTCTAACTGTCCTACCACGCCTAGTTTTGTATTTAGTAATTCAGCGGCTGATAATTTTTTTTCTATTACCACTACTGCTATATTTATATACTCGATGCTGCTAATGCAGTGAAATACTTCGTTAAGTAGTCTCGTTCCATTGTCTCAGACTCCTTGCTATTCGTAGTCAGAAGGATAACTTTAGAATTGTCCGTACTGTGACCAGAGTGATAGCTTTAGTTTTGTCTTCACTGGAAATCAGAGACAGAACTTTGGAGTTATCTGCACTTTGGCCAGAACAATAACTTTAGTGTTGTCTACGTTTGGACCAGAACAATAACTTTTGGAGTTGGCTGCATTTGGACCAGAGTGGTATCTTTTAGAGTTACCTGCGCTTGAAATCAGAACGATAGATATTTAAAAATGTAAATATACTCGAATCACAGTAATAGCTGTTGTCGAATGGCCTGCATGTGAATCACAGAGAAAGTCTGTGAAATGTCTGCCACTTTGGTACAAACGGCGAGTCTTATCTCAATAGCGAAAAGATCGTGACTCAGAAGCACGCCCACACTCTCACATTTTTGTTTACTTTAAAAGTCAGTGCTGCTTTTCCGACAACTCTAATAAGCGTTCCAGGTGTTAGTGAAGGTGTCATTATCTAGGAAAGTACTTCCCGGCACTGTTGATCAATTTCTCAATTCACAAGCACTTAGAGTGCTCAGGCTGGAAATCATATATTACGCAAAGAAATTATGCATAAACTATGCATCAAAACTATAGAAGCTATGCTCTATAATCTACTATGAAACTATGATCTATACAACTTCTATAGAAAATACGCACCATACAACTAACTAACTACAGAAAAACGTGCTTATTACACTCGAGAGCCAAAGAAATTAAGTTTCATACAGCTAATGATAGATCTGCGATTTATGCAGTTAAATAGCCATTGAAACTATGCTTGATATATTTAACAACAGAAATTATTCTTGATCTAAGTAACGCGGCTAATTATTCAGTAACTAACCATAGGAAATGCTATTTATACAGCTAACTAATCGCAGAAAGTATGCTTTATAAATTTAACTAAAGAACTTATCCTTCATAAATCTAACTAGGTGAAGAGGCTAATTATACAGCTAACTAATCATAGAAAATTCTCTCTTTATAAAGCTAACTAATCATAGAAAATTCTCTCTTTATACAGCTAACTAATCATAGAAAATTCTCTCTTTATACAGCTAACTAATCATAGAAAATTCTCTCTTTATACAGCTAACTAATCATAGAAAATTCTCTCTTTATACAGCTAACTAATCATAAAAAATTCTCTCTTTATACAGCTAACTAATCACAGAAAATTCTCTCTTTATACAGCTAACAAATAATAGAAAATTCTCTCTTTATACAGCTAACGAATGATAACTGAAATTATGCTTTACAAAGTTGATTAACCATTGTAATTGCACCTTATGACTCTAACTAGAGTACTGAAATTACACTTTACACAGCTAACCACTGAAATTACACTTTATACAGCTAACCACTGAAATTGTGCTTTATGCTACTAACCACTGAAATTATAATACATGTCGGTAACTAACCATTTAAATAAAACTGTATAAAACTAAACATTGAAATTATGTTTTATATATCTACATGACCAGTGAAATTAAACTGTATACAACTAATTACTAACATTACGCTGTATAATTAACCATACAATGTACGCTTAAGGGACAGCAAATCTAATTCAATTAACCAGAAATCTTCATACAGACGTAGTGTACATGAGAAGTCAAAGAAATGTGATATACTGTAGTGATAACTCTAAAGAAAATTCTCTACATCTTAGCCTTTTAACACGCACTCATAAGTCATGCTTACACAATGCATGCAATCACAGAGACACACCCAAACAAAGACACTCATAAGCCATGCTTACACAATGCATGCAATCGCAGAGACACACCCACACAAAGACACTCAAATGCAGACACACACAGAGTTATTAGATGCAAATACATAAAAACACATATACACATACAAACGCACATACACACAGATTCTCACAACGACAAATAGACACTATAACAAAGACACAACAGCAAACACACAGATACATACAGACACACAGACATTAGCACAAACATGCGTATGAATACACAAATAGATATAACACCCAGATGCAACACACAGAAATTCTCATGTCCTTGGGGCACCGAGATTCTGTACCTCCAACCGCGGAACTGGGTTTCAAGCAAGCTCAGACAGGGAGATGAAAACGGCTTCCCTATTGTTAACCGCATTCAACCACTGTTGCATGTTTAAGCTGTCCTGAAGGTGGACTTCCCACTTTGCCAGGAAAAATATTGAAGAAAGTTACCTTGTCACTTCAACACTAGGCAGCAGACAGATGAAAAACGGGTGGAAAGAGATTTTCCCGACTTTCCTTTATGAAATCTCTGTATACAAGAATCCACACAAATGAAGCAAGATGTCTTCACATAAATCCATGCTTTCAGCATGAGAGTATAAGTCGTCCTTCTTCCCTTATATAGTTTTACTAAGTCCTCAAAGGCTTCTAGAAGCTTTATGTCAAGTGACATAAACTGTCCATGCAAGTTTTTAATCTGCATGCCGCACATCTGTTATTGGCAAACTTATTATACATTGACTTTCTTTCTCATAAACACCCGTCACTACTCATGTGCGAATACTCTACATTCATTCAATATATATAATTCTCCAAAATATATATATTTAATGCATGAAATGATAACACACACTGTGTCTACAAACGTCTCTCTGTCTAAATGAAAACTTAGGTGAACAATTCTAGAGTCACATAACATATAGTGCGTAATAACAAAGCCGGGTTACTTCCCCTAGTCTTTTAGCGGGGGGTTTTTAGATTGTGAAATAAAATATAATTTTGGCTCCATCCTTCCCCGTGACATTATGCTTGATAGTAATTAACTCCTTTTAATAACAGTTGATAAGTTTTACATTGCTGAGTGGGTTTAGTACTCGTGAATGCTACTGAACACCAAAAACAATTCATAATATCGTGTCTTGCGTGCACTACATTTAATAAGAGATTTTAAACTTGTTCAAGAATTCAAGAAAGCGGGTAAATAAAAATACTTTGAAGTTTCCAAATCCGTTCAGAAATTTTGGCTCCGGTTGAGAGTAATCTGGGTCATATCGCCGACAGTAACAGAGAATGCAATCTTGAAAAAGACAATTCTTTTTTTAAATACTTCTACGAATGCTACAATTCCATTTCTTATATTATTTACAGACCAAAAGCCGAGTGCAGTATGGTGTGTGTGTGTGTGTAGAAGGGTATGAGAGTGTGTGTGTGTTTGTGTTTGCATGAGTTGGACGATATTACTGCGTTAGATTTGCACGGCTTTGTTGAGTAGTATGTTTATGCATTCAATAGACTCTATTCAATAGATAATAGCTGAATAATTTGAGTCTCTGCGCGCAATAAATTAAGAAATCTGGTATGTATGAGAGACAATGTGCAAGCATAATCACATACTCCTTTTTGATCTGAGACATGTTTCACTGAAAACAATATAAAAATACCTTTCACTCACATCCAGTTTTAATTCCATAGGTATCATTATTTCGCGAAAATGACCGAAGAATATCGGTGCTTTTTACGTAACAAGTATATGATTCTCCCATTTTAAAACATCTGCAAATTGTTTTGTCCAAAAATAATTTTCTGCATGGGAAAAGAATTGATTTTTTTTTATATAAATAGTTCGAAACCAAACGCACAGGTAATAGAAAATTAATTTTTTAAAGCATAAACTTTATAGAGACAAACAAACAAAAAATTATGTTCATTGTAAGTAATGTGTTAGGCACAGTCTGCGTTCCATGTTTGTCTACACTGGTGCGATGTGTGTAGTTTATGTTCATTTTTGTGTTATTGCGTCTATGTTGTGTGCTTTCAATAGTTTTGCATATAGTTTGTTTTTGCATAATGTGTTCGCTCTGTGTTGTTTATGTGTGTTGTGGTGAGCCTGTTCTGTGTACTAAGAATATATTACATATGGTTTGTTTTTGCATGTGTTCACTCTGTATTGTTTTGCAGGCTGTGTTGAGTCTCACTTGTGTCGTAGTGAGTCTGTTCTGTGTGCTAAGAATATATTACGTATAGTTTGTGTTGTGCTATAATTCGTCTTTTTTTTCTAAGTTGAGAGATGTGTTCTTTTTGTGTGCTAAAAGCTCTGGGGTTTGTGTGTGCTAAGTTGAGTGCTGTGTTGTTTGTGTGTGCTAAGTTGAGTGCTGTGTTGTTTTTGTGTGCTAAGTTGAGTGCTATGTTGTTTTTGTGTGCTGAGTGCTGTGTTGTTTTGTGTGCTGAGTGCCGTGTTGTTTTTGTGTGCTAAGTGCTGTGTTGCTTTTGTGTGATAAGTTGAGACCTGTGTTGTTTTGTGTGCTGAGTGCTGTGTTGTTTTGTGTGCTGAGTGCCTTGTTGTTTTTGTGTGCTAAGTTGAGACCTGTGTTGTTTTTGTGTGCTAAGTGCTGTTGCTTTTGTGTGATAAGTGTTGTGTTGCTTTTGTGTGCTGAGTTGTTTTTTGTGTGCTAAGTTGAGTGTTATGTTGTTTTTGTGTGCTGAGTTGTTTTTTGTGTGCTGAGTGTTGTGTTGTTTTTGTGTGCTGAGTTGTTTTTTGTGTGCTAAGTTGAGTGTTGTGTTTGTGTGCTGAGTTGTTTTTTGTGTGCTGAGTGTTGTGTTGTTTTTATGTGCTGAGTTGTTTTTTGTGTGCTAAGTTGAGTGTTGTGTTGTTTTTGTGTGCTGAGTTGTTTTTTGTGTTTTAGGTTGAGAGATTTGTTTTTGTATGCAGTCTGCAAATAATTTTACGTATCCGGTCTGTTATATACTAGGTGTTTAGTATATATGCTTTTGTTAAAAGTTTGTTTTGTGTGATGATGTGTTCTCAATTCATGTATTGTGTAATTTCTACTGAGCTTAAGAAAAATTTTGTTGTATTCAATTATACTTTTAATGAGTTGTAATGTGTCTGTTTCTGTACTCAATTAGTTTTAAAGAGTTGTATTGCATCAGTTTGTATACTCAGTTAGAGCTTTAATGAATTGTAATGTGTCAGTTTGTGTACTCAATTAGTTTTAATGAGTTACAACGTGCTCGATGTGTGTGTGTGTATGTATGTGCACTAAAGTATATTTTTGATGAGCTGTAATGTGTTTGGTTTTGCTGCGTGCATACTCAATTATAGTTTTAACGCGTTGTAATGTGCTCGGTGTGTGTGTGTGTGTGTGTGTGTGTGTGTGTGTGTGTGTACTCAATTACAGTTTTAATGCCTTGTAATGTGCTCGGTGTAGTCAATTACAGTTTTCATGACGTATAATGTGCTCTGTGTGTGTGCTTATTCAATCATAGTCTTAGTGAACTACACTCAGTCTTTATATGTTCGATGTGCAATGCACACTGAAATCACGTGCTCCTTGTCTTGTGTTATGCTCCGAAGTCCTGTCCTCCTTGTCTGTGTCATGCTCTGAAATCCTGTCTTCCTTGTCTGTGTCATGTTCTGAAATCCTGTCCTCCTTATCTGTGTTATGCTGTGAAATACTGACCTTATCTGTATCATGCTCTTAAATCCTGTCTTCCTTGTCTGTGTTATGCTCTGAAATCCTGTCCTCCTTATCTGTGTTATGTTCCATTTAGTTTACTGAATTCTTTGTAAAGTTAGCACTCTTCTACTGTATGTGTGTTGTCTGATTTCTTATATATCCTGTTCTAACACATACTATCAAGCACGTCAAAGATCTCGAAGGGAAGCAAACTGTATATTCAATTAAATGCATTGCGAGATTACTCATATTGTGTTAAGTTATACAAATAACCTTAGGAAGACGTCATTGTAAACAAGGCACAGTATTAGTAGCATACTGAGGCTATCAGACATTTTTTTAAAGTTACAACTAGACACACACAAGAGATAAAAGTTTATCATGGGTGCACTTCACATCAAATAGCCTTTACCGTGCATGCCTGGTTATCTTTTACTGAAATTTACTTATAAATCTTAGAAGATGTACAATAAATTGAACAATTTGGCAGCAAATCTTTTTACACTTGTTGTTTTGTATCCTGTTTGTGTGTGTGTATTTTGCATACCTCTCTTATGAAAAATAAACTCAAACTAACAGTCACTCTGCTAACATTAAACATACATATAAATGTAAGCATCAACAGAAAGAATATGTACATGTGCCCACATAAGCAAGGTGAACCTCATTAGTGCATGTAATGAGAATCCTAAAAAAATATAACTTGTCAAACAACCTAAAACATGTACAGTGTTTTAGGTTGTATACTACATACACATGTTAACTGTTGTAATGCCTTAGTATGCTGGTTGATCCTAATAATATAAACTTTACAGTGTTAGAATTCTTTTTTAAAAATGTGATACTGGTCCGCAACAGGATAAAAAGCACTACTGCCAATTAAAAAAAGAAATCAGAGCAATAGACTTTACAGATAATCTTCAACAATTTATAAAAATAAAATAAATATAAAATACTCACAAAATCTGAAAGATCAGCTAACAAATCTTTATCAGCATGTTTACTAATGAAAATAGCACAATATATGTGTATACAATCCAGTACCAAAAGGCAGCTTTCTTCCATAATTGTACTGGTATACCTCTTCACAGATATGGATAATTAATTATCTGATTATTACATATCTATGCATTAAACTAGCAAACAAGGGATATAATGTGAGATATCCAAAGAGAGAGAGAAAAATTGTGTCATTTTGATATTGCTAACAACTGAGTATTCTGAATCTTCATCATTCAAGCCAAACCACTAAATATATATTCACATATATCATTATAAGTGGGCCACACACACACACACACACATCACAAAATACCTATATATAGTCATGTCCCAGTCTGTTAGGTTTTTCATTAATAAACCAGTGACATAAGCAAAAAGCTGTTGACAAAGTTTATTTTTTGACCAGTGATAACAACCTATATACAGATGAGTCAAACATATTTTGAAGTAATGATATAAATATTGAAACTGCTGAAAACACATTTATATTTTACCAGTAAACGACGAGGAATATGACATGCAGGTTTAGATATGTTACAACATCAGTCATTTTTTCCAGAGAGATAAAGAAATATATGGTGAGAGGGGAGGTGGATGAAACAGACAGAGTGAGAAGTGGGGTGGATGGAAACAGACACAGTAAGAGGGGAGGTGGATGAAAAAGGGCACAGTGAGAGGGGAAGTGGATAAAAACGGGCACAGAGATGGGAAGTGGAGGAAAACGGACACAGTGAGAGGGGAGGTGGATAAAAACAGGCATACAGTGAGAGGAGAGGTGGATAAAAACAGGCATACAGTGAGAAGGGAGCAAGTCTGATCAGAAGTAGAGTGACAGTTAAAGATTCTCACTGTCAAGCAAAAAGGAAGGAGATGAGACAGATTAATCCTGAGGGTGCAGATATAGCTGTTGCATTTGTGTGTATTTTGTGGGGCTTATGTGTTTGCTGAATTGTATCACAAGAATTTATATAAAAAGTTCAAATAATATGAAAAGTTATATTAGAAGAATGTATTTATCAAGTGTAATCTTTACTAATATAGATATTTCATTTAAGAAACTTTTCCTGTACATACTTGATTGCTTGCCACAAGTTCTCTTCAGATTCGGTTATAAAGTTCTGTTACATACTTGATTACCTGCCACCAGTTCTCTTCAGATTCAGTTATAAAGTTCTGTTACATACTTGATTACCTGCCACCAGTTCTCTTCAGATTCAGTTATAAAGTTCTGGATCTAGTGACAACTAAACACATCATCAACTGATCAAGAAAGGTATAAAAAAAAACACCCCACCCCCAAAAACAATAAAAAACCCTCTCTGTGGCTGTGTTGTCTTCTTATCAAATCAAAATTGAGAATAATGAATATTGCACAAATTCAGATTGAAAAAGAAAATGATTTTAATCCTCTGAGACATACAACAGTCATGCCTATCGACATTATGTATGTACAGCACTGTTTTTGACAGTGTGATATTGTCCTGTGATAAATCATGTGCTGGTACTGACCAGTCCAACCAGTTCAAGGCAAAAGCAAGTGTACTTACACAATTTTAGATGTCATGCGAGAAAGAAATTCAGGAGAGACAACAAAGCGTTCAGCTTTAGGCCAACCAAACAGGGATTAACAATGAATTAAAACAAATATGCAATATGACAGTGATGATTGTTTCAAATGCCTAATAAACATCTTATAACAAATTACAGTGTTAGTGGCCTACATACTTTTGACATAGCAGTTTATCCTCTTATCTTATAAAAGAATAAATTAATCAGACTACTTAAAAGAAACATGCTGGATTTATAAGAGATTTCCAACTTGGTCCCATGGGTATGACACCTTTCTCATTATTCAAAGTGAAACAAACCAAACAAAAGAACCCTGTGAACAATGTTAAAATTAATGGTTTATGTTTGCAGCCTGTTCACAGCAAATGACTTGTTAAAGTTTACACCTGTACAAATACAGGTGGTGATGCTTCACATTTACAACCTGTAAAAGCACACTTTCCAAATACTTATTATATACATACTGCTGGTTTTACAGCTGTCCCTGATTCTGTATCCTCATACATACAAATTGATCTTTTTAAACTGATCATTTAATCAGTTTCTTTAAAAATAAAATGCTTCCTTCTGAGACATTTCTGACTCAGTCTGAATCATTTTAAAAAATTCATAACTTATACAAAGAAAATCCGTACAATACTTTGGACTAGTAAAGGTATGAAAGAAACAATTTAATTTTTAAAAGAGTTTAAAGTGTTAATGTGACACAATTCAGTTAAAAGATTTTACCTGACAATTTAAATTAATAAAAAAAAGATTTTAAAAGTGAATACCATTAAAATTGTTAACAATGACCTAAAACAAAACATGTGTTTTAAAAATAAATAATAGGAAACAAATAACTCTTTATAAAATCAAATATGAACAATAAATCAAATGGTAAGTTATGCCCCTTCTGCAGGAATGAGAAATAAAATTAAAAAAATAAAACAGGAGGGGAAAAAGAGAAGTGAAAAAGAATATGCTGCCCTGCATTTCAGAACTAGATGTCCAAATAAAATAAATTATTTTAAAATATATTTTATATGAATATTATTGTATTTCTTTTAATAATGGGTAGGTAACTAATTGTTTTGAACTGTGCTCATTTCAAAAACAAACTTGAAGTTATGTTTTTCTGGACATGTGTGTCATTAGGAACCAATCATTTCTTTTTGAAGTGATCAGTTATGCATGGTCAAAGATCCAAGTTCACAATATCACTTTTCCAAAGAAAAGCATGAAATGTACACATATACGATCAAAAGTTCATACGATGAAAGACACATCACATATCTGATTGTGACATTTTGACTAGCTGAATATTTCTGGCAGCAGGTACTTGAGATACACTGTGCCTCTCTGATATTGGTGACTGTCTCACACAACCACTGAAAGGCTTGTGTTCTCAAGAATGACCCAAGATCAAAACTTCTTGCTGTTTGTGCTTTGAAGAATTGTTAACTGCAAAACTCCTTCCAGAAAGTATTCTATTAAGAGGCACTGTAGAGCTTTTGTCTGGAATCTTGAATATTCCAACACAATAAGGCTTTCTTGTTTTTCCAGTCATATGCAAAGACAAGCTCTGCAAACCACTATGCCGAACCAGGGTAGAACAGTGCATGTCCTTCTGCACATATCTCTGTAATCATGAGTCAAAACTTTATTTGGCTTTTAATTCCAGGATCAAATGACAACATCAGCTTTACAAGCTGTGGCTGCTTTTACATGATCCAAGCTGCTTCCACAGAGAGCCATTAATTGCTGCTCCAAAAGTCTTAACCAAGTTACCTTATCATCAATTGTGGGAGTGCGAAGAACCAACTCTACTGGCATGGAAATTCCGGTTACAGGGCTTGTTGGACAGACGTGAAGAATGAGCTCCGTTGCTGAAGAGACATAAAATTTGAACTTTGGGTAACAAATAAATTACCTTTCACATGCTTGCCATTCAGTGATCAGACTAATGATTAAGACCCCATAAGCAAAACAGATACCTCTGAATTTAATCAAAGCTGCCTTGGTCTCCCCCCACCACCAAACCCTCAATAAAATCTTTAAGCCTAATGCTTCCTAATAGAATTTAAGTACCCATCTTCATATGTACATACAAACCATATGCATTCACTCTAAAATATGCTTTAGAGTAAGCATAAAAGTGTCCTGCAGTACTAAGGAAAGATAACTCTGAGATACTATGATACAGTACTGTATGAACAAGATTACAAATAACTAAGAGTATTTTCTATGCAATTATGTGCACGTTTTACACTTGAAAGTGCATTCTTATGTTCATGATTTTTTTTTTAATCATGAACATTAATCATTAATATTCATTATATTTTTCTCATTACCATTGCATTAAGATATCACTGTAAATGACAAAAATTATGCAAGTGGTAATAAAGACATAAAGCACACAGACATAAGAGACAACCAACTGAACAGACAAGATGAGACATAAGATTAGACATATATAATATAACAAATACAAAGACACATACATTACTAGACTAGCATAAGACATGGTGTTCGCTCAGCCAAGAAAATGAGCGTTCACAAATCCACAAACATAAAATCATCTACTCACTGTGCCTGCGCTGCAATTCAATGCCACGAACATCAAGCAGATAAAGTGGGTCAGTGATTACTCTGAGGTAGCCATATTTCTCGGACCGCATCAGCAACAAGAGGTCAGACAGCAAAACCATTGTGACCTGTATGGAAAAGTGCATTGCAGAAGAGGAATGCAGAACAGGGCTAAAGTGGGGTGCAGAACATGATTAAAGTGAAGTATAAACAGGACTAAAGTAGAACCGGTCTAAAGTGGAGTGATAGAACAGGACTAAAATGGAACAAAAGGAAATGACTAAAGTGGAGTGGTAGAACAGGACTAAAGTGGAATGATAGAACAGGACTATAGTGGAGTGGTAGAACAGGACTATAGTAGAGTGGTAGAACAGGATTAAAGTGAAATGACAGAAGAGGACTAACATGGAGTGACAGAACAGGACTAGAGTGGAGTAGCAAAACAGGACTAACGTGGAATGATATCACTAAAATGGAGTGATAGAACAGGACTAAAGTGGAACAACAGAAGAGGATTAAAATGGAGTGAGAGAACTAGATTGAAGTGGAATAATAGAACAGGGCTAAAGTGGAGTAACAGAACAGGACTAAGTGGAGTGAAGGAACAGGACTAATGTGGAGTGATATAACTAAAATGGGGAGTTATGACAGGACTAAAGTGGTGCAACAGAACAAAAGTGGAGCAACAGAACAAGACTGAAGTGGAGCAACAGAACAGGACAAAATGGAATAACAAAACATGATTAAAGAGAGTAAAATGAAATTCTAAGAAGGCCAGAGAAGTGCAGGGCAATGTTAAAGTGGAGTGCTGAATAGAACTAAAGTGGAGTGGTGCTGAATAGGGTTAAACCTATTGATATCCTTCCTATACCTACTTCTGCACACAGTTTTAAACTGAGGTAGGAAGTTCAACTGCAGGTTCATCAATTGAAGGTAGTGCAGTTTGTCAAATAAACACATATCTTGATTGAGGGTTTTCAGGGAAAGGAATATTGTCTGAAAAATTGAGCTGCTTAACAATACACAAACAAAACCCCATAAAATGTTAAACAAAGCAAAAGAGGTAAAACAGTGATATAGTTACCTTCATCCATTCTTTACTGCACAAGTAAAATATCTCTCCTTGATGTATAATGTGACGATCTTCCTGGCAAAGCTGGAATACCTTAAATCATGAAAATACTGTTATTATATCTGATTTCAGGAAGAAAAAATATTTTAAAATATTTTTACGACAAGGACAATATTTGCACTTACTGCAAAAACTCAATAGTGAATTTCTCAAACAAATACTACTAGAAATGAATAAATAAAAAATGTTAATAAGGAATAAATAATTCGTGTTTGCTAATAAGTAACAAGTTATCATTCTACAAGGAGAATTTTTGCAATCAGAAAAATGAGTACCCATATTTCAAACAAAGATAATACATGTAATACAATTTGTCAGATATGAGAAGGCAAATTTACACAAGGAAAATGTTAGAAAATTGTCTCCAATTATATCTAAACAAGAAGCAACATCAGTGGACACACATTCTGCAAGAAAAAACTGTACAGTAAAATAATCTGTGGAAAGTAAAATGGTCAATGATTTTTTCAAAAGAAATGCTCTTCCACATTTAGAAATGGTTTAAAATTAAACAAAATCAAAAAATAGAGAAATATATCAAGTGTCTCACCTCACCTCAGGACAAGGTAGATTTCTGCTCAGGCATAAACAGAGTGATGCATTTACTAATGTCCTCTACTCAAGTTTGGCTTTGCATATAATTTCAGAAAGAATTACTAGAAACTTCTATTGATATCGGGGTTTTTAAGAAGCAATGGTCAGCTAGCCATGGTTACATTCTATGTGCCATCCCAGAAACTCTAAGAACAGGTCAAGGCCAAGACTTCTGGGTTTCCCTATAGTCTAAATTAAGTATAATAAGATCATACCTGTCTCCTACCTGGAGACTTTGTCATACTTACATTTTATGTGGTCTCACCTGAGTCTTTGTCAAACTTACATTTCTTACACTTATGTTGTCCTACTTGGAGTGTCCGTCAAACTTACATTTCTTACACTTATGTTGTCCTACTTGGAGTGTCCGTCAAACTTACATTTCTTACACTTATGTTGTCCTACTTGGAGTGTCCATCAAACTTACATTTCTTACACTTATGTTGTCCTACTTGGAGTGTCCGTTAAACTTACATTTATGTGGTCTGAGAAGACAAGTCTGTCTTGCAGTCTCTTTACTTCAACGTCCTTGGAACCATGCGTACAATGCGATCGAATCAATGGTAAATCTTCCATTTCTTGTCCATCATGATCAGTTTCTTTGCAAGCATGGTCTGCTGGAAAAGATTATACCAGTTTTTAAAAATATCATTTTCCAATGTTATATCAATATGCTTTTTAAATTATGTTAACATAGCTGTCCAGTTCTTAGTCCTGATTTAGCAATGCTATGTACAATTTTTATTGTCATTTTTAATATAGG
Organism: Sinotaia quadrata; assembly: GCA_028829895.1. Classification (NCBI taxonomy): domain Eukaryota; kingdom Metazoa; phylum Mollusca; class Gastropoda; order Architaenioglossa; family Viviparidae; genus Sinotaia; species Sinotaia quadrata. The sequence goes on from CM054180.1 coordinate 106,566,216, forward strand.
CTTTTGCATGTTTCAAATTCAAACAATGCTATAAAGGAATTTTTTTTCCTGCAAATGAATGCTGTATGAGAATTTTCAATTTTACAAAGGATTACATGTGATAACAGTTATGCAATGTTTTATATGAGTATATGAGTATTTTGCAAAATGAGATTTTGCAAAGTTGTATAAGACCTGCAAATTGATACAAATTTTTTTAATTTTTACAAATTTATTTTTCAAAAATATTGCTTACTTAAATAACTATTTTAAACACATTTAAGCAATAAAATTTATTTTAAATTATACTGAAATATAAAATATGAACTGTTTCTAAATGGGATTAACCTAATATGATGATGATGGAAAATATAGTGTTTATACTCACAAATAATTATACTCCACAAAACTAGACTTGCTCTTTAAAACCTAATACAAATAACATAAAACTACCTATTTACAATTAATGACATCCAATTCACAAACATAATAATGCCATTATTAAAAACTAATATATTGCATAATTTTAACTGAAGGAATTGAGTATATATATATATATATTTTTTTTTTTAAAAAGAAGAAAGCTATCAACACCATCAACCTCTGTTTAAGGTCATGACAGATGAGCTGTCCGATGAAGCTGATGATGATGCAGAACTGCCTCGAGCACTGGAGCTCTGGCTGCTGGAGGAACGTATGTGTGATGTCAATGATGTGAGGCTCTGTACACGGGCATTGCTCATATTGCTGATGCAGCTCAAACTATCAGCTAAAACTGCAAAGTCCACATACATCAAAATACTTTGTTGAAAGACTATAAACCACACCAAACATCAAAATACATTGTTGAAAGACTACATACCACACCAAACATCAAAATACTTTGTTGAAAGACTACATACCACACCAAACATCAAAATACTTTGTTGAAAGACTACATACGACAACAAACATCAAAATATTTTGTTGAAAGACTACATACGACAACAAACATCAAAATACTTTGTTTGAACTTTATACACATTCACACCAACCATCAAAATATTTTGTTTAAAGTCCACATATGTCCAACCAAATATCAAAATATTTTTAAAATGTCCTTTTATGACCATACCAAATATCAAAATACTTTGTTTATAAAGTCCACATATATCCAACCCAAACATCAAAATATCTTATATAAAGACTGCATACCACACTAAATATCAAAATACTTTGTTTACAGTCCACATACATCCACACTAAATATCAAAGGACTTTATTTAAAGGCCACATGTCACACCAAACATTAAACATTAAAATACTTTTGTAAAGTTCACATAAAAAATGGAAATACTTTTTAAATATAAAATCCCCAAGAAACACAAAACTACAAAATACTTAGATGAAGATTGGTCAAACTGTAAAATCCCTAAGAGCAAGACCATACAATATCTTATGTTAAAAGGTTTATCAACAAACAAAACAAATATTAAAAATTTAAGTTTAGGATTGTAAGAGTACATAAATAACATCAAATCAAAAAGCAGAAAAAACAGCCAAACCTATTTCATTCATCACCAGAGGTCGGAAGCATACATAAACACAATCATTATTTGTTTAATAAATTTTTGCATCAAATTAGACAACATAGTTAGGTGAGTATTCAAAAAAATATGGGTCCAAATGAAACCCAAACTAAATAATTTGAATACTGATTGTTACACTTACCGCTTGTGATCTGTTTTAGTGTGCCATGGTCAGAACTGTGGGTAGGAGTGTGCAAGAAGATATCCTGCAGTACTAGATAGAGTTCCTTGATGTGCTGCCCACAGGCAATACATAGATGTATATTTATATATATTTGAATGAGTAAATTTGCCTATCTCTATTTCTAAACTTAATTGTTATATAAATTGTTAAATGTCAAAGTGACTCAACTTTGAGCACTCCTTATGATGATATTTTTGTAAGTACAAAGAGTTGAAGTAAACAACTCAGGTGGAGAAAATGCTAGAAACTAATGATGCAATCCAAACCAGTTCCATCTCAATGAGTAGTTTTCTGAAAATAGTTTCATACTTGTTCATAACAACTTTAACGAATGGTGATAGATCAAAAGTTACTTTGTTGAAGAAAGCCTATATTCTAATCACTTTGATTTGAACATAACTTGAAACTAGTCATAGAGGTGATTATTAGCTTATGATAAGTTAACTGACTGATACTAGAAGAATTTGGACATAGAAATATTTCATACATGTTTGCTATTGATCTATGATTTGAACTGGAGAATGCTTTATGTAATTGAACCATTATTTCTATGTTCACTAATTTGATTAATTTGTATATTATACTGTGAATTTTGATTGATGCTATATTTCTTATGCTGCATGTATATTGAGTTAATGAATAGTCTTGCAGACTTTGTAAGTTGAGAATGTTTGGTAGAGAAAGGAGTTATAGAAATGAAATATTTTTAAAATTTAGTACAGCTTTTATTTAACTTTTGCAGAGAGAAGCATGCACTTTTTGTTTGCTGCTTTGATCCGCTTCAAAATCGAAGTGACTACTGTACTCTACTGGATCAAGCTAATGTGTGTATCCAACATTATCATCAAACTTATCAGTAACGTGTTGCTTTAAGTTGATTCCTGTGAATTCTGTTAGAGAGCCAATTCAGCAAAAATAGTGGCTTGGGTTTGGTCTCAAGAATTCTCAAACATTGAACATTCCTCATTGTGTACTGAGTAGCAAACATGAAAATTCAGAATCATTCCTCCTGATGTGCTTGATAGCACATGCAAAATTTTGGACGAATCTCCACAGAGTGCTTGGAGACCACATTGAAGATTCTGGAACAGCTGTGTAACATGCCTAGAAGGGGTACGTAGGACCGTCGTCTAAATAAGAAAGATGTTGGCTTGTTAAAATCCACATGATTGTGAACATGTGCTTGTGACAGTGGCTATCATTGACTTTAATTATATCTCTAAAACTTCACTCTCATTTATGTGATGATTTATGCAAATGAAATTGATTTTTTATATATATATATATATATGTACATTTGACTGCTGATGTCTATGCGAGGATAAGCTGAGTGATTGTTTAGCATTAATCAAACATTGTTGTGAAGTGATGTAAATGTCAACACTCTTTTGATTATATTCATAGGTTGCATATTTAATTGTTGATTTTATAAATTTCTTGTTAAACTTATTCACCTTTTTAAACATATTGATAGGTGGTTGTGGGCTTCTTAAATGTAGATTAAAAGATGGATTTATCTTCTCCTTTGGTAAGAAGTTTTCCACCTGCGCAAATATTCTGTGATGGTAAATGTTTATCTTTAAATGTTGTGGATGAGAGAAAACATTTACAGCACCTGCATATCCACCAAGCGAGAGAGATCTGTGGTATCTTAGGGAGAATTAACAACATAAATTAAGATTCTCATCACATGTGATTAGTTATGGATGATTAATTGATTAAAAATAATAACCATTAACTAGGTTTTATGGCATCACATACTGCTAACACAATATGAGGTTGCATCACAAAATAGCATCAATTATAATCACAGGTAAAAAAACATAAATTTACTAAACACTATCTAACTCATTTTTAAACATTATAAATCACACATTAAATATTTATTTTTGTTTAAAAAGAAAAATGAAGAACCTGCAAAGGTCGAAAAATGAAGGCACTAATACTGGGCTGTCCAACCTCCAGAGCTGGTTCTTTGACAAAGCGCATGAAATCATCATTATGGCGAAGTTCCGATAGCAGACAGTTTGCCTCACTCAAACCCAAAGCATAAGTCTCATGTGCTTGACAGAACATGTGAACCTTAGGGGAGGAAATTAAATAAAGACATGAAGACATATGCCTACTGTCAGCAAAACCTTACTATTCTATATGTAGTAATGTACCTTGCTAAATGTCTATTGTCTCTGTCTTTAATTTGTACAAGGCACCTGTACGATGTGTGTGCATGTTAATACGTGACTGATTAATTGGCAATAATCCAGAAAAGAACTATAAAATACCATGGAAATAAAAAATCTTGAATACACTAAGTGTTTAGGACTACTATGACTACTAACACAGTATAAAATGTCTGTAACAAAGTGTCCTTGCCTTACAAAACAATATAAAATGTCTGTGACAGGAAGTATTTAAAAATAAATGTCTATGACTCAAGTACATTCTGGATGACTTTTAATACAGTGATAATGAATGAAACATTATGGATTATTAGCACTATATAAGATTTTTGTGACTATTAACACAAACTGATTTATCTCACACTAAAAAACAATATGTGGCATCTATGACTACTTCACAATACTGTTGCAAGAAACTGTAAGGTGAGACTTGAATGTAAGAATGAATGGAGTTAAAAATGAATAAACTGGAAATTTAGCATTTGTTCAATGATTATATTTTACATGGAAAAAACAGTATTTCTTTGTTTTATGAATTTATGTGAATCTCCTGGTTTACTGATTATAAATCCCTATCACTGTGGTAGACACAAGAAGTATCTACCACAATGTGTAAGTGTAAGGAATATGCTGCACTCTATTGATGTATGGTGGCAAAGTATGCTGACTACATCGAACAATTTCTGGTACAAAGAAATTTATTGAAATTGCTACAATTGTTGTTCTGCTAAAACAATTTGAAGTATATATATCTACCAACCTTAGAGTGGTATATGAGAGATATGGATGCAGTGAAATGACAGTTCTCACTGGACTGGGAATCATCATCTGATTCTGAGTAGACAGAGGGATAATTCTCCTGCATCTGTTTCACATGGTACTCAGAGATTGTAACAAGCTGAAACATATGATGTATATATGGTTTACAAAGACAGCAAAGCATTCTCATACACATGTACAAAATCTGTTTTATTACTAAACAATACATGAGTATTTAGGTCAGCAGACAAAATATTAAGAATAAAGATATGTGACAAGTGCTCTGAAATGAAATCTTTTAATACAGCGGAAGCCCACGATAATGCACCCGGTGATAACATGAATTCAGATATAATGCATTCGTGGTATGGCTCCTGAAATATATATCTTAATAATGCATTCTATTGCAAAACCCTACATTAACTCGACTCAGCTATTAACAGGATCTGATTTTATGGACCCCATTTATTGTGTTATAGTGAAGTTTCAGGGTAATAATAATAATAATAATAATAATAATAATAATAATAATATGTAACAAACACCAGTATTCACAATAGAGAAACATAAATAAAATGCATTTACAAATAGTACAACAAATTAGAAAATACCAAATAGAAATTAAAAATTAATATACAAATAACACATCAAATAAATGTCTACCAAACAGAAACAAAATATAAATACAAATTTTACATTGAATAACTATTTACTAAATAGAAACTAAACCTGAATTTACAAATACTGCACTGAATAACTCCTGAATAACTATTTATGAATAGAAACTAAAAATGAATTTACAAATGGCACATCAGATACTATGCTCACTGAAAATCGACGAAAAGATTATGGTGCTAATCTGAGACCAAAACAACCTTTACCAGAACACATGAAATAAAGGATAGTTGAGAGATCGGGTGATAAATTTAAGATATTTGGGTCAAGGTGGGGGAAGGGTTATTATCAAAAGATGTTGTAGAAAGATAATTTAAAAACTGGTGGAGGGGGAATCAGTTGAAAGAGAAGTATTATAGATGTCCATCAGAAGATATGAACCCTGAAAGAGCAGTGATGTTGAAAAATGATGAAGTTCAAATGACTGTTGTATATATTTCATCAGGACTGTTGTAGACAATGAACAAATACCGACTGAAAATGGTGCAAAAAGCAACTGTCGAAACTTGGAGTCATGGCTGTGAGGACTGCTGATGAAGGGGCTAAATAGATGCTGTTTACAGTGCAGAGCATAAAGCGATTGTAGCAATATAACATACTGGTATGTGTTAAAGGGAGGATGTAGGATGTAGGATGTAGGATGTAGGATGTAGGATGTAGCTAGATAATGGCAGGTATATAAAGTGCAGACAAACTTACTGAGTAAAAAATCTAAAGGCTGTTAATACTATATATAAAATAACAGTACAAACAAAATTTATGTGAAAGACATGAATAACGTAATACACAAAATACTTGATGTCAAAGACACGACTAACGTAATACACAAAATACTTGATGTCAAAGACACGACTAACGTAATACACAAAATACTTGATGTCAAAGACACGACTAACGTAATACACAAAATACTTGATGTCAAAGACACGACTAACATAATACACAAAATACTTGATGTCAAAGACACATTTAAATAATCAAAATTACAAGAAATCTCCAGACAGCTGATTTCGAGCCTGAGTGGCGAATCAACAAGAATGGAAAATATAAGCAATTTATCTGTATGTGAGATTGACACTTAACACATAAAACTGTGTTATCAAATTCTGAGTGCACAAACAACCTTTTCTACATTCTGGAACAGAGTTGCATGCTGTGCAGCAGACAAGATGCAGTGCCGGAGAGGTCGTGAGTAGCGCTGGATACCTGCATGCATGAAGTCAATGAAATCGACTTCCAGGCTCATTAATCGGTGAATTGCTTCTTGTTTCTTCAGATCATTACAACTCATGGATGCCAACTGTCCCAGAAGACAAGAACGACAGTAATCATTTAGCCAAATTGCTAACAAGGACATGTTACAGAAATACATATTGCACAGGAATACATGGCACATTCCGCATCTAATATATTAAAGACTTTAAAATTCTGCGCTTACTGCCCCAGGTTTAAAAAAAAAATTAAATCAAATATATACAATTAACATCTAGACCCCCCAAAAAACTGATTTTGTAAATTGCAAGAAAATCATAGTTATACATGATATAATATCAACAAGATAAAGTCATTTTTCAAATAAATGAAGAAATAAAATATTTCAAAATAAAATTTTTAAAAAGACCGAGCTCTGTCCATTATAATTTTGCAAACAGTTAGCATATTTGCATGGTGTAATGATACAATAGAATCACATGTATTCAGTAATACTCTTTACGATACATGTGTAACAGGTTTCCCTGTATAAGAAATACAACATGTTAAACTAGCATATAGCTCATTCTCTTTTAAGAAACACATTTCAAATGGACCCATCTTCATGGACACTTGCCGAGAGATCGATCTTATTACCTACATGATTCATAAATATCACTAGGAAAAGAATACTCTTGAAGTGACACTACTAAAGTTATAAAACACTTGAAAATATTCAATCTACAAACTCGGTTTTCAGCCTGCATTGAAGGCATGGGTGTGCTGGTAGGTAACTGGCCATCTTTAAATCCTTCATAGTGCACTGTAGAATCGTGATGCAAAGACACTTTGCTGTTCTTTTTACCACCCTCTTTACGGAGGCCCAGGCAGTTCATTACAGAGACGGTCTCCTGCTCCTGTATGCTGTCATAAATGGGATCTGACTCTTTCCAGGGATGTTCCTCTGCAGGTTCCATTACAACATGGTATGGTCGCTGAACGTGCAACAGCAAGGTGGAGCCACTCTTTCTGTAAGGGGAGAGAATACAGCAAAACCAGAGTTCAAGGATAGCAAGTCAGGTCTGGGTGAAATATTTTAAAGTGCTTGCTGTGATAAAACTCTGAAATATTTAGACTGGATGTCTAAGGCTTGACAAAAATGTATTTATATTACTGGGGGGAGAGAGAGAGAGTGAGAGAGAGAGAGAGAGAGAAGGAACAGAAAGTTTGAAAGAAAGAAAGAATAAAGGTTGAAAGAATAAAAAGATGAAAGAAAGAAAGGTTGAAAGAAAGAATGAAAGGTTGAAAGAAAGAAAGGTTGAAAGAAAGGAAGAAAGAATAAAAAGTTGAAAGAAAGAAAGAAAGGTTGAAAGAAAGGAAGAAAGAAAGAATAGAAGGTTGAAAGAAAGTTAGAAAGGTAGAAAGAAAGAAAAAAAGAGAGAAAGAAAGGTTGAAAGAAAGAAAGAACGGTACATTTCACAGAATAGGTAAAATTATTTTTATAAAACTACTATCGGGAAATATGTTTTAGTGTAGTTCTGGTACTCAGAAATAATAACACACCCACCCAGTTACAATAGAAACAACAAACTAGAAGACTTACTTAACAAGTTTAGCAACGCTTACAACAGTTGACCTGGAAACATTCTGGTTGTTGACCTTGACAATGTAATCACCTTGCTTGAGACCCGCACGCTCTGCTGGTGAGGCTATAAACAGTACGGTAATATTTTAACATTTCTTTTAAAAAAAAATATCACCAACAAATAATTATTATATATCATTTTCCCTACCCATCTTCACATTTGGATATAGCTAAGTGTATAGCTGTTTTGAAAGATGACAATCTTTGTGAGATGGCACTATTATACTTTGACACAACAGACCGTGCATTAAATAGACTGTGCATTATTATGAAGAATTCAAGAAAGCAGCTTACTTTTAAAGCAGTCATTAAAAAAAAAAAAGAAGAAGAACTTACCAAGATCCACACGCCCAACCTTTACTGGAAACTCTTCAACAACGGAAAATCCAAAGCCATTTTTACCTCTAGTCATTGATACCTGAAAAATGCAATGTTTTTTTTTTGGTTTTTCAATAGTCTGAATTGTTTCATACTAACTCCTTTACTGCTCATATGTTCATCAAAGGTCACTGAGATCTAAAAACAGCAAATGATTTATTTATTTTATAGTTATTTCTTAATATAAAGCCCTTTACAACATGGGTAACATATTTATTTTATAGTTATTTCTTAATAAAAAGCCCTTTACAACATGGGTAACATATTTATTTTATAGTTATTTCTTAATAAAAAGCCCTTTACAACATTGGTAACATATTTATTTTCATAACTGTCAAAAAATCTGAAAAAGCATATGATCGTTTTGATATTTTTCGTAAATGCCAATCCTTTTACTGTCAAGATAATTTATTATATATATATATATTTCATCAAAGATAATAGAGTGAAGATGACTGTCAAAGTTGCTTAATGCACCTTCTATTTTGAAAGTTATTTATATTCTACTACTTCTATTTGACTATTAGAATAAATGAGGCCTCATTAATAAATTATAATGTAATAAACAGATTTTAAACAACAGTTCATGAAATAGGTTTCTGAACAAGTAGTTTATTCTACAGACATGTAAACAACTTTCTATTAAATAGATTTTTAATCAGATACTTTGCTAGTGTAGTACCGTGAAATATCTAAAAGTCTGAAACAATTCTTAAAATATAGCTAAGAAGTTGTAAATCAAACCCGATGCAGGACATTTACATAAAAGTAAATACGAAAGCATACTAAGTAGTCAAGTTACTGTAATTGCGCTCATTTTAAAGCTCCAAGCTTTCCATAAGAACAATGCATATATCTAAGAGATAAAACTTGAAAAGATACCCAAATTATTTGATTTTAAAATGTAAAATTAATTTGCCCTCCAAATCAGATCAGGGGTGGTAAACAAATTCCAAATATTTCAACTTACTGTGACAGGTTTTAAACCGTGGACATCTTTGTTGATAACAGGGATGCTGGAAGCTGAGAGAAATGAAATGAACGGAATACCATAATTCTAAGTGGAAAATAGAAAACTGATAATTTAAATCAATCAAATCAGACATTCCTGCAACAATACTGCACTGTGCGATGCCAAACTATGCAACATTATATTAAATTAAGAAGTCAATGATTAAAATACAGCTCATTATTTAAACAATCGTTATTCAGCCTATTGTTGCGTACACTATTTAATTCAAATACATTCTGCTAGCCCTTAAAATCTTTTGGATTGCTCACTTTTACTGAATTCATTCAATTACATTCAAAGACAGGCTTTCAAAAACTAACGACTTTACTTGCAAGAAGACTGAATTTACAAACCCTAAGTAATAAAATGATTGAATTTGTATACTGTGAACCTTAATAAAATTACTAAATTACACAAACCCTCCTGAATTCACATGTGCAGTCTGATTTCACAAACTCTCCTGAATTCACTCGTGCAGTCTGATTTCACAAACTCTCCTGAATTCACACGTGCTGTCTGATTTCACAAACTCATGAATTCACACGTGCATTCTACTTTCACAAACTCTCCTGAATTCACACGTGCTGTCTGATTTCACAAACTGTTTTCATTCCCTCCGCACTCACCACGTTTCTTCCGTGGTTCACGAGACCGCATAGAGGCCAGGAGATGTTTTTTCCGGCCCACTTCTTCCGTCAGTAAATAGTACCACCCACTCACATCCTGCGACCAAAGAAATCGTTCTTTGCAAGCTACAGTCAATAGTTTCCATGATCTGTGAGGGTGCATGTGTTTGTGATTGTGTGTATGTGTTCTTTTGCAAGTGACAATTATCTTTTTATTATATATGTCAAAGAAATATAATTTCGTAAAAATAAAACAACAACAAATTTTATTGGAAACAGAGTTCAAATTTATTTTCCAACTATTCTAATATCAGCATAACATGAAACGAAAGAACTAACAATATCTTGAAAAGATCCACACTGAGAAATCTTAAACGAGTACGGAGAAAAAAATCAATCATCTCTCCTTTTACATTTCGTTCTGTTCTTTAAAAAAGAAAACAAGTGCGCACACCTAATAAAAACATGCGCTAAAAGTTAGCTAGGAAATATTGTGGGTTTAAGAAGAGCCTCTCGATTCACTTTTGTAGTCTCCCGATTCAAACTTTTTAAAAGAACCTCACGATTCGCTTTTGTTTTGAGAAGAATCTTTCGATTTACATTTATTTTAAGAGACTCTCGATTCACATAATGAGAAGAACCTCTTGATTCACATTTAATTTTAAGAAGAATTCAACGCAAACTCATCGCTACTGCATCGCCGAAAAATGACTTATTGTGCCCCACCCCCATCTCGCTTGGCAACTGTCGGCTCCGCTAAGTGGGGGTGTTGTCAAATCAGTGAGGTTGCCGAGAAAGCTGTCCACAGTCCGAAGAGTCATCAATGCGACAAAATAACTGCTTGTTTGTGTGAGGGGTCAGACAGGCCGCCATGGAGCGTGCAAGTCGTGAAAAGATACTGTGACGCACAATTATACATACCAAAAAAAAAAAAAGAAAAAAGAAAAGAAAGAACGAAATTAAGTGGAGAGATGTATAAAAAATTAAGATCGAAGAAAGGAGATAAAACTGCTCCATTCTCACAGAAATGCACTGAAGGAAATTTAAAAACAAAAGTTTATAGCGTACTTCAGGAGCTTTGCTGGCGACGAAATAACATCTTTCTCTCAAGACAAGTGTCAAAGCCAAACAAGCAAGACAACGTATATTCAACTGGGTAGCAAACAAAACAGTCAACGACAGGGCTCAAATATCTGACAATCACACAATCCATTTAAAGCTGGACGGTAATCTTGGTGGCAAGAACTCCGGAAGGCCAACCGATAATCAAACATAACTTCACATCCTCAACCTTCGAGTAGCTGGTCCGCTGCCCAGTGCTAAACATCTTTCCAGGCATGCAAGAAAACGCCGCCAATCACGCCAAGAAACCTAGCACTGTTCGCTTTCATTCTAATAAAGCAATGTGATGTATGTTTGTCAATGTAACCCCTTAAAACATCTTCAAAAGTTGGATAGTGTGATCAGAGGATTCCAATGCGATACAAATGATAACGCCATGGTTAGGCAATTATTCATTTATTAACTTTTTAAGCAAGAAAGGCGAGGGGGGAAATAATGAAAGCAAAACACACACACACAAAAACCAACAAACATCTGCTCGGGTTAATGAAGGGTGTCATGTGCTCAATGAAATTCTATCCAAGCTTAAGAGTGCATCTTTTCAACGCTACCCTCGAAACCAAAAAACCCCCACCCTTTCAGTGCCATTCTATACCAACTAAAAACCCACCTCTAGCCCAAACAAAACCCACTCATTCAACGCCAGACTCTAGCTCAAACAAAACCCACTGATATAATGCCAGCCTCTAGCCCAAACAAAACCCACTCATTCAACGCCAGACTCTAGCTCAAACAAAACCCACTGATATAATGCCAGCCTCTAGCCCATACAAAACCCACCCATTAAACGCTAGCCTCTAGCCCAAACAAAACCCACTGATATAACGCAAGTCTCTAGCCCAAACAAAACCCAACCATTAAACGCCAGCCTCTAAGCCTGAACAAAACTGCATCCTTTCAACGTCACCCTCAAAGCTCCAATAAATCGGTTCTTTAAATGCCACTTTATAAGCCTAAATAAAGGCACCATTCAAATGCCACTTTATAAGCCTGAACCAAAGCCACCATTCAAATGCCCCACACTAAGCACAAAAAACCCCACCCTTTAAATGCCACCCTCTCATCCCCAACAAAATCCATCCCTTTCAACCCTAATAATCTTCATCTTCTAAATAAAACTCTGCCAAATACGTAACTTATTAAAATGTACATGGGGAAGGTAGAGAGAGAAAAAAAAGAAATAAGCGTAACAGAATTTGAAAAGTTGTAGGATATTTCAACCTTTTAAAATAAAAGAAGCATATGTTTATTGCGTGGGCGTTTATGTAGATATGCGCGCGAGCATGTTGTAAAAAAGACACAGGAAGTGGCAGTCCATCAAGTACTGCCACGATTCTTTTAAAAAATAAGAACAGAAAACAGAAAAATTAATTGCTGTTGTAGGTTGCCTTACCTTCGTACCACGGAGTATGCCTTTGATGCCAAAAGACATGCATCCCAGGAATTCGCTCAGCCTGGAAAAATACAAAAGAGATTCTTCAGTGGGAATTCCCCCAACAAACACCATTTCCTGTTTTGAATTAATCTCTAAAGATGCAACATTTAAATTATCGTCAACAAGAGTCAACAACTTGAACATAACAGATCATCTTTTCCAACAACATCAAGAAAGTGCCTCAAACAGACATCTGCAACAAACTCTACAAAATTTGTTAACTGTGCAGTAGTTAGCTGCTGTGACCACTGTGTTTTAAGATCTCGTCGTTCATGTATGGATGTGTTTATAACTGTTAACAGACTCACTATAATCGTTTTCCAGACAATCACCTATGCCTGACCTTGCCCAGGACCAATTAAGATTTACTTCTGGATCAGTTCTGGAAGCATTCCCCCTAACACAGAAACAGGTGGCGTTTGACAATGCGAACTACTTTTTCGCTCGCTTCTGGACGACTGGGGTGCGGGTGTCGGACTCATGCAAAGCCATTTTATGGGTGCGAGGCGACTGCACTTATCTTTGATCCTGCTGCTTGGACACGTGCAAATTTTGGGGGTAATAAATAACAAACGGCAAATACGTTGAGCTCAAACTGGAATGGGGGGGGGAGGGGGGCGAAGGCGATACATGGGAGGAGATAGTATAGGTTTTTCACAATGTAATGGCAGTGTCGCAGAGCGTGCTGATATTGCCTAGTCGAGTGCCTGTTTACATGCTTCTTTACTAGTACTGATGCAGCCAAACCTCACCTGTTACGGGTCTCGTTACTTGCCAAAGAAGTGAAAAAGCAGGTCACAAAATCAAGTGTGGTCATTCCCGTAGCTCTGGTCCTATGGGAAGAGATGTCAGCTGTGAGCAATCGTTGGACGCCAGCAAATGGCGGGTGAGTCGGGGTGGGGCACGAGCCACAGATTCTAAGCTTCTTAACTCACCAGCCTCCCATCTTTCCTCCAGTCACCACCACCTACATCCGATTTCTCCCGCTTATTGCGTAAGCGGAAAAAACAGGTGGTTCTATCAGGACCAACACTTCTGACGCCCGATTGGTTGCTCCATAAGCAAGCCCCTCCCAGAGCCTCTGAGTGACCATGTGCCAATCACTTTTCCCCACAATATTAAGCTGGCAGTATACCAAACTTTAATACCTAAAAGGGCTTCCAGTGCTGTGTTGGTGTTGCGAAATTTGATGTCGCTACGCGCAGCAGACAGCTCATTCAAACGCGGGACATTCACAGAACGAATTAACAATACCCATTGAACCCCAAACTTCCCGAGTAAAAACAAAACCTTCCCTTTACCAAAACAAATAAATAACTGAAAAAAATAATTGTTTTCTTAAAAATGCGACGACAAATATACAAAGACTTTAAAGATTGTAAAACAAAGCCAATAATTAATAATAATTTTGCCAGAGTTTATAAATTATAAAAGAAACAAGGATGAAAAGAATCCCAAAGGATTAGATTGACATCTTCAATCTGGCTACCTTCCAAATGATTACGTCACGAGCAAATGCTAACGGTGTAAGTCGAAATCATTACGTCAAATATGCGCTTATCACAGAAGGAAATGAGACGCTGACGACATTTAAATTGACCTTTCTGCGGTGTAAGAAACTTGAAATTTAATCTTAAAGGTACGATATGCCAGAACTTTTGAGATAAGAGGGGAAAAAAAAGAAAAAAACAGTACTATTGGTCAGTGAAACTACTGTATAAATGACAACGGAAAAAAAAAAACTAGTATGTCATAAACTATAGAGAATGGTAACTAAGACATGAACCAAACAGAATGGTAACTAAGACATGAACTAAACAGATTGGTAACTAAGACATGAACTAAACAGATTGGTAACTAAAATTTCAGTTAAACAGAATGGTAACTAAAATTTCAGTTAAACAGAATGGTAACTAAGATATCAATTAAACAGAATGGTAACTAAGATATCAATGAAACAGAATGGTAACTAAGATATCAATTAAACAGAATGGTAACTAAGTCATAAACTACACAGAATTAAGAGAGAGAAAAGCTCTGCGACTTACCCCGTGTTCGTGTCTTTGTGCCAAATGGACATAAGAAGACGTTTGCTTTCATCGTTGCGCTGAAGTTCACTGTAAAACAACACACTGTGCTTAACTGTTAGTTCACTGTAAAACAACACACTGTGCTTAACTGTTAGTTCACTGTAAAACAACACACTGTGCTTAACTGTTAGTTCACTGTAAAACAACACACTGTGCTTAACTGTTAGTTCACTGTAAAACAACTCACTGTGCTTAAATGTTTGTTTATAGTAAAACAACACACTGCGCTGAACCGTTAGTTCACTGTAAGTGTAAACAATTCTGCGCTTATCTGTTAGTTCACTGTAAGACAAACTTGCCTAGCAGACGCTGCATAAGCGAAGCTGGGATCAGAGCCTCTACGCTTCTAAGTGGGCATAACTAGGTAAGTTAGGATGCATTACGTAACATGCACGAGTTACCCTTGCAAGTGAATTCGAGACTCCCATTCATGGTTTAAAGCAATATGCTCTGTTCAAATTTAATTAATCTCCTTCTGACTAACAAAACTGAATACTATTGTTGGAATATTTAATGCATTTATTTACCCGAAAGAGTGAGAATTCTGATTTATAAATCAGATATTATTTTGTTTTTGACACTGAGTTGTCTTTCTTCAAAATATGCTCACTCTTTGTGTTTTTACATTGAATGATAGTATATAGAATCTAAATACGGAACTATAGTAAATGATAAAATAAGATTCAGCATTTATTTCAGGTGTTTTGACGTGAGTTGAAAGTGATTATCGTGTTGGCCGATATTTGATCGATCTTGAAGAGCAGAACAGATCATATATCAATCTTGTAGCACTGTTTTATTTAAGGTTAATACAACGGGCTGGCTCAGTACTTAATGCCTATGATAGGAATTTGAAGCAGCCCTTTATATATATTTATTCTTTATTAACTTGGAAAACACTATATAAACAAGGACACATGACTTCCCTAACTGGCCAAATTTCTAGTTTACACAGTTATATTTATGTTTCCTTTTCAGTTACACTTTGTGCTTTGTATGCAGTTTACTGTAAACTATTGTAAATTATAACTATTGTTATAATTTCTTGTACAAATACACACTTTGCAATACAATATAATTCATCATCTGAATTTCTGAGACAAAAAATTCAGCTAAATGAGGAATAACTATGTCATAATAAAGGCCACTTCTAATGTAGATTTGAACACCAAATGTGTGGGGTGGGGTGGTCCTCTTTAAGCAACTGGTGCTTGCATTTTTTCATCATTTTAGCTTTAGCTTGGGTAAATCCATTGCAATGTCCTAAGCAACTGAGATGAAGAAACTACTTTCATTATCAAGATATTCATAGATTTCCCACGACATACATGTACACGTGCAAGTTTGAAGGATGCCTAATGTGTGTCGATTGCGTCACTGTCACCTGACGTCACTCAACTCTCCACTCTTTCACAATCGAGTTACTTCCCATTAGGAAGTTTGTATTCAAAACTAATAAGGCCCAGAAAGTCGCTATGCGCCAGTGGGAGGAGTAATATCTAGGTGTCTACGGCAACACGCTAGTCCGTACGAAATATTCTCTCCCTCCCAGGTTTAATTAGTCATGGTAGAATTACCAACATACATCAGTCCAACAGCAACTGAATAACGGTGGTTATTCTAATTGATGCTTGTCAGTTGCTATCATCAACGTCAGCAATGCCGCTTGTGTCATGCAAATTGAGGGCTTCATCACAAAACAAGTTTATGTGTTCTCGAGTCTAGAGTAATCTTTTCACAGCCCACAAAAAGAACACAACAAATCAATATCTGCATATTACCGGCAAATACCTCATTATTACTAAAGGCCACACCCCATGTGAACGCCACTTAGCGCTACAGTCAAGAGTAAGGCCAACCCTGAACAAGCACGAAAGAAAGTAGAAAGAAGATAGAAATTTAGAATGAAAGAATAAAAGAAAGGAAAGGGAAAAGAACGAAAGAAAGAATGATTAACTTTCTTTTCACACACATACACTGGAGGTGTTACAGATATAATGTAAATACTCTCTTACATTACCACATATTAAATGAATTTAGTGATCATCTTATATCTCAATGCATCCTATTAAATAACTCTAAAATACTCACAGAGAGAACTTCTCATCGAACACTGGGTTGTTTGAGTCGGGTATGAGGTTGGTCTTCAACCGCAGCTTCCTCTCATCATCCTCAGGAACTATGGATAACTGTAATTGACATCAGAATCATTAAGAAGGACGGAGTGTGCTCAGCTAAGTAAACCAAATTAATAATAATATATTTAATATTAAATCGGTCAAAACTTCATTTCAATCCTATAATATTTCTGTTATTTAAATTATCATGTGTTTGTGTTTGTGTGTGTGTGTGTATTTGTGTATTTGTGTGTGTGTGTGTGTGTGTGTGTGTATGTGTGTGTGAGAAAGAGAGAACATGCGCGTAATTTGAATCATTGATTTAATTTACATTAAAACTGACAATATGGCCTTGACTCACCTTGACGTAAGAGTCGCAATGTGGTTTCCAGCAAGAGTTAAAGTGTCTCCCTTGAATCACTGATTTTTTTTTTTCAAAAAAGAAACTTCATTAGATTAGATCAAACTCTAATGATACACATTAGCCTATCGTTTATGGAACACTTTTATACTCACAAGATAGTGAAATACTTCAAATACTAAAGCAGACATAGAATATTGTCTAAACTCTACAGCAAACGGAAGACAGTGAGAGTCTACACTCACTTTTCGGGGGTCACCAACCTTTTTGATACTGAGAGTTACTTCACGGGTACTGAGTCATACGAAGGGCTACCATCTTCTGAAATATAACAAATTTACTTAATTTGCAGCTGAGTTGTGCTATTTTTATAAAGGCCTGCGGGCGAGTCATGTGGTCTTTGCGGGCAACCGTGATGACCGCGGGCACCGTGTTGGTGACCCCTAGACTCTACAGCAAACAGAAGACAGTGAAAGTCTATAGGCAACTGAAGACACTGAAAGTCTATAGCACAAAGAGAGAAATAAATATTATTTACAGCACGAATCAGAAAATGAAATACTTTCAATATACATAAAGCAGAGAACGGAATACTGTCTAGTGCATACGCAGGAAATTAAATACTTTCTAAAGTACACGCGCGTGCACACACATGTTGTGCCTTATGCTTTACAAGCGGCCTTATGCCCATGATCAAAATGAAAGAAATCTCAAAATTAATGATTGTGACAGACAAGTGTACTTACAAAATGTGACATTAGAGATAAACAATGTGAAATGCGCCATATTTACAGATTTTGGTAAGGGACAACACAAAAGTGAAGGAACGTGAAATGTGTCAGACTTACCAAATTTGGTAAGGGACAATACAAAACACGAGGAATGTGAAATGTGCCAGACTTACCGTGAATAGTGAGGAGTCCAGTGTTCATGTAGGCCGCCATCTTCAGTTGACCTGTAACACGCCACACTTTAAATCGTCACCATCAGTGTTTGGTTAGAAAAACCTTATCGATATGAAATAATACTAATAACTATTTTTATCACTACCACTACAAGTACTAAACTGCTGCTACTAATGTTGACGAGGACAGTGATGTTGAAACTTTTCTAAACAAGAAACTCTAAGAAGAAAAAAATTGTTGAAGTTTCAGTCCTCGGTGGAAGTCTGCGTGGCACAAGCGCCTGGTAAGAAAGTAAATCAGGCACTAAGCCCTAAAGCATGGGGAGGCAACTCTGGATGGTAGAGAAATTACGTTCTAAAGTATGGGGAGGTAACTCTGGATAACAGAGACATTATATTCTAATCTAAAGCATGGAGAGGCAACTCTGGATAGTAAACACAGTCTGCCCTCCTAAAGAATGGGGATGCAAATCTGAATAGAGACATTTTGCCCTAAAGGCAAACCTGGACAGTAGAGAATGTATGCCCTAAAGCATGGAGAGTAGAGACATTATGTCATAGAGCATGGAGAGTGAAATTATAAGATGTGTGTATTCAATATTCTATATGGGCTATGGCCGAACGTGCTATTTTCTTAAATGTTCGTCTGTCTATAGAGCTTTAAGCCAGCAGGGGTCACCAACCTTTTTTGATAATGAGCTACTTCATGGGTACTGAGTCATACGAAGGGCTACCATCTTCTGAAATATAACAAATTTACTTAGTTTGCAGCTGACTAGTGCTATTTTTAGAAAGGCCTGCGGGCGACCGTGGTGCCCGCGGGCACCGTGTTGGTGACCCCTGCAAGGTATGAAACCTTCGCTTGTAGTGTAGGGGGCGCTTCCAGCTTCCGCGCTAGTATGAAACCTGTAGCAAACGGGATGAGCAGGTAAGCAGTTACGTGTCACCCATAAATTTATCGCCCCGAGCTGGGTTCGGACCTATGACATCTTGAATAAGAGTCTTGTGTTATTAAACCTGCTCTAACCTGCCCCCAAACACCAGCCTTTAGTTCCTAACAAAACATTGCAATGGGGCCCCGGGGGGGGGGGGGAAGCCTATCAACTTTGTGAACGATAAAAATTGTGCTAACTAACTTTTGAAAACAAAATAAATTAAACATTTCTAATGTTTTAAGAACGTAATGTCAAAAACGTGTCTGCCTGATTACAAGAAATGGAACAAAAATCACAGAGCGAAATAAATATTGTTGGTGATAAATCTTTGAAAAGAGCTAAACAGTATTTTCTTGACTATAATGTCTAGTGCTTTACAAGAAAAACTCTAAAGGGACGTGGGGTGACCACTCAGATCAAATAGAATTAAAATACGGTGGATAACGGAGCAGTCGTTTATTCATATTTTCTGAGTTGTCTAACCCTTGTGGACAACTCTAATGTCTTTACGGTAATTTATTCCTTTGCTCTAAATTATTCATTAGCATTCGGAAAGAGGGAAGTTGCAGTCCTTTCATAAAATGTCATGTACAAAGTTTCGGAGTATAAAATAAGACTTTCTTTTTAAAACTTTAAATTTGTGTCTCTAATAGTCTCTTTTTATTCGCGCTCTCAACAATATATAAAGTGCCAAGGCCGACTACCTTGATCGACTAGTTTTCCGGCAACTTATAATCAGAGAGTTATAGACAGCGGTGTTTACGAAACGTCATGAGTGACGTAAGAAGCACCGACTTGGGCGTGGCTTTCGTTACGGACTTCGATGAATTATGACTGCTTAAAGGGAAACATTTTTGTTTTACGGAGTCACGAGGATTAGGTCTACAATTCGGCTGACTTTTCTCACATACTACCTGCACTGTAGAAGACACAATAAGTCAACGAAAAAATAAGACAGAAGAATACGAAAAGAAGACATCACAAACGGTCCACACACACCCACACTCACCAATAAACATCATGATTACAGAAATAAACGATAAAAAAAAAAAAATGAGAGTAAATAAAATGAAAGCTTTCAATACTGCGTGCATCTTGCTTAAATACAAAACTGAGTTATTCCCCTTTACAATAAATTCGTCCTCATATGCTAAAAAGAAATCTGCAAAATATGCCCACGCTTAAAACAAAGCTATGGTATACCTAATGAACCACAGCATACATTACATACTGATTACACAAAGAATAAAGAAATTCAATTGAATTTCGTTAGAGCTATTTAAAAAAAAAAATAGAGTCTAATATTTTAACAGAATATTGGAGGTGAAGATAAGATAAAATGAAATCAAAATTTAAGAAAACTGTCACCTAGTTTACCTTCCGGCTCCTGTTGTCGATTGTATCTGCAAGTAGTGTCAATTCTGCCGTCATCGATGGAAATGTAGGCCGATCCAAAAATATTACTCTTTAACACCATTGTCGAACAGGAAAGGAATTATTAATATAATTAGTTTTCTTCTGAGTCGGTCGAGACAAGCGTCTGGACAGAGTGGCGCCAACAGTACAAATGTCTCTTAGTCTTGACCGACTTGAATCTTAGACCCAGTCAGGTCATAATTAAGTATCGCAGTTATGTGGAAATTGTCATCTGTTACTATTTAAAGAAAAGCTCAGAAGTACCCGTGATAGTAAAGACCTTTAAGAGATATACCAACTCCACAGAGAAGATCTTAAAGTAATATAACTTTGTAGTTGGAATGGATTCAACGGGAAAGCGAGGATTACAGTTAAAAGGGGATATTATGTACAGGTGTTGATACCCAGGCAACAGCTGAGGACAACGTATCTGTCAAATGTTTCGAGTGGTTGCAGTTACAATACTAACGAAAGAGGTTTTCCTTGTAACTGACCAACCGTTCAACCAGGTAAAACTCAACAGGAAATTGTAAGCGGACGTCTTTCTGTGCCCACAGCCTTTTAATCAGGAACAAAACTTGAAGCAGGCTAAGTACAGGCACCTGATTTTGTCCTTTTTTTTCTTTTGCATTTTGCTCTACAGAATACAACATTGTTTCAGAAGACTTGATTTTCAATAATACTTTGACAAAAGAAACTGGGCATTCTTCATCGGCCATGTAAATCCCACAATTTTTACAACTGCCCGTGGTAGCATTTATTTCTTTTTGAAAAAGGACAGATTTAAAAGTAAGAATAAATGTAAATGTTGCGTAGCTAATTACTCATGTCAACAAATTCATTCGAGTTAATACGCGACAGGTCGCATGGTGTCATTGTCGATAAACTTGTCCTTGAGGTTGTGAGGAACAATGAGCAGCAGGACAATTTTTGAAGTCCACTTAGCACGCCTGGTTAAATCTCATCTTTACCTTTAAATTAATTTCAATTAAAGGAAGCTCCGGAATCCTGCGCCATTTTGAGATTATTAAACACTGTTGAAAGAGAGCGAGCATTTTGTTCGTTTTACAAGGAAGGCTCACCTACATCTGCAGCAATGTCAATGATCCAATTTGAATCGAGACCTTTCACAGTGTCTGAAACACACCATCCGTTGTCACATCCAGAATAACTGCTACAATCCGCCTGCACTCTGTCGAGGAGAGATGCAGGTGAGTGAGCAGTTCATCTATAGATCCTATACGAAAACGTGAGGTGAAAATTCGCGCTACTGCTAATGTCTTAAGTCCACGTCACTGGTTTAAGGGGTGGTCGAAATAGGATTATCCTCTGCAGGTGTAGCTGACGAGCTATTAGCACACCTTGCTCAATGATCGGGAAGAGTGACAAGTGACCGACACTGAAGATTAACCTTCGATGTGGGATGGTTGCTAACAGTAGCATTGTTGTAACGAAAACAAGACGAATGGATGGCTGAAACAGTGAGTATGTATCCATTTCTGGCTTGTATTTTTGACATGAATAGACAGAAGATAAAGAGACACACATATAAATAGAGAACAACATAAACTTGATGGCACCATACACATATAGATAGATAGATAGATAGATAGACAAAAATCATAAAGTAGGAGGAGAAATGCTGAATAAGAAACATTATCATCTTTAAATTAAATTTAAATTTAATTTAAATTACTTTTAGTAACAGATCTTAAATACTCAGCAGTCCAAAGCACTGAACTTGCTTACTTATAAGAAGCGCTTCCGGCCTGGGCCGATTACATGCTCACAGAAGTTTGAATACTGATGCGTTTGCGCTTTTCAATGATGTACACATCTCACTCCACCCACATCGGACTTAATCCTTAATCGGCTTAATGTCAGCACCTTGTCCATAAACAGTAAATCTCCTTCCCCATTTGTATTTCACTTACACGAGGTTACAGAACGGGGCAGATAACCCCCAGGCATGATAGCAAAGGAGATTCTATCGAGTTTATCGGATGTTTTGAGAAAGAAAACAGAAAAAAAAAATGGTTGATTTGTGAAGCAATGGACGGCGGGTACTTTTGCGTCATGTACACCTCACCTACTTGTGCCCTCTGACAACTCTCCAGTCTTGTGGAACTTTGTTTGTACAATGAACCTCTAAGAACTTTCCAAGGGAAGACAATACTAAAATGGAATGGACTACATGGGAGAGTTCTCGCTGGCAATACAACGAAATGGGTATTCGTTATAACAATATAGGAAACGATTATAACGATTATAACGATACAGGAAATCTACGTAAGATTTGAGGCAATCTCCTGAAGGTAAAACTCGCCATAGATCTAATTATAAAAACATTTCTAAAAGATAAAATTCTGATGGAAGACACTAGGCTACTATGGCAATGGTGTTTCCTTTTCTGGAGAGTGTTTTATAAATATTGGAAGAGTAAGAAAAAAAACACCAAAACTATTACATTTAAACAAACAAATATTATGTTAGGTATTGTTATAAGCTTTTACATTATTCAGAAAAATTCTCATTTGAAAATAGCAATTAATAAATCATACCATTAAACATTCTTTTAAATGAAACTGAAAGTAATGAATTATTTTCCACGAAGCAGAAATTTATCAATTTTAAATTGCAAATTAAAACTAGCACACGCAGTACTAGTAGAGTAAAAAAAAAAATGTATACACCTACACGGCTTAGAAAACAATCAATTATAAAATGTGAATTAAAAAACTAAAAAAAAAAAATAACTAAAACATAAAAGGTGTTTTTCTTTAAGACAGAAAACTATCAATTTCAAAATGCAAATGAAAAAAGCAAAAGTAGTTTAATTAAGGGAAAGTGTAGTTGTATGCATGAAAGAAGGCAATGAGCCACGAACCAGTATCACGACAAAAGACCTCGTACCGAGATTTTGGACTGAAGCTTTCCGCCGTAACCTTTCAAGGCTTTAAGGATAACCTAAGAATAGGAGGGCCTAGGTCATCAGGTAGCAAACATCCCTATAGAAAGAGTTCCCCTCCCCCTTCCTGTTCTTGTAGCAGGTGTTGTCACTCCAAAGTTCAAACATCTTCTACGACAAACTACTCGTGTTCTATATCTAACATTTCTATGACACGCTAGCAAACTACTCGTGTTCTATATCTAACATTTCTATGACACGCTAGCAAACTACGCGCGTTCTATATCTAACATTTCTATGACACGCTAGCAAACGCGCTTAAATAAGAGAAAACATTCTGACTATCCGACATAAACACTAAAATATAGGGAAACCCATGCACAAAGAAAAGAAACATGCTGGCAAACTCACACACACATGAAAACACATTGGTAAACCAGTTTATACACATACATACACAAAACACATTGGCAAACCAGTTTACGACACACAGAAAAACACTGGTAAACCAGTTTATACACATACATACACAAAACACATTGGCAAACCAGTTTACGACACACACAGAAAAACACTGGTAAACCAGTTTATACACATAGCACGCATGAAAACTATTGAATTCATAAAAACGCAAACTGGCAAACTCACAACAACATATCGTCATACACTGTCATGCATAAAAATATTAGGAAGCCCACACGTACGCGTAAATGCATCGGCAAACCCACATGTATAGGAAAATACATCGGCAAACCCATACGCACGCGAATATACATCGGCAAAACCCACATGTATGCGAAAATACACCTGCAAAATCCACACATGTGCGGGAATACATCGGCAAATGAACACACAAAAGATATGAACATACAGTTGTTGTTTTTTAATTGCATGCCAGTACTGCCTTCCTAAAGTTTCAAAATTAAAATTGCATTTAAAGATATCAATTTCATTCTCTTTATAACTTAGCGAATGCAGGTGTGTATAGAAAGGTATACTGTAATTCCTCATCACGGAATGTCTGTCGTACGGAACTTAACCTACTACATGTAGTGAGAGTCACTCGTAAACCTCACGCTTTGAAAATGTTTAAGTACTTTTAATCCTACTTTCTCTTAGTCATTGCTTCTAAACACAACATTAAAACTGGTTTGTGTGCACGTCCTTGCGTAAGGTAAGTGTTCATCAACTCTTTGTTTTGAACACTGGTTTATATTAATGCATCTTCTCAGTCATTGTTCCCAGCACGTGTATGCATTTTATCGCAGATTCAAATGCATTCAAAAGTTACTTGAAATGCATTCAAAAGAAACATGAAATGTATTCAAAAGTTACTTGGAAAGCATTCAAAAGTTACTTGAAATGACATATTTATTTACTGTCGCTGCTCCCTTAAACACAGTTTGATGTTTACATTCATAACCACGTTATGTTTGTAAAAAAAAAAAAAAAAAACTGGTATAAGAATATGACAAATGTATTTGTACACACATGTCTCAAGTTTTAGTCCCTACTTTTTCATTTCGTTTTGGGTTTTTTTTGGCTAAAAGACGCGATCTGAGCCAGCCAAGGGTAATACGAATCGACAGGTGCAAACAACAGGTCAACTAGAGCAACCTAAACCACTAAGACCTTTCTGTTCTCAGTCTTAATCGGATCCCGTCACCCAGTGTACTTCTCTCCGGCCACCCCACCTTTTCTCTTTCTCTCTTGTCATTCTGCACGCGACACCTGTCCACTGAAAGCGTTCTCTGTTCTGATTGGTCGTTTTCAAGCACAGGCACAAGCCTGACACTAGCTCAGTCATATCTAGACCTTTAATTCTGAGTAAGAGGTACTTGATAACGATTCTCAACTTAGGAGTAAACTCGGGTTTATCTCTATCACAACTTTCCTTTTAAAAAAATATTACAGTGAATTCCTTTCGTCAACGAAACATATTCTAGCGCATGACAATGGGTCAGTGTAGTGGTAAAATAAAGTAAATACAGTGTCAATGTAATTTGAAAATATACTGTTTCTTTCCCCTGCTCTCTCCTCCACCCCTCTTCGGATTCTTTATTTGAAACATATTTATATTTCTAATCTAAATTAAAAGCAAATAAATGACAAATTCTAACCTCATAAATATTTATATATATTTTAAATCTCCCTTATTTGGGTTACATCAGTCAATATTAGTATTTATTACTGTAATCTATTATATCTACTATTATATTGTAATCTCCCTTATTTAGAAGTGACCTGTCAAAATATATATTTTAATCTCTCTTATTTAGAGGCGACATCGGTCAATATTATATATATTTTAATCTGCTTTTATATATATATCGTTTATTTCGAGGTTTCAACTGATATTTTCTTTACTAGGCTCTCTCTACCTCAATCGGTCACGTGTCTGAGAAGAAAAATCTCGGGAATCGGAAACATTTGTGTTCGGCAAAATCCGATGTCGAAAAATATACTTAATTGATAAAAGGCAGTTTTAGATCATTTTGAAAGGAATCACTATCCGTTATTTACTTCCAAATAAATCATTTTTTTATTTAAATTTTAAAACAGCAACAAAACGTGCGTTAGTGCTACTTCAATCTTTTCAATCTATTCTTTATCCAACTGACCTTAGTGAAGATTACTTAAAAAGTAATCCATGCCTAGCTTCAGTGGAAAAGGATGTTACTGCAAATGCTAAATTTAAACACTTTTGTTTTGCAGAAATCCCGTGACGCTAACTCCACATTATCTGTTATATTATGTTCTTGTTCATTATGTACGCCTGACAATAACAGTTTTGGAGTTTATTTACTTATCTTCTGATAACGTGTGAATTTTAGCCGGTAAAATAAAGAGAAAGGGTAGGGTCTAACACTATGTGATCTCTTATGGAAAATGTTATTAAAAAATAGGAGTAGTAATAATATTGACGTGAGAGAGAGAAAGAAAGGGGACGAAGAAAGGAATGAGGAGTAGAATTAGGAGAAAAAGGAAGAGAAAAAAGAAATAAAATAAAAGAAGTAGAAGAAGAGTCAAGCTGTAGAAAAAGACGAAATAAAATAAGAAGAAAAGAAAAAAAGAAAATAATTAGAAATAATAAAAAATAAAAGGAAGAGAAAGAGAAAAAAGGAAAAAGAAGAAAAGAAAAATTTGAAGGGGTGGGGAAACAGAAGAAGAAAAGAAAAGAAAAGAAGGAGAAGAATATACCAAGATGAAGATGTGCAAATAACAGAATGCAATTTGTTTCTTCTTGCTGCTCAGGGTCTTCGGGTCTGCAGGAATGCAACAGTAAGACATAAACTACGCTCTTCCAATGAAAAGCAACTAAAGGGAGACAAACGACGGCCTTCCATGGCGAAAATAAGTAAAAGGAATAGGAAGACGACAAATCAATAGCGTTTATTTCCTCCATGAATTAAAATGGAACGTTTTTGTGTGGAGATTGGCAAGTCATTATTCTAACCTTTAAAACAGGTGCGCAACTCTTAAAACTATTTAATAATACATGTTAATTGATATAGTGGAAATTAGGATATATGAACCTCATTAAGAAAATGTTACAAAATGAGAAAAAAAAAGAAATAAAGGTAGACAACTATTGGAATGAACTTAGTACCTTTCGTCTGCAGAACGCGGCGTTTCTCTGGATTCTGGGCAACCGGCAGCTGAGGGGTCGGATTCCAAATCGCGTCCTCCGGCACAGGTGCACCCTGCACTGCATCAGCATAAATGCCAGATTTGCTTGCAGCGCTCCTGCATTCAGAGTTACTACTTCCACCTGGAGGATGTGAGAGATTCTCTTGACTACTGCTAGCCGTGGCATTGCTGTGTCTCCCAAGGCTATCGGTATTGATTATGCTACCATGGCTACCAGGTTTGCCCAAGTGAGCCTGGCTTTCGGAATGAGCAAAGTTATCGTCCTTTAAAAAAACGTCATGGTGCGGAAGGTCCAGATGGCCACCTCCAGTCAAGGCCGTTTGCCTATGACGACCTGCGACGTAACGTCTTGAAAGACTTACTTGGTTACATGTGTTGCTGCCGTGATGTAACAAGTTGTCCTGGCTACCAGAGATTATATGGGCACTATCAAAGTCGGGTTTTAACAACCCCGCCTCCTTGCCGAACTGATCGTAGTCGCATGTTTTGGCAATGCTGGCTTGGCTAACCCACTGGCCGGGGTTGGCACCATCAGCCAAGCGAGAGTTACTCTGTGCGCTTGTCACTTTCATGCGCTTATATGGGCTGATGAGGCGGTCGCTGAAGTCGTTGTGGTTGATGCTGTTTGAGTCGTTTTCATCATAGCTCTGCGTTAGCATTACATCACGTCGTTTGAGGCAATTTTCCATTGCACTCCTGCAGGCAAAAAAGTGACATAAGTAAGGAATACAATTAATGTATTTAAATGAATTCATTTATGAAGCGATAACAGCGATTAAAGTAAACATGCATACAAATGAACGTAAAGCGGATTTCAATAAAAGTGCAAGTAGTAGTAGTAGTAGTAGTAGTAGTATAAAAGGGGATATTCTCTAAATTAACCAAACCTTCGCACGGTGTCGCTGTTTTGCTAGTGTCCCTGTTTGCGCTTTTAATGTTAGGTGTCTGGAAAATTAATGTGCGGTGTGTCCCATCATCCCAAATTCCTGAGTTAAAATAATTCATCTTCAATCATATTGTCCACTCTTCTTAAGCTGTTCAATACATCTTGGAATTTATCAACACAAGTCTTAGACGCGTTACCAGTGTTTCTTCCTCGGCAAGAATCGAAAGTCAGGGAGGTTCTGGTACAAGCTGTGAGAGGATAGTCAGGGATTCGACCCCGGAAGACAGGGACATTGGCAGTTATGAATTGTGAGTACGGTGACACTCTTGTGCAGCTCGTAGAAGCGACGGATCACGTAGCGTGCCACTCGAAAACCGTTGAAAATCTAGTTGGCTTTTTATTATGCCATATGTCATTAGTGACGTCATCATCATTTCGTGGAACACTTAGCATCTTCGGGCTTGCATTAAGCTAGGTCTTTAGTGACGTCATCGTGATTTTATGATACATTTAGTACTCTCGGGTTTGCATTGCGCTTGGTCTTTAGTGACGTCATCGTGATTTTATGATACATTTAGTACTCTCGGGCTTGCATTGCGTTTGGTCTTTAGTGACGTCATCGTGATTTTATGATACATTTAGTACTCTCGGGCTTGCATTGCGTTTGGTCTTTAGTGACGTCATCGTGATTTTATGATACATTTAGTACTCTCGGGCTTGCATGTCCCTTCTTGCTACCCTTCCTCTTCAACCACGATTTTCCAAAGCATGTTAGTCAAATAGCAAGCGCTCTGGAGTAACTGTTATAAAAATAGATTTGTGTGGTTAGCTTCCGGTTTTCATTGCTCACGCTATCTTACAACGAATAACTCAGATATAATATTTTTTGTATATTATAAACTATGAATAGAAACACTGGAATGCATTGTGTAATGTGTGATGTACACACGACTGAGGAAAACTAAAATACATAGAATCAATTTTGTTTTGAATATTTCCGAATCAAATGTTATGACTGTCATTGGATTTTGCACCCTTCGCTTTTGCCATCAGAGCCAAAAGGCAATGACTGTCTGTTTTGCAGTTGTACAATCAATCCTCCACAGAGTGTCTATGTGTGCTCTTTTCGTTTCATTGAGAAAGAGTCGTACTGTTGACAACCCTATACCAGAGTTAAAAATGGCGGTTACAAAAGAAAGACTTTCTTCATAAAGCGTCGAGTGCTGTAGCGGGACGGTGTTCAGCGACAGTGTCGTCTGCTGTTAATACATACACAAGCATACCAGTTAAACTTGGAACAATAATCTGCTGACGGATGTGTCACTTCTCTTTAACATATTTTTTTAAATATGATTCCAGCTTACTATCAGAGTATCCATGCTTTGGGTTTGGTTTATTTCAGTTGGATTTTTTGTTTATTTGGGGTGGGATTTTTTTGTGTGGCTTTTTAAGACTAAAAATTATTAACTTCTAACGGTTCAAAGCAAATATCTTTCTCAGTAACAAATACAAAGAACCAGAAGTTTCCCACAAAATCGTTGAGGATACAAATCTTGCTTTCTCTGCTCCTTCCTTCCCTTGATGCAATCGCAAAACTCTCTCTCTCCCCCGAAAAAAACAAAACAAAAAAACCCACACAATCTGCCTGAGTACGCATTCAACAAACTGGACGACCTCTCTCTGCGTATTATACTTTGCGACAACCGCTCTCTCTCCTCTTCTCGTCTCTGATCCTTGCAACACGTTACAGTATCTTTCTCCATTTTATCAGCGAACATTGAAAGCCGAGTGTCAAGAGTGATTGATGAAATTGTTACTGTCTGCGTATGGTCAATTGGCGTGTGAACACTGGGGTTCACCTTACAAAAGTGGGATTTTTTTCCCCTTTTCGTTTGTTTTTTAAAAGGCATTTAATGACAAATAAATAGACTTGACCTCTGAGTATGAAAATAGAATTCATTTGACTCGACACCACTTAAACTGGTTACCTTAATAAATGCTATAGTTTGTTTATATTTGGATGTAAGTTTTATTTTCAGGCGTGATGCGGAATTTTTTCCAACATGTCATTATTTGATTTGCAAAGGATATTATCAAACAGAAATGTTTTCCGACATGTCATTATTTGATTTGCAAAGGATATTATCAAACAGAAATGTTTTCCGACATGTCATTATTTGATTTGCAAAGCATATTATCAAACAGAAATGTTTTCCGACATGTCATTATTTGATTTGCAAAGCATATTATCAAACAGAAATGTTTTCCGACATGTCATTATTTGATTTGCAAAGGATATTATCAAACAGAAATGTTTTCCGACATGTCATTATTTGATTTGCAAAGGATATTATCAAACAGAAATGTTTTCCGACATGTCATTATTTGATTTGCAAAGGATATTATCAAACAGAAATGTTTTCCGACATGTCATTATTTGATTTGCAAAGGATATTATCAAACAGAAATGTTTTCCGACATGTCATTATTTGATTTGCAAAGGATATTATCAAACAGAAATGTTTTCCGACATGTCATTATTTGATTTGCAAAGCATATTATCAAACAGAAATGTTTTCCGACATGTCATTATTTGATTTGCAAAGCATATTATCAAACAGAAATGTTTTCCGACATGTCATTATTTGATTTGCAAAGGATATTATCAAACAGAAATGTTTTCCGACATGTCATTATTTGATTTGCAAAGGATATTATCAAACAGAAATGTTTTCCGACATGTCATTATTTGATTTGCAAAGGATATTATCAAACAGAAATGTTTTCCGACATGTCATTATTTGATTTGCAAAGCGTGTTATCAAACAGAAATGTTTTCCGACATGTCATTATTTGATTTGCAAAGGATATTATCAAACAGAAAACTTGTCGTGCGGCGTAAATTGCATTCGAAAGTTATTAGCGCTGTGCTATCTGTAATATTTATAGAATTTTTCTATTAAATAATTTGAAACAATTATAATGGGGACACACATGGACTTATTACGCTGAGTTCCTTAGTAATAAGATTGTGCCTCCGCCCCACCCCTAAATCAAATGGTAACTGCAGATCGCTCCTTTGAAGTAGAAATGTTATAATTGTAAGATTATTGAAAGTAATCTTTATTGGTATTGAAAATAATGTAATCATTTTTTGGTATTGAAAATATTGTAATCATTATTAGTACTGAAAATAATATAATCATGAAATCATTATTTGTACTGAAGGTAATGTTAATCATTACTAGTATTCCTTTGTACGTTTGCGCCAAGTAAGGGGAAATGATCCTCGCTGTTTATTCCCTCTCCACTCCTCCCACCAGTTTAAAGAAGTTTAAAATGTTTTCAGGTTAAGTGACCAATGACTTCCTAAATAGTCAGCCGCCGCTAGTTACTCGCGTGCTTTTTGTAATTCCAATTTCCGTCACCTGCAGGATCTTGCGAACCAACACTATCTTTGTTAACCACTCTCTTGCTCGAGCAGACGCCGCACTCTAAAGTGTGAAAGCCCGAGACAAAATAACTCGGCACTGAGTATAATGGCCAGTCTTCTCACCCCACCTCGTAACTGCCCACAAATGAATTTCTAAAAACAGAAAAGGTCGTGAGTTATCGGTAAGTGAGAAAGGCACACGTGGTCTGCTTGGCGTACTGTGTAGTATGTGTGTAGCATAGTTGTTTCACACTACACAGCTGCAATCCGCCAGACTTGAGAGGAATGGTGACTGCCTAGCAAGGATTTATGCTGGATGCCAATGACGCAACAGCACGTCACTGGGACTGTTTCAAACGAGGCCGTGTGAGACACACTGGCCTGCGTACTGTCCTTCCCCACCATAACTGACGTTTTTAAGACTGTAAACAGGTTGCCTGGATTCACCACCACCAACAACCCTCCCTCGATCTTAGAATGAACATGAACGCTCAAAATAAACAGATGTGTGTGTGTGTGTGTGTGTGTGTGTGTTTAAGGGCACTATAAATTTTACAAGGTCATTTCGCACTTATTACGACAGACAAGTTATAGTACTGACGATAAGATTTGAAGTACAGGTTCCAAGCCCGTGAAAACAGAAAAAAAGATTTATATAATTAATAAATAATGCTATTATTTCTGCCGAATCATTGCTACTGAGGATCTGGTATTGTTTTGAAACGACCTGTTGGTTTTGCACCGATTTCACCAATTTCTTTCAAATCTTGGATCAACTTATCATTACGTCACGTCCTAGGCATTAGTTTAGCTGTCTCCAATTTATCGATAACTAGCAATTTGTAAAAAAAAAAAAAAAAACACTTCATAAACACGAGGCAACAGTGATGTCGCTCATTTCAAAGTAACTGACATTTCCACTCAATTCATGTCTCCTGCGAGTTCCGAGAGAGAAAATAGAAATTGTGATAAGATATGAAAAGGGCAACAACTGGGAAGAGTACATGTGACAGAGTAAATTTGCCCGTCCCTACTTTTAAATTTAATTATTATATCGACTTCTAAATTGTCAGAATGACCTGACCTTGGACACCTTTTATGGTGTTAATTTGAAAGTGTCTGAGTTTGAAGTAAATAACATGAGGCAAGAATATTCT
The DNA here is from genome assembly GCA_028829895.1 of Sinotaia quadrata. Classification (NCBI taxonomy): domain Eukaryota; kingdom Metazoa; phylum Mollusca; class Gastropoda; order Architaenioglossa; family Viviparidae; genus Sinotaia; species Sinotaia quadrata. The sequence continues at coordinate 106,598,828 of CM054180.1, forward strand.
AGATTTGCTGACCTAATTGAAACTGAGTGAGCAGTTTCCTATTATCCGATGATAATCATTTATGAGAACGAGGCTAGCCAATGGGCTGAGTTTATGGAGTTCACTTGCTGTAGAGAATTTTATATTCTAATCACTTTTGAATTTGAAGTAGAGGAAGAAAATCCGGCGTTTTTAAGCTTGGTGGTGAGTTTAATTGACAGATTGAGAGAGAATGTACTTTGAAACATTTCATGCATTTTACTATATGTTATACTTGTGTTTATGTAGAGGTGTACTATATGTGTTAACTTTAATTACAACAAATGTTTGAACTAAGCTGCACCCGTGGGTGTATTAACGTGAGACAATGTTTGATACACTGTTTATTTTACCATGTGCGTGCATGGGGCTAATGAATACCATTGTAGGAATTGTAAGTTTGAGAATAGATGTGAGACAGAATGGAGTTATATTGGGATAAACGAGAAACTTATGTTTGCTCCTTAATTATAAGTTGCACTGATCAAGTGCCTTTTTCTTTTTGTTATTGTTGGTTTGAGTTTCACCTTGAGAGTGTGAATTCAACCCTGAGCTGTGAGACTCAAGTGGAGACTCAAGTTCAACTTTTCAAGTTCCTAGTTACCCTTTGTTCACTCATCATGATTTGAATGACTGGGAAAGAGTGAGGAAACTTGCAAAGTGTGTTGCAGAGTGTGTAAGCATAAGGAATATGCTATGTATTGATGTATCAGAGCAAGTAAGCTGGGTACAATCTGTGGAGCAAACGATTATAAACCACCCCCCACTCACCCTTGCCCTCCATCGCGCCCCATTTACACCACAACAAAGCAATCAAGCCCGGCACTTCAAAAGGGCCCTGTAACAGATACATGTCTAGGATTTAAACGGTACAGATATAGGAGGGTCTGATGACACTGCAGGCAAGTTTACATTAATGTAACCTCCAGACCTGACGGCGCTTTACAATGCAGCAAGAGGCGTTTTCATTCATTAGCAAAGACTGGAAAGATATACTGACGATTTAACTCCATCTTATTTAAAGATGTACGATTGTACGGTAAATACATTTAAGGAGAAAAGCTAGATTGTGAACAAATGCGGGATTAAGTGTTAGATTGTTATGGATATAGTTCTATTTTTCAAAGCTGTTGCAATAAGAAGTTCATTTTGTACCTTAGTTTGTGAAATACAAATATCACTCACCCACTTTCACGCACAGAGCGCGTGCATAGTGTCACTGAGCGTATAACTGCTCCACCCGGGGGGGGGGGGGTATCTGTGTGTGCATGAGAGAAGAAAAGGGCAGTCTTGGCGATGTTCTATTTAATGTTTACAAGGTTATGATTTGGATTTGAGTTAGGTTACTCTCCTACTTGCCCCATACACCCTTTTTCTTTTCTTTGTTTTTTGAAGGGGTTGCTCATTTTTTCTACGTCATTTTGATGTATTCATTGTTGTGAAAACTGACGCAATCGCAGGAGTAATATTTCCCGTTCCCTATTAGGAAATGTTTCATTTTATTAAATAACCATCATTTCACTCACACCGTTCCCTATTAGGAAATGTTTCATTTTATTAAATAACCATCATTTCACTCACACCGTTCCCTATTAGGAAATGTTTCATTTTATTAAATAACCATCATTTCACTCACACCGTTCCCTATTAGGAAATGTTTCATTTTATTAAATAACCATCATTTCACTCACACCGTTCCCTATTAGGAAATGTTTCATTTTATTAAATAACCATCATTTCACTCACACCGTTCCCTATTAGGAAATGTTTCATTTTATTAAATAACCATCATTTCACTCACACCGTTCTCTATTAGGAAATGTTTCATTTTATTAAATAACCATTCAATAAATGTCGTCTGTTGCTCCATAATTACTTATCCATAGAACTGAAAGTATTGAAGCTAATAAAGCACGAAGTAGATAAAGCTCCATAATTACTTATCCACAGAACTGAAAGTATTGAAGCTAATAAAGCACGAAGTAGATAAAGCTCAATAATTACTTATCCATAGAACTGAAAGTATTGAAGCTAATAAAGCACAAAGTAGGTAGTGCAAGAAAGACCAGTAGGCTATGACTTGAGGAATCGTTTTTGGTAGTTCACAAAGTAAGATTCTAGTTTCTAGCCTTAATTATCTGGGTTATGATTCCAGTTGGAAGATGGAGTGGGTGGGGGTGGAGGCGTACTGGTGAGGTACAATCGCTACCTAGGTCATGGCAGTGTACAGTACTTACTGTCTAGTCCGCAGATTGGGATAATCAGATAAATCTGATTGCGTGAGCAATGAGCTGCTCGCTAAGCATCCTCCCATACACACACTTTTTTTAAGCAGTCCACTCCATTGAACAATGTTGCACTTAGAAAATCCACCAGCCATCCACTCACGGCCCCGCCTAATTTTCATTCATCTTTGGACCATGGCGGTCAAAATCTACTGCCAAAATTCTGCAAGCAATCTAGCATCATCGCACATACCCGCTATCTCACATCTCTCCCCCCTCCCCCACCCCCCGAAGGCCTTGGAGATGTTATCCGAATTGGCCCGTCTCCTGAATCAGGTTGTAATAAAATCCCAGATATTTAGCCAGACTGATCACTTGACTGTCCCTATTTGCGCGGAGAAATGACCCACAGTTCAGAGTCCAGACAGACGCCGACATAACAGCAATGTCCTGTCACCGTCTCCCGAACGATACTGGTAAAAATGTCTTTTTGCTGAGAAAGGTCAGCCAGTTGGAACTTTAATCTAAGCATATTCCTTTAGATGGATATATATATATATTGTGTATATTATGTATGTTCGTTATTTTAATTCATCCTTTTCTGTTTTTCATCTTCATCCCGTGTCATCTTTCTTTCCGTATTTTTCCATGTATGAGTGATATGTTTGTGTGCTGATGCCCCCCTATTGTTCACAAAGGGCCTTTTAATTTATGTGTTGTACAGTCAGGACTGTGTCCACTATCTAGCACATCTATACCATTGACATTCTACTTTGTCTACTCTGTCTTGCGTCTCACGATCGACTGAACAGCCGAGGCCAGCTACAGCTCTTCAAAGCACAGACAGATGAAAAGCCCACAGCCTGCACCACATTCCTAACTGACCTGGGTCGCGAGAATCACCACACTGCCAGCCTACCATGGTCGCAGCCCGGCAAGTCTAAAAGACAAATATTTCCAAACTCTTATCTTTATCGTGCAAAGTAAACAGTTCAGCTATTTAATAGTTAAGACGTCAGTGAGATTTAAAATACTGATTCTTTTGCGCCACCATTGCTTTTTCCTATAAAGTTTTTATTTTATCACCCCATTTACTAATATTTGTTTTCTTTATATTTGTATCTTTTTCATCATATTTATATCATGTCTGAATTGGAGGTCTGAATGCAGCCATTTTGTAATTGTAATAATAATATAATAATTTAATAATCTCTAAAACATCACAATTACAAAATGGCTATACAGTAAATACCAAAGACACCCGACAACGCTGAAGTGTGAGTGGATATGTGGTTGGCCACGTTAGGATATTGAGTATTTCCATAATATATTTTATGCCACACACCCACAGTTCCATATCTGTTCCTTCCAGAAAATAAAACTCTCCTGTGGCACTTACATCCATTTGCGAAATCAGCGCTAGTGAAATATTAGTCAAAAGTCTGGTGGTACGGTGTTTTCAAAATCATGGTATACACTGATGATAAATTCTGTTTGCAAGAAAAGAAACATCAAAGACATACACACACATGCACACACAGAGGTAATTAATGTCTGCATTATATTCACTGACGTTTTACAACGCTGGCATCTTTTCTCATGCCATCGATGACCTTGTACTGTATAAGTTCATGAAATTTTAACAAAGTCTTGCAGTCAGAGTTGCCTCTCTTACATTTAGCGTCAGCGAGATCCTGCAGAATATAGTAAAGTATAATATTGCTATCCCCTTTTACATAATGCGACATACTGCAAATTAATTTCTTTTAAAACCGATTTTAAGAAAACAATGCTATTCTTTACTCGACACGTAAACTTTATGTATACAGGCTTTATGCAAACAGACTGAAGAAATGGGGTGTTAAAGTTCACCTAATCTAATGCTGCATGATAAGGAGATGTTCTTTAGGTCAACGGCCATGCATGAATTTTAAAAATAATCATCCAGGAAGATCCGAGGTGAGCCTGGAGAGTGGGTTTGAAATTGAGATGTTAAGAGCACGGTTAGCTGTCACGTGAGACGATTTGAAACCGAGTGCATGCTGGGAAATCAGGGTGAAACAGAGGATCGTTTCTTTTTATAAAATGACAAATATCTGTTGCTTTCATGTTAATGCGCAATGACAAGCGTGCGTTGCTTCCATGTTAATGTGCAATGACAAGCGTGCGTTGCTTCCATGTTAGTGTGCAATGAATATGCCAACTTACAACGAGCAGACAAACGAGAATCATTCGTATTCCTTTACCCAATGGAGACATATAAATGATATATCCTGTACTCAACCTCACAAGACCCAGGATCTCACCAAGTTCGCTTTTAACTTCATTTCCATTTAAAGACCGAGTAATCTCTAAATGCTTATTTCCTTGCTGTAAATAGTGCCGATGTACACCTACAGCCTACAGGAAGCCAATAAATATTAATAAGTAAAACTGTAAGAGGTCAAATGTTGCATTTCATTTTCAAATCAGGAAAAGGTATATACATAGAGAAAAAAATACAGCGATCGTTACTCTGTAATGTTACAAATTAAATAAAGAATATTTCTTAACTTCGGTTTGCCCATGGGAGTGGGAGGAAATTATTTTCGAAAGCATTTTGCTTTTCAACGTTCAAAAACATCTTGTCTTGGTTTAAACCTGGTACCGTGCGCCACACTTCTGCTCTGGTACCCGAAAAGCGGAGAGAACACATGACCCGCCGTACTGGAAGCCAAGGCCAGCCAACACCGGAGCTTGTTCTGAACACGTGTGGACTGGATGCGAGAAACCCTTGACCCTTGATAACTATCAGATGCTTTCAGCAGAAAGGAAGACATCAATCAAGAAAAGGCTTCACTTTTACGAGGCCTTAAGCTGACAGAGATAGAGATTCGAAAACTCAAAGCCAGTGGGGATTAAAGGTCTAGGCGACTTGACGGGATATCCTTCTAGAAATGCAAGCACTATGTTCACTGTGCCTGACAACAAAACAATAATTGTACTTTACAGACATACAGTACTTGTCGACTACACACATATCGTGCATGTGAACAATACACTCAACATTTTTACATTTCGGGTGTCAAGTAAAACATTCTTCACTCTCAATGTTGATTACTGCTATGCTCTATACTACTATAGTATTGTAAATCCTTTATATCTGTACACACCAAACTTGTAAACTTTGCATTAATCATATTGTAAACAATAAACACGTCGTGCCCTGTAAACAATAAACACGTCGTGCCCTGTAAACAATAAACACGCCGTGCCCTGTAAACAATAAACACGTCGTGTCTGTAAATAATAAACACGTCGTGTCTGTAAACAATAAACACGTCATATATGTAAACTAAACCGTCGTGTTACGTGAATACACCTCATACTTTAATAGCTATACACTTCCTACTTGTACACAACTCGTATTTGTAAACTATAAATGCAGACCTGCCTACCCCCCACCTTAGGAAACCAGAAGATCACTGGCCCAAAACCAGAAGATTTTGAACAGAAACCAGAAGATTTTATGCGGAATCTGGCTTTTTAATAGAAATACCAATAATATAAAATAAATGCAAAATAAAAAAAATAATGTTAATATTTGTAAATAAACTTACCAATAATGTAATGATTAATGCAAAGCACAACAATTTGTCTACATTTTCTCTAGTCTCCATTCCACTGTTTATTTTAGATGAATTTTTGTCAAGCACACCAAGTGTTAGGCAGTTTTATTTAGATATTTCTTTAGACTTCATTTGAAGAAGGATCTTCACATTTCAGAATAATGGGCCATTGAAGTACCGCATCATGATTTTCACTTTTACAGAAATTCATTAAATATTTCATAAATGGATTTTTAAAAAAAATATATATTTAACTTTTTATTATCTAATGTACAAGCCACAAAAAGGAACACGTGCCTATTGAAAAATTTTAAGAAAAAAGTTATGATTTTTTTTTTAATTGTACCCATCTAAAATATATATTTTGGGAGAACGTAGAATTTAAAAAAATAAAATTTACTTAAACCTAAAGCATCTAGGCTTTCATCCATGCACAACCTTTTAATTTTATGTATGAGAAACTAGTATACCAAATTTCAGGGACATGGAATAATTACAACTATTCAAAAGGGGTCTTAGCATTTAGTTCAACAGAGGAAAAAAGTCATTTTGAGAAAAACACATTTAAAGTAAAATAAAGACTACAGAACTTTAAAAGTGTTCAAGTGGTTTATTTTTTTAAAATAAATATACCCTATCCATACTACATTGGACTGCTCTTAGTCATTTAGCTCCCTCAGAATTAAATATACAAATACTATATATTACTATCCTTTACATCCTCAGTGTACAGTCTTTTTATTTTCTAATACTACATAGAACCAGAATATTGCAAAGAAATTTAAAAAAATATATATTTATCAATCCACATTAATAAAATTTGGAATATATGTTGTCTTTGTTATGAGAAAGCAATACCAGTTATTAGTTTTAGAATATCTGGTTCAGATTTTAATTTATAAATGATTTAAATATATAAAACACCTGTATTTTTCTAAATTTACATGTCCATTAGACTAGAGAAAAAACAGTGAAAGTCTTCCTGTAACATTTAAAATGTTATTAAAAAGACATTATTCTTCAATAAGCATGCTTTGTTAATTAAGAATTGGATATGATTAATATTATTATTTTTAATGTTTTATGCATTTCTTTTGTCTTCAATGTATGTGTATTTATTATCATGCCTTCTAAAATTCTATTATAATAATGTGTGTACTGCGTAATCACAAAATATCAACGGCTAATTTACAAATACATGTATATATATAGGCCTATATATATTTTTAATTTTTTATTATTTTTTTAGCAGAAATGATTAAAATAAAAAATTCGACTAAATCAAAATGTTCACAATTCCGTAAATTACTTTCAAACAAATTTGACTCAGGATCATTTCTTTATCGCCGAAGATCTTTTGTTTTAAAACTTGTGTCACTTTTTAAAAAAAAATAAATTTTGAAGCCTTACATATTATATTAATTTCAACGGATTCTAGAAAAATGATTATTTGAACCTCAATGCGGTTTCAAACATAGGCCTACCGTTATTGAAAACGCCAATCTTTTTCCTAGCATTGCAATATAATTCGTCAAAGTAGCTCGTTTTGGACGGATAATTTCTGAAGAAAATTGCATAGACTGTCTTACATGTAAGTTGAATGTTATTTATTAAAGTAAATATTTCGTAATTGTCACGCATATAATATCGCTACGTGGCCGCCATTTTGAAAAAGCGAACTTCGTCTATCGGTCGAACGGCAGTAAAAACGTTATGAACCGAATTTGCTTATCCCGCTAAGCTCTGACTTAAAAAGTATTTAAAGAAAATGTTTATTTCACGAGCGAAATTCTGTTTTGTCAACTAAAATTAATAACGGCCGACGAATAAGATTCCGGAAGTGTTAGAAAAGGACTCGTATGCTGAAGAGCTCATAGCAGACGACAGAGAAGCAGTTAGAGTTACGCCGCCGTTAGCTCTATTGAACGCACGGTAAGTTTTTCGTCCTATCATAATCGATCGTGGAAAAAAAAATTGAAAATGAAAATGAAAGCGGAAGATTTCTTTTGGAAGCGGAAGAGCGGGAGATTCGAGGTAAAAGCGGGAGATTCTTCCGCTAAAAGCGGAAGGTAGGCAGGTATGTAAATGATTCATTCAGGTAAACTACAAACATGTATATAAAGTAAACACGGGTCATGTAAACTGTACAGACGTCAGTCATGTAAACTATACAAACCAAAAATTTGTGAACTATACATACATCACATATGGAAACAACAAAGTATACTAGTAATCTAAGCACATCTCTCTCACACACGTGAATAATACGCACTTCATAGACTACATTTCAGCTATTCATACCTTGTACTTGTAAATTTTACACAAATTATCTGGACACCTCACACAAATTATGCCTACCGAGCACTTGTCAGCTGTGCCTACCTTGCACTTATAAACCGTACTGTTTCAAAACTTGACACCTTGATTCAACGTTGAAACACCCGAACCGTCCACACTAAACACAGTCCAATATGTAAGTATAACGAACGGATAGTATATTTTTTAATTATAAAATCATAATAAATAACAAAAGAAGCGTCTTGTCTTTACTAAGGTACATCCTGAAATTCACAGTCGCTGAGTCCCGAAGAGGATGGGATGGGTGGGGTGGTTGTCACCTTGTTGTTGACAACCTCGGGCATTGTGTGCATCCGACCGCAGCCTTGGACAGGTAGACTGTCTCCAAAACAAATACACGCGGCGTCCACTCAATACCGATATTGTTTTTAAGCCAAACTCTCAGCCAACAGTTTGCTTTTCTTTCTATGCTCCTCTCAACAATTCTAGCTTTCCGAATGACTAGTGTGCTTTAAAGTTTGTTTAACAAGTGCCCTTGAGTCCCTGCAACTCTCCAGGCTAAACGCAGGACTGACAAACGAATATTTTAGCGAGATATAAAAAAAATGTGAACAATATCGTGGTAAACTGTTGTGTAACTTTTCGCGTGAGAAAAATAATCCTACGTGTTATTTGAACACCCTACTTTAAGAGTGTGAATGTGTGTAAATATATTCTCTCTCTATATATAATATATTCATGCAACTGATGGAACAACTATGAAAAGTGGCTAAATTGTCTCTGGCACATGGAAGTGAATTGACTTTGGCCGTGGTATTAAATTGTCTATGGAATGAGGAATTTAGATGTCCTTGGCATGTGGGTTTGAATGTCTCTAGCACGAGGATATATCATGCCAAGAAATCTAACGAAGTCCAAAATGACAAGCTTATTTTCTGTCACTGAAAAGTGTATGCCAACATTCGTGATGCAATTTCTATAACTTCATAACTTCAGTACCCTGCAATGATGGTTACAGACTTACAGCGCCTTTCAAACCTTGGCAATAAAGCATACCCTGATCACGAATGTATAAAGCAAATCTATGTAAACCATTGAAAGTATTCTCTTCATACACAAGGAAGAAAGAAAAAGTATATGCTTGTGGTGGGTTGGACAAAACTGAGGACGCACAAAAGCTGGTATAATAACAATGCTATTATTTCTCTTCCATTCGCAATGTCTTCTTACTGGCCAAACACACTGGCTGACCAAATTAGATCTAGACACACAGTGACGTCTGCTTGACGTATTTTCAGCAATCAAAAAGCTAATCGCCGATTTCGTACATGATTTCACAATAATACAACCTTCTTCTAGCACTTATCACTCCCTCCTATTCGACAACAGATAAACTAGTTTTTCGAATATGCTTTGTCATGTCTGGAGCAGAGATACAGGAACCATCAGTAGCTACACGGTGTCACGGCTTGTAACAATACAAGAAATTGCACATGATGAATGAATCTGAAAGTGACAGACTGCCGTGAATGAGCGAGCTTTGTAAAGAAATATTAGGCCTATTTTTAAAAAAATAATAATAAAAGGCGCTGCGCGGCCGAACATAAAAGTGAAACAGACAGTGGTACACATTGGCGATGCAACCAGCACTCTGTGTATCAGGAACAGATAACTGGAAGAGTCGTATACGCATCCCGTATTGATCATTTACATTTTACAACAACAAGCATGCGCTCTCTTTCACTCGCTCTCTTACATCCCTTCCCCTCCCAACCCCCAATTATGGCGAGAGGCGCATTGTCAGTCACTGTTAGAACCAAAAGTGGACGAAGGAATCTGACTTGAAACTTACCTCAAACGTCGAATATGCTCACGCTCTGGTTATCCAAACCACTTCAATAACACACGTCTGAAATCCATGAGTGAACTTACAGCACACATCAACCCCATCTTTCACTCAAGAGCTAACACAGAATTCTTAGGAAAACGTGCTCCATAGGCCTCTCTCTGCGGGTTTGTTTGGGTTTTTTTTTCCCCCCTCAAGCTCAACTCTCGTCTGCTTCCAGGGGCTTGCGTACAAGCTTGAATACGGCGCCCTTTGTGTAAGCGTCACTGCTGTTCAAAACGAGGCTCTGGCGGGCAGATGTTCGCTCGCGCGCTAATCGACTGTAGAAATAGACCACGGAAATTGCTACTCGTTCAAGTTGTTGGGGTTTTGTTTTTAAGCAGTCAAGATGTCCTGTTAGATTTGAAATGTGTAAAACTAGAAAATCAGAATGATATAATTAATATACTTTGCAGCACACAAAAAGAGAAGTGTCTACTGTTGTTAATAATGAAAGTGTAGCAGTTACTCAAATTATTTACTCTGCGGCTAACGGCTTCTCGGTCATATTACAGACTGAGAAGGGTTTGATTCTTTTCTTTCAAATAAAAAGCCGGTTAGGAGGAGGAGGAAGCGGTAACTTGTCATATGACAACCAAGAAGTTTTTATCACGTGACCTTGCTTGAACTTCGACACGCCATGCTACTGTTGCGGGTACTGATTTGTGTAGCTCATACCCCCTCCCACCCGTCATTAGCAACACTTTTACTTTGCTGGGGCTCCAGGAAAGGCACTAGGCCCATGGTTTGGTGTAATGGCTAATATAGTGAGTGGCCTACAGTTCTAATATTTTAGGCACGTCACAAGGATAACGGCGCCATTAAGTTGCCTTATTTGTCAAAATCAATTATTTCAAGAAAAAAAAAAGCAAAAAGAAATTAAAGTAATTGTAAACTGCAAAGTTTTTCTTTGATCGAGTTCACTAATAAATATAGAATAGATCAATATAAATACAGATAAAGATCAGTAAGTAGATAGAAAGTGAGAAATATCGATAGACGGACATACAGAGAGAGAGAGAGACAGGGACAGACAGACAGACAGGAACTGGTTTGAATAATTCAAACAAAACTTCATTACAGTTTTACGCAAAAGACAGAGACGAACACAAACACGTTTATCTGTCAACCATCGTTCGGAGATTTTCGTCAAAGCAATTATCGGTGGCCAACAGGGTATCTCGTCTCCGAAGGTCAATCTACGATTTCGTTAATACAATCAGTTGGCGTCCTTAAGGCAACAGATGCGAGTTTTCCTGACTGATTTGGGCAAAATTGAAACACCCGACTTCTTCAGGTCACGCAGACCACTTAGCGAACTCTTAAGTGGCTTCTTCCTCTTCCTGCTGGTCATTGATCGTCTGCTGAAGAGGTTGGGAAGGAAAATATTGTTTCTTTGACAAAAAAAAACCCAAAAAACTCACCCGCGGTAGAAAAGATGTGCCAATGTGTCTCAATCTACATTGGCTGCGTTCGGGTAGTTGTGGTGGCAGTTATGCCCTCGACACCAGGCAGCCGAATCACCGATGCTGGTGTGGTGATGGGGGTAACATTTCGTGATGATTGAATCACCGATGCTGGTGTGGTGATGGGGGTAATATTTCGTGCTGATTATCAAGTTTCTGTACACAGGTAGAGGGTACTTGTGACATGTGAACGCAGCGGGTGCCAGATATGTATGTAAATCGTTGATCACGACTGATGACTATTCTTTACTTTTGGGACCGGCCTCAGGAGGAAAAACACCCTCGGGGTAAAAGATTATGGGGCGAGGAGGGTGTTAATAGGATAAAACGTCACTCCCCCCCCCCCCATATAAATTTTAAAAAATAAAAAGTAATTATATTTAAATAAATAAGAAGTAATTATATTGTTATGTATTACATTTATTTACTTAGTTATATTATGTGATATTTATTATAGCGAGAAATTTTAAACGCGTCTGTCGGTGACATGGATGATTATTTAAGTTTGCAATTATTAATCTGTATTATTGTCACAACTATCCCGCACTTCCACCACTAAAGTAGCCATGCATTTGATGTTAGTTTGTCATCACTATCCCACACTTCCACCGCTAAAGTAGCCATGGATTTGTCATTATTTTGTCATCACTATCCCACACTCACACCGCTAAAGTAGCCATGCATTTGACGTTATTTTGTCATCACTATCCCACACTTCCACCGCTAAAGTAGCCATGGATTTGTCATTATTTTGTCATCAGTATCTTACACTTCCATCGCTAAAGAGATAGCGATGACAAAATAACGACAAATCTAGCTTTTAACAATTACGTTAAGCTTATAAATTTCTTAATTACTATCCCCCACCCAAAATCCCATCGCAAAAGTAGCCATGGATTTGTTGTTATTTTGTCATCAGCCGCTCATACTTCTATCGCAAATATAAAATAGCTGTCTTCTACAAAATATCTCACAATTTATTTGCAAAAATAGATTTATAGGGTGTCATTTGCTATGGCCATGCGTCATACTTGATTAGCAAAAGTAATTACAAACTTGACTATTGTACTACATTTACGTCATACTTGATTAGCAAAAGTAATTACAAACTTGACTATTGTACTACATTTACGTCATACTTGATTAGCAAAAGTAATTACAAACTTGACTATTATCCTACATTTACGTCATACTTGATTAGCAAAAGTAATTACAAACTTGACTATTGTACTACATTTACGTCATACTTGATTAGCAAAAGTAATTACAAACTTGACTATTGTACTACATTTGCGTCACTTCTTTGTACAGCACGAGGAGAGGATGGTTGGCGCTATAGTCCAGAGGGTCAAGGACACAAACATTCAGAAGGTGTTAAAGCGTGGACCCTAAAGTGGGGGACCGTCCCAGTGATGAAGAAAAATCGCACTCACACGACAGGCTTCAATGAAGACAGGGCCCGCTGACAGTAACCAGGTTTCTGGTTTCAGGAATACCCGAGAAGATAGTTTGGAAGGAGGGTTTTTTTTTTGTTGTTTTTTTTTTGGGAGGGGGGGGGGTTGAAACCTGAGGAATACCTGAGAAGATAGTTTGGAAGATTTTTTTTGTTTCAGGAATACCTGAGAAGATAGTTTGGAAGGAGTTTTTTTTAAAAAAATGTTATATCTCTACTTCATAACAAATATTACTACCATTAAGTATTCTTCTATTGCTTCTGCTATAATTGTTCTTTGCTACCTTACTACTTTAATTCTCCTACTATTAACTACCACTACTACTATAACTCTTTTACTATTACCACTATCGTCACCACTACTACAATAAATCTTCCACTAATCTTATTATTATTACCATTACTACTACTAACACTACTTTCAAAAGCGTTATCTACTCCCACAACTACTACTATCACTTCTTCTATAACTATGGAACTACTATTACAACTACCAGTGGCTTAGCAATGGATTGTGCAGGTTTTGCAAATCACAAGGGCCCGGCGGTCAAACGAGGGTAGGAGTGTGGGGGGGGGGCCTGCAGCGAATGGATTTTATTTTTTACTTTCAGAAATTGATTTTAGAAATCGAAGGGAGCCACCACTGAAGCTTTGCACAGGGAGCAAAAACAAATATATGCTACGCTACTGACAACTGTCGTAACAGGGACCAAAAACAAATATATGCTACGCTACTGACAACTGTCGTAACAGGGACCAAAAACAAATATATGCTACGCTACTGACAACTGTCGTAACAGGGACCAAAAACAAATATATGCTACGCTACTGACAACTGTCGTAACAGGGACCAAAAACAAATATATGCTACGCTACTGACAACTGTCGTAACAGGGACCAAAAACAAATATATGCTACGCTACTGACAACTGTCGTAACAGGGACCAAAAACAAATATATGCTACGCTACTGACAACTGTCGTAACAGGGACCAAAAACAAATATATGCTACGCTACTGACAACTGTCGTAACTGTTCTCTTGTTATTGCCCTTGTCATCAGTACAGCTACTAGTACTATTGCTACTCTACGACTACTGTTAACTCTACTACTATTGCTAAGTACTGATCCAGCACTACTACTCCATATCTGTTGTATTGTTACAGCTTTCACTGCTACTACTCTAACTGTGTCATCGACTACTTCTACTAGTACTACTAATATACTTCTGCTACGACTATATTTGTTCTATAACTACTATTACTATAACAGTTCTACTAATAATATAATACTATAACTATTGTAGTGCTATTGCTCCTATCATCCCCACCACTATTGTTATAACAGTCCTACTACAAGGTAATACTATAATTACTATAATTATTCTACTAGATCACTATTGCTATAACAGTCCTACTACAAGGTAATACTATAATTACTATAATTATTCTACTAGACCACTATTGCTATAACAGTCCTACTACAAGGTAATACTATAATTATTCTACTAGTACTTTCAGGATTTTCTCTAAATCTCGCCCGGATCCCATTTATAAATATTAAACATTAAATATAGGAAATAATAAAATTTTAGACGGAAAGAATAAGTGAGAAAACGAGATCTAAATATAAACATAAAAGGCAGTTTAACGAAGGCTTGTACGGATGACGCACGTATTGCATCAGAAGTTAGGCAGGGCAGGATGTTTTTCTGGGTCAGAAGCACTGGTCAGTCTGAAGTCCGACCTATCTATTAATAAATCTGAATGAAAGGGGGGAAGGAAGGGTGACCATAGCGTACACGAGTTGAATGGAGAATGGACAGAAGGAAATTGGAAGTACTAATCCTTCCTGTGAATGAAAGCGTGAAGACAGAAACTATAAGTAAGGGGACCCTCTCACGCCCCTTTGCTATCACCCCTCCCTTTCCCCCCCCACAACCCTCTCACCCAGCGCGAAAGCGGCAAAAGCCGGAAGCGCCCCCCCCCCTACACTACTACGATGCCCCTTAGCTTTTTCCCCACAACAAGGACACCTGCTGATAACGTGTTACGGGGACCCAGGTTTCAAGAACCTGTAAAATATTCTGTGTGGATGCCAGGCAGAAGGCTTGATGTAAAAAAGGGTGTATGAGATTCAAATATTACACTGTTACAGTTTTTCTTCAAATCCTTCGTTTTTAGCCGAAAACGGAACGTAATTGGCTGCTTTTACATTACTCTCTAATTAATAATTTTGTATAGAATGTAATTTTTTCCTTCTGTTCTATCTTTTCTTTTCCTCCATCCACTCTACACCCTTTGATGACGTAAGCTAAACTTATTAGCATACGTCTGGTAGCGATGATGCATAACGATAAGATACTGTTGGTATTCAACACTACAGTGCTAAAGGTGAGATAACTCAATTACATCCTAGGAGTGTGTGTGTGTGTGTGTGTGTGTGTGTGTGTGTGTGTAAATGGAACCCGCACATATTATGTTTTTGTATGGCATATCAGTCTTTACTCTGCATTATATTGTGCTTGCTGTATTTTATTTGTTTTTTTCTCTTTTGTATTTTACTGTGCTTCTTATGCGGTTCATTTATTTGTTTTATTTTATTGTGATTGTTGTAGTTTATTTGTTTGTAGTACTTTATTAAGCTTGTTATGGATTATTTGTTTGTTGAATTATGTTGTGCTATTTTCTGGTTTATTTGTTTGTTTATTTCATTGTGTTGTGATTTTGTTTGCTTATTGTGTTATATTGTGCTTGCTGTGGTTCATTTGTTTGTTGTGTTTTACTGTGCTGTGGAGTTTATTTGTTTATTGTAATTTATTATGATTTTGTGGTTTATTTGTTTGTTGTATTTTATTATCCTTGTTGTGGTTTATTTGTTTGTTGTATTTTATTATGCTTGTTGTGATTTATTGTAGTTGATGTGATTTATTTGTTTGTTGCATTTAATTGTGCTCATTGTGGTTTGTTTGTTGTATTTCATTGTGTATATTGTAGTTTGTTTGTTGTATTTTATTGTGCTGGATTCGGTTTACTTTATTGTTGTATTTTATTGTGCTTGTGGTATGTTTATTTGTTGTATTTTATTGTGCTTGTTGCGGTTTATTTGTTTGTAGTATTTTATTGTGCTTGATTTGATTTATTTGTTTGTTGTATTTCATTGTGCTTGATTTGATTTATTTGTTTGTTGTATTGTGGTTTGTTAGTTTGTTTGTTGTATTTAAATGAGTTTGATTTGGTTTATTTTTGTTGTTGTATTTTATTGTCCTTGTTGTGGTTTATTTGTTTGTTTTATTTTTAAAACTCTTTTGGACAACAAAGAAGGAGTTAGAGGGTAATGGAGGAGAAAACAAGAGGGAGAGAGTGAGAGAAAAAATAATGAAAGAGCGAAGGGATTTGAGCGTGAAAAAAACCCACACAATCACACACAGATTAAAGTCAGAAAGAGGGGTCTTGTAAAACGTCTTTCTTATTTACACCAAAGTACTTTTCGTTCAGAAAGTCAGAAAGCCTTGATCAAATATACTGGCTTCAGCGTGACCAAGAAGCTGATGTTCAAATGTGTTTATGGACTCCAAAAATGTTCTTTTCAGCAACTCAGATTTTGGCTATTAACTCATAATCAACTCAACGGCCCATGGCATTGGTTTCGTACCCGCAGGTTAGGAGGTACCCGGGAAGCCTGCCACTGAACAGCGCGTGGGAGTGAATCATTGAAGGAAGACGTCACCAAGTATCAAGGCCGTCATCTCGTTCGGCACATGTACCAAGCTCGCACAACAACAGCAACAACAAAAGTACAATTTCTATGCACAAAAAAAATCTTAATTAACATGAACAGACACGATTGGATAAGCCTGGCTGGCGGAGCCAAAAGCTAACGTCTGAAACAGGTCATAGTGGTATCATCTGATCTATTTAGGTCAGTGCAGGTACACTTCGTCTGACTTCCTGATAACAGGAGTTGTCACCTTCATGAGTAATCAATCATGTTTGTATTACATGTATCTATTTTACGTATCGATAGACTTTTGTCATGTACATTTAGAGATAACCTCTACTAAAAAACTGACCTATAGGTCAGATAGAGTTTCTCAAACTAGTAACAGTTAATTTCCATCCGAACCAGTGATGATCGAAATCATGTGACGTCATTAATTATTTCATTCTCTCCATTGAAGTTCATTAGAAATCTTTCCATAAATAGTTATTCTTCTCTTAATTTTGAAGTCAAATATTTTTTATGCATTTTTTTTTATCTCTTGACAACATTAATATTTACTTACTCTGCGTGTATGTCATATTAATTCGCATTTTAGCGAATAAAACTGTTTGAAGTTTGAATCAAAGGACAAGGGAGACGGATAATAAAGCTGCTTGGGAAAAAACACTAACAAAATGCTGTAGTGGACTGTAATATGTACCCTATTGAAAACAATATAAAGGCTGGTTGGCAGACGCATAAAAAGGGGAAACAACTCGTGCAGAAAATTACATTTGAAATAAGCACGTGACTGGCATGCGAAAGCGTCTCGGCGTCTCGCTTTCGTATCAGTTCGGTTTGCACCTGCCCTTTTGCCTGCCGACGTTAACAATGGAAATCAGACATGCGCACTAAGACGATAGACGGAATACTCTCCCTTTTTCAAGGTATATTTTAAACTTGCCGGGGCGTACTAAGGCATGGCAATTTACAACGAATCATCAAATAAAATTATTCATCTATAGCCGCAAGCTAACCACTCATAAGTTGTCAAGATCAGAGGAAGAGTAATGAAAACCAATGGATGATAAGTATGTGTAGGTATTTTTTATTAGTCTGTCTTTTACATCGAAACAACTTTAAATTGCATTACAAAAAAATAATGATAGGCTTCTTATGTACAATTTTTAAACAATCCAGCTGATAAATGCAATATATATTCTCCTCCGCTACTCAAAGCAATGAACCATAAATCGTTGAACAAAACTAAAAACCGAAAGAATACATAAATAAATGTATTTAACTACTGAGAGACACTTGAATATTTTAAAATGTTGTCAAACTCTGATCTGAAGAAAAGGACTTTATAAAAAAACAAATATTTGTTGTTGTCATTGCGTATTCTTTCTTTTTTTTTTATATAGTTTACGACAAGAGGCACATTTAAAGGACAGGTATGAATAAATGAAAAACAAGGAGAGGTAAGGACAAATCGTTAAAAAAATAAACATCCACCCGAATACCCGAACATCATTGGCTTTCCAACCTTCATGTTTTCATGACAACCATTTTCTACAATCATGTTTCGGTAAGCCTAACCTGGAAATGGTCTGGGTGCTTCAGGGTATGATGTGAGTAAGCTAAGGGTATAATCTATTGTATATGTATTGGTATAGTTTTGGGTACTGTCATGCCAACGCCACTTTAGTTAACGGTTATTATTATTATTATTATTTAATCATCCATAACTAATTACAAGTGATTAGAACCTTAATTTATTTTATTAATAATTCTCTAGAAGACACAACTCGTCTCTCTCACTTGTCGGATATGCGGGCGCTAAACGTTTAGAGACGTTTTTTAAAAAAAGATCAATTTCAATGAGTTGACAACTATTAGAGTCATACTAACCAGTTCTAAAGAATTGCGAACCAATCGTGTGAGCACGAGACTCATTAGAGCTCTATTAGTCATACTAACCAGTTCTAAAGAATTGCGAACCAAGTGTGTGAGCACGAGAGTCATTAGAGCTCTATTAGTCAATCATAAGAAATCGCGAACCAAGTGAAATTAATATGTAGAAATGCAGCCCAATAAATCACACAGGAACAGCTAATCTAACACTGTCATTTGAAAGAAATGTAAATGTTCTGGATGTCTGATAAATACACTAACTCACAAACAGTTCTCAACTTTTCACCTCAAGTTTCCCAATATAACCTGTCCAAGTTAAAGCTAGTGTCCACAACCACATAAGTCTGGTATGAACTCAATTTCTTCTAAGTATTATCCAGGCCCTATTTTTTCCTTTCTAAATGCAAAATTCTCAGTCAAACTTAGACAGAGGGTATTTAACTCTGTTTTGTCAAAACTATTTCATTTCTCTGAGTTATCTCCCTTGCCCCTTTCAGAAAAGCATGTCACAACTTCAGTCCGCTCCAAACAACTCTCCTCCCCCCCCCCCCCCCCCCCCCCGACCACTCACATTGAGTTATTTATTGCTTTGCATTCTGTGGAAGAAGAAGATCAATTCTTTCGTCATATCCTTTTCTCTAGGCAAAGGTTTTTGACTATCTGTTCCATTGACAGTAACATAGTTTAAACAGATCTTTCCCCTGCGCTGAAAGAATGGCTAAGCTGGAAAGTAGTGTCTTGGGGATATTTCTGCCTATTTATTCTTTATGTCATATGAGTCCCATTAAATTCACTGACACCATATTGTTGGGTTTTCTCCCTGTTCCATGTCTTCTATTATTTGTCATTGTCTGGCGGCAGACCATCATTGCAAAATTGTTTGCTGTCTGGTGGGTTTTTCCTGAACTAAGGCTGCTAGTGCTACCGCTGATTGGTGCTTATTATGCAAGATTCTCTCTTCCATGTACCCTCTCTCTCTAACCCCCTTTCTTCAGCTTAGGGCTGAAATTAAATATTTTAACCTTTTCATGATTAATAGTTACTATTAGTATTATTATTATTATTATTAACCTTTTCATGATTATGTTTAGCTTTGGTCTCAGTACTTTGACGATTGTGCTTTCATGAGTGCATTGCATGTTTCGTGACAGCTACTCTTTATTTGCCTATTCAGTCTGCCTTTGTTTTAAATTTAGCATTCTTATGGTTGTAAATTTGTCTTAGTTGATGGTTGGTGGGGTTTGTTCTTTGCTGTTGGAGAGCATGTTTTCTTGTTCCTTTAGCTATTCGAGATTTTGGTCTAATCAAGGTTGGTAAGGCAGTCCATACCTACCTTCACAAGAACACACAAACAACCAAAGGCAACACAAAGACTCAGATGCAATGTCTCAGTACTATTAACAACCTAGAAATGGACAACCCCCCAAAAAAAAAACTGCTACACGAGTCGAAAATTCAGTGTAACTCTTCCTCCTCTAATGCATTGTCTTCAAAGAAGAAAAACTAAATAACATACTTTCTGCTTTTTAACCCACAATCATAGAGCAATCCTCACTCTAACCACGTAGCATTCCTCATTTTACCCACACAGCATTCCTCACTCTACCCACGTAGCATTCTATTTCTACCCACGTAGCATTTCTCACTTTACCCACACAGCATTCCTCATTTTACCCACACATCATTCTTTACTCTAACCATGTAGCATTCCTCACTTTACCCACACATCATTCCTCACTTACCCACGTAACATTCCTCACTTTGCCCAGCATTTCTCACTCTTCTCACGTATCATTCCTCACTTAACCCACACAGCATTTCTTACTTTACCCACACATCATTCCTTACTCTAACCATGTAGCATTCCTCGCTTACCCACGTAACATTCCTCACTTTACCCACACAGCATTCCTCACTCTACCCACATAACATTCCTCACTCTTCCCCTTCAACAGTCCTTGCTCTATCCACTGGAACAACACGAAGACATTTAAACGCAGTCTAAACATGCCTGAAACAAACCACTACCCAACCACCAGCTGTACAGGCAGGACAAAAGAGATGAATGAAGGAAAAGGAGAGAGGCATCGACGGACGAACACCCACAGTACCAGCACCAGCAACATCCACCCATTTGGGGGGGGGGGGGGGAGAGGAGATTCCAGACATGACTGAGAACGTCGCCAGATGAAGAATCCGTTTGCAGGAATCCAGCGAGAAAGGAAGTCAACGAATCCACCACCAACTACACCACCACCACCATTACAAAAGTGAAGGTGGTGGTGGTGGTGGTGGTGGCGGAATCTTACAAACCTTATTATTGGGTGCGCCCTAAAGCTATAGCAAGATTTAAAAAAAATAAATTGGCGAAAGGATTAACTTGGGAGGCAACTGTTTGGAGCTAGGATGTATCGGTTAATATTTATACTGGAGAAAGAATGCAATCTGTTCACTCCTCCATCCACCCACTTCCCGCGAGTAACAAAGGGAGATAACATTTGTTTAATGCGCTATGTTTTATCAGCGCTTAAATTCGATCATGGGCACGCTTCTTTAACAATAATGCTAGAAGGAAATGAAAGGAAAGGGGCAGACAATTGTACTGACGAATAACGACTGATTTTCTGCTTGACATTTGATTTCTTCCGACCTAGGACTAAAGTTGATTTCGATGAAAATTAACAGTGAAGAAGTCGTAAAATATCTAAACCAGTTTTAGGTGGATGAGTAGTTTTCTTTTTTATCCAATGGTTAATATTTACAAGAACGAGACCAGCCAATAGGCTGTTTACCTGTTGAAAAGAATTTATTGTTTGAATTTGGTGTGGCAGAGACCGGTCATGAAGGGTGGCTGTTAGCTTAATTATGAGTTAACTGACTGATTGAGAGAGAATAGAAATATTTCGTGCATTTTGCTATTGTTATTTTATATTTTTATTTAGAGATGTATTATGTGATTAGTCTATTATTTCTACAAATTGTGAACTACGATGCTTGTATGTAGTATGCTAAACACTTGACATCGTTTCTAGTGAACACGTTCATAAATATTATGTTTAGATTCCAAGATTATTCAGATCAGCAAATGGTGCAGTTAGATTGTGAATATTCCACACTTAAAAATAGCACACAGTCTTTAACTTTTAATTTCTACAGCACCAACGCTTCGATATTAAATCTCTGACTATGGTCCACATTGCGCTACACAGACAAATTATGTCCCCTTGCTCATAGCACCATGCATCTAAATTATGACTCTTTTTCACAGCACCACACTGCCAAATTATGCCCCTTTCATCACAGCACCATGCAGTCAAATGATATCCCATTGCTCACAGTACCACACAGCCAAATTCTGTCTCCTTCATCACTGAATCATAATATCAAATTATGTCCCCTTGCTTACAGCACCACACAGCCAAATTATGTCTCCTTCCTCACAGCACCACACAGCCAAATTATGTCTCCTTCCTCACAGCACCACACAGCCAAATTATGTCTCCTTCCTCACAGCACCACACAGCCAAATTATGTCTCCTTCCTCACAGCACCACACAGCCAAATTGTGTCACCTTGATAATAGTACCACACAGCCAAATTATGTCTCCTTCCTCACAGCACCACACAGCCAAATTTTGCCTCCTTCATCACTGAAGCATACAGTCAAATTATGCCCCTTGCTTACAGCACCACACAGCAAAATTGTCTCCTTTCTCATAGAACCATACACTCAAATTATGTCCCCTTGCTCAGAGCACCACACAGCCAAATTATGTCACCTTGATAATAGTATACCACATAGCCAAATTATGCCCCTTGCTTACAGCACCACACAGCAAAATTTGTCTTCTTTCTCATAGAACCATACACTCAAATTATGTCCCCTTGCTCAGAGCACCACACAGCCAAATTATGTCACCTTGATAATAGTATACCACATAGCCAAATTATGTCTCCTTCCTCACAGCACCACACAGCCCAAATTATGTCACCTTCCTCACAGTACCACACAGCCAAATTATGTCTCCCTGATAACAGCACCACGCACCGGATTCGATTGTCGTACTAAGGAGAATTAATTATGTATGTGACGCTGTGAAGAATTATTTCTTGGTTGCAATGTAAAAACAAAATTGTTGAATCAAGGGGAATGTAGACAGTTGTTTAATGTCAAGTGAACAGCATTAACTGGGGATTACATTTTTCATGGACATGTGACAGCAACGCACACTGACAGGAATGAATATCAGTTAAGCTAGAGACATTACAGTCACTGATTCTATGACTGTTCAATTGTTAACATTAAAACTGCACTATGTCAAACAAAGATAAGGTAACTCGCTTACTCAGTGCAGTCTCAATCATTTATTCGCTTTACAATTCAAGTATTTCGTAAATTGTTAGAATGTACATCGAAAACTTACTTTGTCTTCATATGTTCTTCACATTTCTCTCATTTTATTTTAATTATATTTGATGAATGCATCAAACTTATTTGGATAAACGCAAAAACATTCAATAACCACTTTTAAGGTCAGTTCTGATGACATGCGTTGCCAGTAAAATGGATATATATATCAAGAGAGAGAGGGAATGTTGTTCTTTTTATTGATAGCCGATTTAGATAAATAAAAAATATTTACAATCTAAATCAGTAGCTAGGATTTGGTATAATACGAATATTTACATCATGTTCATAACAGCAAATATTTACAAACAATAGATAACCGTAATACAGTTCAGTCGCATCCATGTACACGCATACAGAAACACGCGTTAAACAATAATAGTGACATACATTTTAAAATGTAAATACAGTAGATTTGGATTAATTAGGCCATGGGTTAATCGGAACAGCCTTTTATTTGGAATCTAACCGAAATTTTCGTCGTCTATTTGTGTCACCGTTCTCTTAAATCCGGAGAGTGGACGCTCCACGACGTGCTTGAGACGCGTGTGGCTTGCGGCTTGACGCGTGTGTCGTACGTAGAGGATGAGTGAGTCATCGCTGAGTCACTCAATAACGAACACGTACTCATTCTGGCCTGGAGGTGCTAAACACGACCGATAGTGAAAATGAGCCAGGTTGGAAGTGCAAACGCGTCCAGAAGCTACAAGGCTTTCGCATGACTTGACAATAGTTTTCAATCGCACGATGACGATGAAGACGACGAAGAAGTATTTGCTGAACAAATTGCAACAATGCACTCACACGACCTCAGGAAAGTGATAAGGACGACACACCTGAGTTTGAGTGAGTGACAAAGCAGAATGTCAGGACATGAACGGCTGGATTATGACGCTCTTTCATGCAGGAAGACGATAAAAGCAATACTATATTTGATGCCAGAGGTGAGTTTTTATTTTTTATTTTTAGCTGCAGCAAAGTGAGAGAACTCGGCAGGGTACACTCAGTAACTTCCTCCAGCATCGTTAACTGTTAAAAACAACACACAAAGCGCGTTTGATGCATATTTAAAATTGAAATTGTTCTAAGCGTAAGTATTTTTCTCACATCTTTACTATCTGTCACAGAATTCCTTTGGCAGTATTTTCTGTTGCCCAATAGATCATCGCGTTAGACGGGAACTTCTCGGTTGTTTTATACCTTTTTAAATCTTTACGTGGAACTTCTATAGTTGGAGCAGCCGCTTAAATGGTTATAAATCATTTTATTTCCAGTGTGTCCCAATTAAGCGCAATCCATGCCTTATTTGATATTAATTAACTTTTCTTCAGCATGGCACTTTAGCAAATATACATTTAGGGTAGATGATATAACGATTCTGATGTAGGGGAGGTTAACACTACTCTACGTAATAATACTTAATTTTGTTGATCATCTCCCTTCTTATATTTTTTTCTATTTCCTGTTAACAATTTCGAGACAACAATGTACATTTCTTATTGCTAAGTTTGTATTTGAAAAGATTTTTTTTTTAGAAGTTTAAATATGGTATTATTATTTACTTATCTTAAAGAATGATTTAGTGTTGACAGTGCATTTTGTCATTGAAAGACTGGATATGTTAAACTGTCAATTTTATCTAGATCTGCGCTTAAGATGTACCCTTAAGAGTTCTATGCGCAGCGTCATTTTATGTCTGCTGAACTGTTTCATTTGGTGTAGTGTTTTATCGTGTGTAACACATGTCCTATACACTGTTTATATTGTTTCAATTGGTGCAGTGTTTTATCGTGTGTAACACATGTCCTTGGTATAGTGTGCAAAATTATCCTGAATTAATAGACTATTTGCAGTTTTCTTCAAAACCATCATGTGCCCATTTCCCAGAATTAATTCTTTTAAACGTCTGCCGAGATTTTGAACGTGCATATTATTATTGCATTGCTCGTTAGGTGAGTAGGCTGATATCAGTCATTATTCATCAATGAAATATGATTTTTTTTTTTTTTAAAGCGCATTAGCACACTCAGATGCACAGATTCAGAGGAACACACCTAGAGTTAGACCGCACCTGCGGAAGATTCCGTTCAGAAATATGCTTTCACAGAAGTATCAACAGCAACAGGGTTAAGGCATCCATTTGATTCGATTTCCCTATTATAAGTTATTGCCCTTGACCGTAGAGGAATTCACAGATCTATTCTGACAGCCCAGATGCGTGCGCGTGCAGCTGTGGGCAAGTCGCTTCAGTGTACGTAATTTCTACGTGCTCAACAAAAACTGGTTCCTCACGTCAAAGAAAATAGTCTTTCCTATGCACGTGTATTGTGGTTTGGCAGTTTTGACAAAGTTCCTGCCTTCGTAATGAAACTGTTTTTATTATTTACTTTTTGAATTATTCTGGAAAATCATACTGACATAGAAGAGAAG
The DNA here is from genome assembly GCA_028829895.1 of Sinotaia quadrata. Taxonomy (NCBI): domain Eukaryota; kingdom Metazoa; phylum Mollusca; class Gastropoda; order Architaenioglossa; family Viviparidae; genus Sinotaia; species Sinotaia quadrata. The sequence continues at coordinate 106,624,235 of CM054180.1, forward strand.
ACTGCACACGTCTTTAATTTGAAGTCAATTTCATGACTTATCTTTAACGTATTTTACATTCAACCAGTTCAGGGAGATTATGAATTAACGAAAGTAATTTTTGTTGAGGCTTGTTGTCAACATCCTAGAATGTGTGATGTACGTCAACCGTAATTATCTCCCACTCACTGCAGACAGTGCGCTCCCCCCCCCCCCCCGCCATCAGAGAGGCGCTTGTTGCCAATTGTTTTGTTCTTGCAGGAATTGTCATTCAGAAGTTTTTGCAGACAAATGGGGATTCAATAATGATGTCAGGGAAAGAAAGAAAGAAAGACAGACAGACAGACAGACAGAAAGAAGGGTGGGCTTGTAGAAAAGTAGAGAAAGAGTCAGTGTCGTATTAAAAATAACGTTTCGTTTCGTCATTCGGCCTTATAAGGTCATTATAGTTTCATTACAAATATCGATCCATTTTTCATGAAATATAAACAGTACTGTCAATATTCTCCATTGCTTATTTGGGTAAAAAGACCGCGCATGCGTACAGAACAACCGGCGAAAACGCCTTCCAAATCGAGTGCGTCTATTTTCGCCGATAATTTGAGTTCAGTGATGACGTCAGCAAATGTGTATAGGGTAAATTGCTTTAGAATTCCCAACTTGATGACGCCTTGATTATGAAGCAGTACAGGCGACAGAATACAATCGCAAAAGTGACCGTATGCCAAATCTTACAAAGATATCCCTAGCAATTATTTGATAAACCTCAAAGCAGCAAGTCGCGAGTTAGTTGTAACGCCACCACTCGTAGAAATCCAGCTTCTCGTAGATCCAGTCCAGATAACTCGTCACCCGCGTGAAAACGTTCGGAAAACCGCGTGCTGAGCAGTTATTGATGAGCCAGCTCATGACTCCAGTGATGTAGAACCGACCCTCCGATTCACACATGAGTGGGCCACCAGAGTCTCCCTGAAATTAGAGAAATTGTAGATCCCCAAAATCAAAATTATTTGCTGGATTTCAAAATAAAGAATTAGTAGCGCTCACAAACTAAGAAGTAAGTCGAAAGTCTGGGAGTAACCTAGCGTTACTGTTGCTGACGTTTGGTTTCGTAAACGAACCCGCAGCAATCAGAAACTAAAAAGTAAGTCGAAAGTCTGGAAGTAACCTTGCGTTACTGTTGCTGACGGTTGGTCTCGTAAACGTAAACAGCACTCAGAAACAAAGCAGTAAGTCGAAACACTTCTATTAAGAAAGTCTATGTAAAGGCACTGAAGTCAAAACGTCGTGAATAATCAAGAGAAGATAATTTAGTGCAGTAGATTAAGAAGTAAAGATTAAATTCATTTCCTTAACTGGATTCATTGGAATTATAGTAATGTTTAACGGGGTAAATTTTCTTGTGAAATTTATTCATCCTATTTGCTTCTGTGCCTCGAAATAATTATGACTTTTCAAAGGGAGATCATCGACAGCGTTTTAAAAAAAAGAAGAACTGATTGTGTACAGTAACGACTAAGTGTTACTGCGCTCGTTTGTAGCGGTTGCCACTAGTGACAATTCCTGAACAATAGTATTTTAACCTATACGGTTCATGCCGAAGTTTTCAATGACCGCTGGAAATTACTTGGTCAAGTTGATTAGCTAGTTAAAATTAACAGAGAACCTCATACCGTACTCAACCGAGTTGATTAACATTGTAAAGCAGCATCTGTAGCTGTGAATGGAGATATTACTCAATAATTGACTAGATGACATTGCAAAAGCTATTAGAACGTCGGGAGATAACTCACATAGCAGGCGCCGGTGTCGCCGTAACCCACGCACACTTGGTCTTGCAGAACGTGAATACCAACGCGCAGCCACATGGAGGAGCACTGCTCATTGTCCAGGATTCGCACGGGCAGCTCGTTCATAGCATTCTCCACGCCCCCGTACCCTGATAACACAAAGGCAAGTACGGTCTTTACAGCAAAGGGAGATAATTGCCCGCAGCTCTTCTCTTACAGAAACTGAACTGATGAAGCAGAGGGTATGTGTGACGTTTGTTGTGAAAGTCTGATCAATGTTACTAAAATTCTGGTCAGCTGTATTGAAAGTCTGGCCAATATTACTAAAAGTCTTGTTATTAAAAGTCAGACCAATATTATTAAAAGTATTGCCAGCGTTAGTGAAGTTGATTATTACTAAAACAATTGCATTACTAAAAGTTTGACCAACTTTACTGAAGGTCTGATCATACGACTGGCAAAGATAATTAAAAGTTTGTTTAGTGTACTAAAGTCTGATCAATGTTATTAAAATGTCTGGTCACCATTACTAAGAGTTTGGTCAGTGTTACTAAAGTCTAATCAATGTTACTAAAAGTCTGCTTAGAGTTCTAAAACCTCTGGTCAATATTATTAAAGAAGTACGTACAGTTCCGCGGTACAATATAAATACCAGAAAGAGAAGTGCATAATGAATTAGATTTTGATTTCTTCAAAACTCTAAGTGACGTGTCAAGGAATAACCACGTCATCAACATAGCCACAACGTCGTCACAAGTTTGGCAGATGTTTACACTCCCATATTTATGTAATTGTAATCATGGATTCGATACTCGCACACGAATGGAAGCATACAATCATTTTATACATCACAAAGATAGATCGGGACACATATGCTTTAAGTATGTATATCAATATGTGCGAGTGAATGAATTAAATGAATGAAAGAAATTAAATAAAATAAGAAACAGAGTGAGAGGGGCAGATACAGGGAGGGAGAGAGAGAGAGGGGCAAAGAGAGAAAAAAATTGTGAAAAGGGTATATAGAAGGAGAGACAGAAAGAGAGACAGAGACATACAGCTTCAGAGAGAGAGAGAGAGTCACAGACATAGAGCTACAGAAAGAGACAGAGTCACAGACATAGAGCTACAGAGAGACAGAGAATCGCAGATATAGAGGTACAGAGAGACAGAGAGAGAGAGTCACAGACATAGAGATTCAGAGTGACAGAGAGAGAGAGAGTCACAGACATAGAGCTACAGAGAGACAGAGAATCACAGACATAGAGCTACAGAGAGAGAGAGTCACAGACATAGAGCTACACAGAGAGAGAGAGACTGAGAAGGACAGAGAAAGAAACAGAATGGAAAAGAAAGAGTGACAAAGATAAAAAGAGAGACAGGTATTAAGGGAGAGTAAAGGATTGATAAGAAAAAAGTGAGAGACAAACAAACACAGATTATTGAAGAGTAATACATTTTAGAGAGAGAGAGAGAGAGAGAGAGAGAGAGAGAGGAATCTTGACGGGCAATAATATTAAATCATTAACGACATTAATGAAGACAATGCCACCTACCTCGCGTTTCTCCCCACCCGCTTATCCAGCAATGCTGGAAGTCGGGTGGTGGAGTAAATTGGTCGGGTAGACAAGCTACTTGAACATCTCCTGCGGTGAGATCCACCCCGCTGTCCAGCTGTATCAGCGCCACATCGTTAGGGAAGTTGCTAGTTCTGATATACCCTGGATGCTGTGTACGAAGATAAACGAAATAAAAATAAAATAAACGATTAAATGCTTTCTTAATTTATAAACAAAAGCAGATCATGTTGTTCAAAATCATGTAATAAAACTCTCTGTACCAATCTTTATTAAGTTCCCAAATGTATTACTTGTTCGAAATTTATTTCGAATACAAAAAATACACGTATCTAATAAACAGAAGTGATACATTTCAATAGCTTTAGTTTTGCATTGACATTTTCCTTGGGAAATTTTAGCATCGTTTGCTAGTGATATCTATGTATAATCATCACTATCACCTCTACTACCGTTACCACTACCGCAATCATCATCATCATCTTCACCATAACCACAACCACGACCACCATCATCATCACCATCACTATCATCATAATCATCATCATCATCATCGTCACCATCAACATCATCATCTCATATAATCTTTTTCTTTTTCACGTGCTTGTATTTCTTTAAAAAATTAAAACGCTTAATACGTTGTTTTAAAAAAAATTCTTTTTCTTTTAAAAATGGATCCCAGGTAACAACAATCTTACCTCCTTGACTAGCAATACAAATTATATGACGCAATTAAAAGGGAAACATTATGCCATACATTATACAACAGTTACTACAAAGTGACGTCTCCAAAAGGCAAAATTAAAACGTCCTCCATTAAAACCACAGATTGGACTATTCATCTATCCCACTTTAAAGCACTGGCATTCTATTTCAGATTAATAGACCAGACTTTTTGTAATTTTATGGGAGATAACACAACTGGGCTCAAGGCCCGCAACTCACGCTGACGATCCTCTCGATGCGTCTGTAGATTTCTCGTCCGGACTCTTGTTCCAAGTTATCTTCGGATAAAACCACTCGCCAATTCCTGGCATCGCCGTAGTAAGGACTAGAAAAGAAGTAGACCACTCCAATGTTATATATTGCTTACGAACTCGGCATGTATGGATCATACATAGGTTAAAAAAAATATATGAACGAGAATTGAAAATTAGGGAGCAGCCATTTTGTTAATGAAATTTATACACACAGGACAACACACAAACATGCCATGCAACATAAAATGAACCAAAAAAAAATATTAACGAACGAGAATAGGTAGGAAAGGGAAGTAATTCAAGATATGAATACAACGGCTCATGATATCAGTTTTGCATTTTTATGGATTAAATAGAAGAAAAACATTTCTGGGTTTTTGGCACGTAAGTTTATGTCCACAGCATTTTGGTTTTAATGTTAGTATTGATGTAATGTACGTCGTGAGTGTTTGCGTGTATGTTATGTGTGTGTATGTGCGTGTTTGTGAGTGTTATATGTGTGTGTATGTGCATATTTAGGTGTTTTATGTATGTGCTTGTTTGAGTGTTTTTGTGTGTGTTTGTGTATATAGTATTTAAGAAAAACCCACACATCACACACATACACTATCTCTCATTCATTCACACACACACACAAACTGTTAATATTGTCGCTTAATTGCAACCAAAAAAAATAATAACTTGATGTTTGTGTCTAACACATGAAACAACTTGTACTAAATCAAGAACGATAATTTTGTTTGGACAAATCCGATCATGGCACACGTCTGCCCTGGAACAAGAAATATAAATCAAGATTTTATTTTCTTTGGACAAAGTTGATTGATTTAACAGTCGCCCACCCACCGCTTCGGAATGCAGTTAGTTAAATCAAGGAGGATAACTTCGTTTAGAATAAGATTGCGATCACAGGGCCATTGTGGAACAGAGGAAACAAAAATAGGAACAATATTTTTTTTAATGCGGAGTTAAAGATCACGTGGCCGACTTGGAGCACACTGAGCTCAACTGAGAAAGGCAAAATGTTTTTTTTACAAACTGGAGATCATTTTGCCACTACCATGGAGCACAGTCATTTTAAAATCTAGTGATAAAGTGATAGCTATTTCTGGAGACGAATATACATGACCTGAATTTGTACCATACGTTTAAAATAACATTTTAATTTGCAATCTCCATAGTTCAGAGATTTTATGTTTATTTGTAAATTTAATAACTCATATGTTTATGATCTTGTTTATTTGTAATTTTAATAACTCATATGTTTATGATGTTTATTTGTAATTTTAATAACTCATATGTTTATGATGTTTATTTGTAATTTTAATAACTCATATGTTCATGATCTTGTTTATCTGTAATTTTAATAACTCATATGTTTATGATCTTGTTTATTTGTAATTTTAATAACCCATAAGTTTATGAATAGCATGTTTGTTTGTAAAGTGTCTGTTATGTGAGTTGAGAAATATGCAGCAGGAAGGAGAAAAATAGATTGTCCGACTAAAGGTGAGTAAAAGCTAAAGTCTAAGAGACGAACGGCGAGTTAAATAGTGAAGACGCGTGTATTGGTGTTGTTTGTGCCAACCGTTACTTGGTGATAAAGGGAAGACGTGTATATTGGTGTTGTTTGTGCCAACAGTTACTTGGGGATAAAGAGTCGCATGTTTCTTTGATGTACAATCATCTGAAGCTACTTTAAAAGGATTATTTTCATGTGTCATGTTGACAAAAGATTCCACTTCGTGACTCTTTCAGTTTGAGGATTATGTAACCTTGAGCCCAATTTTGATAAGTGACATGTTTTTGACAGTATGCGGGCGTGGGAGACGTGTTTCCCATGCATATTAATTAGCAATAGATTAGTTCAAGTTGTATTATGTAATTCTATTGATTGAGACAGTTAAAGGAAAGATGTTTGGAACCTCTTGAATTAAAGCCGGGTGCAGATCCTAACACTTAGCTCTTTTTCAAAACACGGTCTTTGGTTGTGTCTAAAGAGTCCCTTCCTATCAAAAGTAGCTGATCTTTCCTGGAACAAGAAAAAACTCTTTGACCGGAGAAGAGTAAAAGCATTTTGTATTTACTTATGTGAATGATTAAGATTTTTGTATTATAAATAGGAAATAATTTCATTTTACTAAATGTGTCTTATTCTGTTGTTTGTTTCTGTGTGTGTGTGTGTGTGTGTGTGTGTTTACTCAGATATCCAGATTTTAAAAGTTAAACATTTATATATTAAGCTTTTGTGTACCCAGGATTCAATATTAATTAAGTTTCGAAGAGGGGAGTCCTCTTGTCTTTAACTTATTGCTGTTGTTATGCTTGAAGTTAAGAAAATGTGCTGATAAGAGGATAGTGCTGCTGGTAACATTGCTACAATGTACACATATATATCCTGGATAAGAGGATAGTACTGCTGGTAACATTGCTACAATGTACACAGATATATCCTGGATAAGTGGGTGCGAATGTGTGACGTCATTGCAAAACGAAAACAATTTTGATTACTCGGGTCTAAAGACATTTTTTTTTTAATGGATCAATAATGAAGAAGGGTATCTCTTACATAGTGAAGTGTATTAGAAGAACATTTTTCCTTATTTACATTTGAAATCTTGTTAACGTTTTCTTTATTAAATCTTTGATAATTTTCATCTTTCGTATCTGTTAGTGTGGTGTCACTTCCATTTGTTTGTCGTGAAACATAATAAAACCATAATAATATCACCATATTCTTTATTTTGTCTGTTTTTATGTATTGGTATCAGTTTATTGCTGAGTAGGGGCCGCGAGTATATACGGCGTTACTCAAATTATCAACTAAACAATTATTTATTGATAATTAATATATTTATTAATCATATAACTTGCTTCAACGCTTTCAGATGTATTATACACTTAGCCAATAAAATTTGGAATAATACACACATATATATATATATATATACATATATATAGAGAGAGAGAGGTTAGAGAGAGGTACATAGATATAGACGTAGAGTGAAAGAGAGGTACATAGCTATAGATGTAGAGAGAAAGAGAGGTACATAGTTATAGATGTAGAGAGAAAGAGAGGTACATAGCTATAGATGTAGAGAGAAAGAGAGGTACATAGCTATAGATGTAGAGAGAAAGAGAGGTACATAGATATAGATGTAGATACAGATACATGCCATACGACGACATAGACTAAATCGTAAGAAAACACTATTGCCAAGGATAATACAAGGGACATAACTCACCCTTCCACACAATGAGCTGCTGTCAGCACCCACGCTGGGTGGATGAGCACACCGCCACATCGATGCCAGGGCAGTGATCCTGCAATGATCTGTAGTGATACCTGCCAAGGCCACTGACCGGCACGTGCTGTTCGGCCACCAATTATCATTGGCTGCGGCATGATTCCACAATGTTCTGGAGAAGAGAAACAATTCATGCTACAGGTATTCAGACACCATCTTGGCTATCTTTATGAAAGCCAACAGCTTAATGATTAAGAATGATTAAGGAGCTTTGTGTAGAGATCGCGAGTTACAATGGAGATTATGCTAATTTTCGAGCGGGTACCCGGGCAGCATTTTAGAAAAAATTGACAGCCCTAGTGCCAGTGACCCCATTTCTTATCGTCTCGATTGGCGATGACGTGTGTGCCAGTGACCTCATTTATTATTGTCTTGATTGGTGAGGACTGTGCATGCAATTTTCTTTTCCTCCTCTTGCACTGTGTCCCTATTTAACATTATTTTATAATCGCTATAAGTCGCTTCAAAATCTTCCCATTTATTTATTGGCATCCTGTGCGTGGATTAAAGCATAACTGACGCCAGTTACGTTCATCTGTTTAGGTCAAGACTCCACTGTCAAATGACGTCATTTACTATTTAATGCCTTGATCGTTAATTAATTGTTTATTAAAGTACATCACTTCTATTTTTATGTGTCATGAGTAAATTCTATCTATAAATAGATATTTTTTTAAAATTGATGCCTTAATACTAGTGCGGCATGCGGTTAACCTTATATAGACAATACAGTTAACCCACCACGTTAAAAGGAGATGACAAAAGTGTGTCATCGCGTTTTGTGTTTTGTCCTTATTTCGATCTTGAATCCGATAAAAAGACACAGCTCAATTTGTGAGTACAGCATACAATGTAATTTTTGTTGTTGTTGTAAATAATATTCGATCACTTCCATTCATACATACTCCCCCCCCCCCCCGCCCCTAGTCTTAGAAACAAATCTTTAATCTTTTAAAATTCATTGTTGTCGAAAGTGCATTAGTTATCAAGATTCACGACAGAGAACACAGCGAACAGGTACTTCTTTTTTACTACAGCAACTAAATTCGCCCCAAAGGCCCGCAACTCTCTGCAGCCAATGATTTTTGGTCTGGAAGTTGGTTGCAGTAATTTGGCAACGTTTGGAAACACTTTAGCAAGTTTCAATATTCGAATTTAGGGTAATTCGAATATATAATTAATTCTAAAGTGATTTGTGAGTTTCTTTTGATATAGAATGTGCTTTACTTTTTAAAGTGTAGGCATGACGATATTTTTTTTTTTTAACTGGACATTGCACCTTTAAAATAAATCTCTCACTCCTATAAAGACATCCCGTTTCTAAAAAGATTATTAACTTCAAAATTTTTTTCTAAGACAGTGAAGTACTTACGAAAATGATCATAGACCTACTTTTAAATGGAGCCTAAGAAAAATGAAAACAAACCCACAATATATGTGTGCAAAAGTCTGGTAACTAAAAACCACTTGCTGTCATCATTTTACATGTCGGCTGAAATCTCAGCACCATGGTTCTATGTCGGGATTGGGTTAGGTCAAGTTGTTCTTAAAACTTAAAAAGTGTTTTAATCTGGTAAGAATCTGGGCAAGTCATGTAACGTCTGCTTTTCACCGGCTACTCTATTTTATTTCCAAAGCAAAAAAAAAATAAAATAAATAAAGATAAATAAGAAAGAATCCTGTTCTAATAAGCAAACTGTACACTGGAGCAATCGTAAACACTGTCCAAGAAGAGTCTGCGGAGAACCGGAGATAAAATTAGCAGCACAAAATTCGCCAAACAACCCCAAAGGACCGCAAAAGACGCGGGATCAAAACAGAGTGCTTCTGTCCATAAGATTTCTGTGAGCACACGTGTTGTGTTGGACGCGCGCGACCTATTCGGAAAATGGACAGCTTAACATTCACGCTGGCGCGCACGCGGTGAAAGGACCGCTGCACCAGGAGGAAGGAACTCTTGTGTCTGTTTAAAAGAAAAAAGAATGAGCAAGTTTTGAACGCGTAAAATGGCGTGCATAGTTCGTAATGCGCGTGAGCACACACACATGCGGTAAAAGAGTGGGGGGGGGGCAGGGTTTGGGGTGTGATGCTTGGTGATGGGTATTTGAAGCAAAGACTTAACAAAGTCTGAATTTCTAACATTGGTTCTCTCTCTCTCTCTCTCTCTCTCTCTCTCTCTCTCTCTCTCTCTCTCTCTCTCTCTCTTTTAAAAGAAAAGATCCGGTTAAGACACGTTGCCCTTTAGTAGACGATTGAGTGCACACAGGTCTCGGACGATTGTCGCCCCTGAAATATTGACACTGAGCTGTACAAAGCAAGGTGTAATGAAATACAGTCTGCTTCATGATATGAATTCTTCAAATGAATATATAGCACACTTGATGCCTAGTGGAATTTCTCTTCCTTTTAATGCGTGTAACAATTTAATACAGTATACTTCACAATAAACGTTTTAAAAAAAAGAAAAGAAAAAACATGACAGGATTTTAAATTTAAAGGCTCAGCTGCCTTTGCAGTTCCCAGTGCATATAATTTTAGAGTTACCGGTTCTTGTCTAAAAAAGAAATAAAAGGAAGAAAAAAAGAAAGGAAGAGCAAATTGTTGTGGCTTGAAAGTTATAAGAACTTAAAGAAAATAAACCAGTCCAGTGAAGGTATTTTTTTTTCGAATCTAAATACTTGTGCGTGCATGTGTCAGTGTGTATGTTTTGTTTCACAAGCTTACTAATAAACAGTGGTGATTCGGTCTTTCACTTAAGCAGAACTGTTGGAAATGCAAACACAAATTATAAATGAACTGAAATTTCATTGTGTACCTCTTCATTCACATTTAGTGAAGTATACATCTTGATTTACATATAGTAAAGGTACCTTTTGAAACACATGTAGTGAAATATACCTCTTATACATAAAGCGAAGTGTATTTGTTGACATGCATATAGCGAAGTATACCTCTTGACAAACATATAGTGAAGCCATATTTGTGTTTTAACAAAAGCACCAGAAAAATATTCCTAATACACTTTATATAGATAAGATAATTAAACATGCTATTTGAGGTATTTGAAACACTGTTCATCTTTACTAATTCCTGGAAAGAAATACATTGTCAACATCCGTTAGGTCTACGACGACAACCCCCCCCCCTACAATACAATTGAAATACCTTGCCAGATGAAACTGTATCCTTGTAGACTTAATTATGAAAAACAAGAAATAAATGCGGTAATTTAAGCCTGACAAACGTCTAGCTTTTAAATACGTGAGTAAAGGAATAAAAGACAATTTTGAAACCATGGTGATTGGCCTACTACAGTTTTATTGTGTGTGTGTGTGTGTGTGTGTGTGTGTGTGTGTGTGTGTATCCAGGTCTTAACAGAGAAAACAACAAAAAGAAAATGCGTTTAAGATGGAAGAAACATTAGTCAAGAAAATTGGAGGATGTAAACGAACTGACACCAGATTATTATTATTATTTTGTTTTCTTATTCTGGAGCAAACTGAAGTGTTCTATGGATTATTTATTTATTTACGTTTTATTAAAAGTTTATTTTAAGGAGTACGATATTATTAAAATTTTTCTAAATTGTCGCGCTGCACAACAACAACAAAATAATTTGCTTGCTCGAAACGAAAGGCCTTTGACGAGTGCGTCTTTAAGTGTAGAAAGATAAATGTGACTTTGCCCTCAAAGCAACGATGGAGACGAATGCTGACGTCACTTTGGTTTCAAAACTGAGTACTCACTTCATTGTAAGTGCATGAGTGCTTCCGTAGTACTGCTCATTTCATTGTAACTTCACGAGTGTTCCCGTAAAACACACGTGTGTACACTGGTTCCTGTGTATAATTCTCGCCAATCTTCAATTCCATGTGGTTCGTAAAATTACTCACTTCAGTGTATCAGTGCTTTTGAAACAATCCCCACTCCATTTTGATTGAAAGCGCTTTCGTAAAATTATTCATTCCCTTTGAAAGTCTATGATCTCGCAACGCCACTTCTCTGTGTAAGTGTTCTGGTAAGATGACTCACTCCACAAAATGTATACAGTTTCGTAGCACTGCTCACCTCTTACTCATACAGGTACTACTCACTAAATGTAGGTATTATTAACTTTGTATAGCACTTCTTACACCATATAGGTTCCATTCACTCCATGTAAGTTTTACTCACATTGTATAGGTACTACTCATTCCATGTAGTTGTTACTCACTTCATACAGATACTGCTCATTCCATGTAGTTATTACTCAGTTCAGGAGGTACTAATCACTGCATACAGTTACTACTCACTCCATGTAGATATCCCTCCCCCACTCAAAAAAAATAAAAAAGAATGAAAAGCTGCCGTCTATTCTGTTAATGTTATATACAGACATAGACATACGTGTTTCACTCTATAAATAACTGTAAAGTCCTGATGCAAGACATTCAATTGGACGTCGATGTTTTGTTTTCGTTTGCTTTGCTTTCGAACTGTGCATCTTTAATTTTCATTTTGCATTTATTTTGCAAATTGATTGTAATTGCCCGAAATTTATATAGTCTGTTTCTAGTTTACTGGCTGTAATTGGTAATCACAAATTCTATCTTGTTAATTTACTGTTCTCTTCCTCCTCCTCCTCCTCACCATCAGCAACATCATCATCATCGTCGTCGTCGGAGTAGTAGTAATCATCATCTTCTTCCTCTTCATTATAGTAATCTATGTTCGTTACGGAACTAAGAGTAACCAAGCACAATTCCCACAAACATACAAAGTACAGACATACTAGCAGACGAATGGATAAATAGACACACATATTGATGAATAGATAGCAAGATAAGCAGACATACAAACCAGAGAGACAGACATAAATAAAGATTATAATTTATACAGAAACACTGCACTGTTTACACCCGGCAATACCGATATCGTCTGTCGCAATTTTCTGTTTGTTTATCTAAAACTGTCTGTCGCATTTTTCTGTTTGTTTATCTAAAACTGTCTGTCGCATTTTTCTGTTTGTTTATCTAAAACTTCTACGAGTCTACGACTTCCGTACAACGCCTTCCTCGCCAGAACGCAACAGCAGACTCTGTCACTAAAAATAGTCTAGAGCGACAAGAAATCATTCCAAAATAAAACCCGGTAAAGCAGTTAAGTCCCTTGGCTCTTCTCCAGTGGCCAGACCCAGTCGACCCGAGTTCACTCCCCCGAAAACAGCTTAATATCAATACAGAGTTTCACTATGAATTTCGCTCCTTTTCACGCTGTCTATATTTATTGATGCGACTGGAATAAAAGGATTTAGATGTGTGTTATATACTGCGGTGTCAAATATTCTAGGGCTTTCAAAACGACAGGCAAAGATTTCGGATGTAGCTCACGCTGACTTTGCTCTGTCGTCGAGAATATTGTTTTAAAACCCCGAGGAAAAAAAAAAGAAAAGACCTAGGATATCTTCCTGCTTTTCTTCTTTCTTCTGCTCCTCCCATTGCCACACTATTATTAGTACATATAGGTCACTTTCAAAATTATTTCTAAATTTGGAACGTTCCCACTATCTTTTCCTTCTTCTTCTTCTTTTTTTTTTGTTAGCTGGTGGTGAACTTTATTATTATTAGGTCACTTTGAAGTGATTTTACTCAGTGACGTTATTTGTAGATATTAATAAATTAAAACAAATTACTTACTGTTGAGATGAAAGGCACAAATGATTTTCTGCGAAGCATCCATTTTTGAAAATGAACAATTGTATTAATTTATATAACTATGCTACCTTTAGCTGATGTCTGTATTGTCGTATTTAATTATTTTCCATTTATCGAAGTTGTTTATTGTGGTGGGAGAACTAGCAAACGACACTTGTGACTGGCACTAATATTTTCTGAACTATTTTCTGAACGTCTGCGAGGACTTTCCCCGTAAAGTTTGGGGCAAAGTTTATATTCTTTTCCAGTAGAACAACAGAAAGATGCTGGCATCTTTATATATCTAGACATAATTTTTAAACGTAGAAAAACTGAGTTTCAAAATTGACCGCCACTGCCTCCTTTGACGATAGTCAGAATATATTCACTACGTGTTTACATTGTTCCTTCGATTGTACGTTTTGCTTTTAGCATATCTCATCCTTTCTCAATCTTTTCACTCTGGAGAAATCCTCGAAATAATTTTCAGATCTCAAGGAACCCCTGCATAAAAAGTACGATTTGTGTTTTTTAATCAAGATCTCTCGGGAACCCATAGGGACTTCACACAGAACTCCAGTTGAGAAACTCTGCTATATGCCATATACTGTATCCCTCTTGTGACGCTATATAGTGTACTGTATCCCTCTTGTGACGCAATAGCAGTGGTGTGCATGGTTACAGATCAGCCGAACTATGAGTGATAATTTACTTTCTAACACCATGTCGGTGAGTTGCACACATATATATGTTTTGCAAATATAAACCGACTCTCTTAAGTATTTTAAAAACGTCATTTTCGTCTTCACTATGTTTATTCATTTACAATTCAGTTATTTATTTAACAATTAGGGTGAACAGAAAATCAAGGCAAATAAAACAACAACAAATATAAATAACAAACCCAACCAAGCTCCATACGGAACGATTCGCTCTTGTCATTACCTTGCGCGCTGTTGCTCTGTTTCAATTTATTTTACCGACAATCAAATCAGATTCTAATAACACTCTGTACGTCCGCAATCAAGAATTTAAAAAAAAACGAAATTCACAAGAAAAAACGGTTACTGAGAAATGTTTAAGGCTAGGTGGTGAGCAGTGAAATGAAAAACCTTTCAAGAAACTAATGTAGAAATCTACTGTAAGGGGATTAAGTGTATCAAATTAAATCCATGTCCTTAAATTCACTTTCCATTGTTATTTTATTTAAAATAAAATCTTGAATTTTATCGTACATGCATATAGTTAGACACACTCACACACTCACGCACACATATTTATATACAAATATACACACTCAAAACGCCTCACTGTACTCATAAACTCATATAAACGTAAATACTCACCCACTCAGACACACACACACACACATAGACACAGAAACACACATGCACACACACACACATACACACACAAACACACAAACACACACACACATACACACACACACACTCTCTCTCTCTCTTAATTAAGAGCATAACTCTTAGAAAGGTTAGAAGGTTAGTGAATAAAGAGTATCATGCCAATAAGAAGAGAAAAAGTATCTTTTAAAATAAAATTTAAAAAATGATTCGAAAATTATAATTAAACAACAATAACAAGAGGAATAAAATATCGATACAATGACGCAATTTCAAGCTTACATGGAAAAAGTCATGCAAGTTAATCCAACGAATAATGAATTAAATAGAAGGAACATTGAAATAACACATGTTGCAGCAAACTAAAAATTAAATATGCCACCTTAGGTTCAGGAACCTAATGCAACAGACACACGTGCACATTTATTATTAAATAATAAGTGAAATATTTATGAAATGCCTGAAGATTATAAAAATGAACAAAAATATACTATAGATAGAAATGAGAGAAATACGAAAATAGAAATAAAGAAAGATACAGGAAAATAAAGAAAGAAAGAATGACAGACAAGAAAGAGACAAAACGAAAGAAAGATTCAAAAGATAAAATAAGAAAAGGAAGAAAAATTATAAAGATAAGATGGGAATAAAAAATACAGAAAAGAAAGGAAGAAAGAGGGATAGGCAGACATAGAAACAAAGAAATACATTAAAAAGGAAGAAACTGAAAAGAAAGAACATAAGATATTTAAAAAGAGAAAGCTCTCTCTCTATCTATATATATAGAGAGAGAAAGAGACAGACAGAAAGAAAGAAAAAAGAAAAGAAATATCTATCTAACCATCCATCCATCCGACTATCTATCTATCTATCTATCTATCTATCTGTCTATCTACCTATCTATCTATCTATCAAAGAAACAGATAAAAAAAAAGTAAAAGAAATAGAGACATTAAGACATTAAGACATTAAGAAAAAAGTTAGAAAGAAAGAAAGAAA
Organism: Sinotaia quadrata; assembly: GCA_028829895.1. Taxonomy (NCBI): domain Eukaryota; kingdom Metazoa; phylum Mollusca; class Gastropoda; order Architaenioglossa; family Viviparidae; genus Sinotaia; species Sinotaia quadrata. The sequence goes on from CM054180.1 coordinate 106,639,901, forward strand.
GAAAGAAAAACGAAAAAAGAAAGAAAGAAAAGGGAAAAAGCGAAATAAGAATAATGAAGAAAAAAGTTATTAAAAATAAGGAAAGAAAAGCTCGAAGATATAAAAATAAAATAAAAGAATGAAAAAGCATTATTTTTTTTTCAAGAAACGAATGAGGAAAGAGAAAATTCAGACAGAAGACAAAACATGAGTTAAATAACGAGGGGTGGGAGTGGGGGTGGGGTTTAAGAAAAAGAAAGTAAAAGGAAGAAGGAAAATAAGAAAGAATAAAGAAGGAAAACAGAAAGAAGGCGTGGAAACAAATCACCAAAGACAGAAAGAAAAAAAAAAACAAAGAGAAAAGTAAGAAGAAACGAATAGTTAAAATAATCAAGAAAGAAAACAAACAAAAGAAGGGGATTAAAGAAAAATAAACATGGGGGAAAAAATCAAACAGCAAGCAAGAAAGAAAGAATTCAAGCGGGATAAACAAACACACAAAAGCACACACGCACAGGCACACGCATGCAAGCACACACAGACACACGCACAGGCATACACAGGCAAGCACACACACAAACACACAGACACACACATGTAGGCACACATACAGACACTCACACGAAATAAATGGGTGGTAGAGCTAACAGAATAGAGACAACAGCGAACTTGAAGACAAAGACACACGAAATACGAAAGAAATGGATGGTAGAGCTAACAGAATAGAGACAACAACAAAGACTGGAAATTATTCGTCATGCTGACTCAGCTTGATACACTTTGAATGGTTTTCTAGACTCTAGAGCAGGGGTCACCAACCTTTTTGATACTGAGAGCTACTTCATGGGTACTGAGTCATACGAGGGGCTACCAGTTTGCTACACTCTTCTAGTTTGCCTTTATACGTTATTAATAATGTGAAGACTTAGAAAAGGCCTGCGGGCGACTCATGAGGTCTTTGGCGACTTGGTGCCCGCGGGCACCGTTTTGGTGACCCCTGCTTTAAAGGTTAGAGCTTGGGCTACAGGTCACAGTTATACCCCCTTCTAAAACAGACTAACTGACACATCAACTAGAAACGTGTGGTGAGTTTGGCTGCATGTTCTTGTATATCTAGCCTGTTTCGTGAAAACTCCTTACATCTCTCAGTTTTCGCCCCCCCCCCCTTTCCCAGTCCCTCTTATGTCTGGTGCAATTTAACTAGGACTCCACAAGAATTAGTATACAATTATAATTACAGCGAACAAATAATGAATATTTAAATATATAATCCCATTTGAAATGTCCTATAAACCACTACGATTTGGAATAAAAATATTATATAACCAGAAGAATGATATTTCGGATACATTTTGTGTTTAATTTAAAGTCCCTACAATCTCTTAGAATATCATCCTTTTCAGTGTTGCAGTAAAAAGTGTGAAAATTTCCTTTCGTCAATCGTCAATTGGTTTTAAATTTGTAAAAAGGAATGAACAGCAATGTTTATTATTTTAAGACGTTGTGACGTCAGCTCTATGAATTCCTCATTCTGCGAAAAAGTGTTAATTAACATTTACCGCTATTCTTAGCACAATTGTCTGAAAGGAGGTACTATTCAAACATAAAAACTTTTACATACTTTTCAATGAAAATAAATCATGCAGCATAATGAACATTTTCTTTCCAGGTCACTTGTTTAAACTCGGATAAAATCCAAAACTTTTCGACGAATACTTTTCTAGGAAATTGTTTTCTAGGTCAAAGTCTAGACTCTAGAGCTTAATAAATTAATAAACATATCTAGGGTTGGAGATTGCTTGGGAACAAGAAATTGTTTCCTAATTTAAAAAGAAATCTCGTTGGATTGAAATAATTTCTGAGACAGGAAGTACAACTCTAGTCCCTGACTCAGAAGAATTGGAGTCAATCCCAGCTTGGAATGAAAGCCTCGAGGGCGATCCTAAACTGCTTTCTAGCTGAAGTTGTCAAGCTCAGGTTTCTAGTCCATGAGGCAGGATGCTAAATCGGGTCCCGTGTGTTCCAAGTCGCACTCACCCAAGGCCTTTATGGCGATGACAAGAAAAGTAAGTCATTGATTGCTGCTTGGAAGACGTATTAGAATTCCACTAAACACCTATTCAAATACCCCTCCACACACTCCAGTTCGTTCATAACTATATTTAGCCGTTGCAGCCACAAGTCTCCCTTGAAGGTTGTTCGAATCTTGATGTGGTTGTGAAAGCACATCAAAACAGACAACAGAAGAAACAAACAAAAATTGTTTGCAAGATCTGATTAGCTCTCAGACTAGTCTCATCTAAAATACTTGTAATTAACTTACATTTCATTTCTGCAGTGGGACGTTAGGTACTACGTGTCAGCTTTAGCCTTACGTGTTCCTTAATTAATTAATTTATTAACTTTCTTTCTTTCTTTCTTCACCACATATTCGAATTCCAAGACGGTTGACTAGGAATTAAACCAAGGAAACTGCACAGTAAAATTTTTTAACGAAGTTATTACCTCTTTTTCAGCTTGCGCCTTTCGTGTACTCTGAGCGCCCTCTATGTTGACAATGACATCTACCCATGCTTATCTTCTCTTTTGCAGAGTTTCACCGGGTGTGTGGAAACGGTCACAGCAATGCAAGAATAACTTTCATTTCGGTAGAAAAGTGTCCATTTAAGATAACATTGCCCTGACACACAAAAGTCGTGAGACTGCATAAGGGTCACAAATGGGTAACACTTCTAACCTTGCAGTTTGAGGCCACACAGAATAACAGCCACTGCTGAACAATTACAACACGCTTTCTCGAAACAAAGTCACTTGAAGAATGAACGTTCCAAGATCGCCAGTGCTCACGTGACACTTGTTTTGGGAGTTATCCCTCTTTTTCAAAAGGAAAAAAAGGTAATGTATGTGACTTTCAATGCAGTGCCTTAAGACTGTGAGACTAGTGTCGTGAAAATCATGCAGCTATTTCTTTACTCTGCCCACACTTTTAAATTAGCAACCAATGAATTCAGCTCTCCACTTCCGTCATCGAATTATTGCATTGACAATAATAGCAAATAATGAAGACTATGACACAAAATATGCTCCAGACGACTAATATCTAGGCGGGTTGGTAAATTTGCACAAGGCAGTTTTTTTCTGCAAGGGGTTCAGAGCCCTTGGGTCTGCGTTCGATCGTGCTTTATTTAATTGTGATCATAGCAAGTGAACATTAAAACCACCTGTCACATATAACACTTCCATGTTATATTATCGAAACGGGTTTCAGCATTTCACAACTAGCCTTAACACCGGGCAACGTCATCACCTTGAATGCTCAACAATGTCAAGGTCTTTCAAACATTTAAAGTGAACGAAATTTCCAAAGAGATGGATATTTCCCCCCATTTAGCTTGTACTTGGTGTTACATGTAACAGATGTTACTGAAAATGTGTCACTCCCCACTCCCTATACTACCCAACCCATCTCTCTCTCTCACACACACTCACACACACACACGCACACACTCACACATGTCCATTCCCTCACACACACACACACACCCATACACTACGTAACTACACCTATTTACATACAGCCACCTACGTACCTAATATCTGAATCTCTATCTTTTATGGTTCTCATCTTGTGCGCAATTATTACATTATTTTTACAAAATAATTTATTACTTAACAACCGATAATTAAAAGAGCAAGTTTTCCATACAGTTACACACACACACACACACACACACACACACACACACACACACACACACACACACACACACGCACGCACACACGCACACACACACACACACACACACACACACACACACACACACACCACACATCTGAAACATGGTTGCTCTGTGTAGACATTCATTAATGACTCATTGATTGCTTCTCTCTTTCATTGTCCCTCCCTAAAATGAAAACGAAGACATGTTTTCTTTTCGTTGTACTAATTGATTTGGTTCCTGTCCAGTCATCTCCTCTGCGAATCTGTCAACTTATCTGAATAGCCGGCGTCTTAACGTCAAAACGCCGACTTGTTTTATTGTTCTTCATATCATTGCTACAACCGTCATTTCTTCATGAAAACTGTTCAGCCGAAATGTCTACTTAAGGTTTCATTACATTTTTAGTGTAATAGAAACCAGGTGTTTTCTAAAGGCAAAATATAATAAAACATTTTTTTATTGTTGCATACCGTCATGAACTAGTTATTGATATTATTGTTACATTATATTAATACCTTTCCCTAAAATTTACAAACTGATTGGAATTTAGTGCTTCAAAACGACTCAAACAGATAAAATTTATACATAAACTAATTGAAAGCATATGATGTATTGGCCTTATATGTAATGATAATAAGTTTCTACGTAATTTCCTATATGTGAAAAAGTTTGGTTTGAAAAGTAAGCCACTAATATAAAACAAAATTGTGAAAAATTTGAGACTAATTATAGCTTTTTACAGAGTGATTAATTATATAAATAATTTTCACAAAATCGGATTATTGCTAATAATTATTAGGGAATAATATATGACAGTGAAACACACCCACAAGCACACAGACATCCTACAACCCACCCTCAAACATCCATTTACACACACACACACACACACACACACACACATCGGATCGATTGACAAGAAAATTAACGATATAAAAATTGCAATTGATAATTATGAAAACATGTTCTCATTTACCTGCGCAAAGTCATCTTTCTTTGACGCTGATAGTTGAGCTAGTATCTTCCTGATATAAAGATTATGTAGTCGACTTGCCGGACACTGATAGTTGAGCTAGTGTCTTACTGATGTAAAGATTATCTAGTCGACTTGCCGGACACTGATAGTTGAGCTAGTGTCTTACTGATGTAAAGATTATCTAGTCGACTTGCCGGACACTGATAGTTGAGCTAGTGTCTTACTGATGTAAAGTAGTCGACTTGCCGGACGGAGACATAATTATTTTCTTGTCTAGAGCGACCTTGAAAATTTATTTCTATTACCTGCAGTACACAAGCCATGTTTTCGCGTGTGTTTGTGTGTATGTGTTTATAAATCAGAATTAAGTCAGGGGAGCTGAACTCCAGTTGTACAAAAAATGAGAACTAAAGAACAATTTCATATAATTTTCTCACCTTCTTTCGTAATCCTTGTAAAGGGAAACAACTCTCGCTTCGTGTGTCGTAATAGTCATACGCGACACACAAGATGTCAAAAGAGTTTATGAAAGTGTCTTGTAAACATTTCAAGGCGGGAAATGATAAAGTTTATGGAAGTATCTAGTAAGCATTTCAAGGCATAAAATGATAAGCGTTTATAGAATTCCTTGTAAACCTTTCAAGGCAAGAAATGATGAGAGTTTATGGAAGTGCCTTGTACACTTTTGAAAGCAGGAAATTATAAGTGTTTATGGAAGTGCCTTGTACACTTTTGAAAGCAGGAAATTATAAGTGTTTATGGAAGTGCCTTGTAAACTTTTCAAGGCAAGAAATGATAAGAGTTTATGGAAGTGCCTTGTAAATTTTGAAGTTAAGAAATTATAAGAGTTTATCGAAGCGCCTTGTAAACTTTCAAGACAAGATGTCACAAGAGTTTATCGAAGTGCCGTACAGACCTGGTAAAACACGTTCTGGAAACAATGACATTAACAGTTAGAAACCCAGGACAGAAAAGTCATATTCAAGACTTCTATCAAAGACAGTAAACAGCGATGTAAAAGACCTTTTCCGAAAGAAAAGAATGTACTAGTACGCATGAGGATACAATAGAGCAAAGGGGAAGTAATCCTGACTGAGTGGGTCACTGTGCCTTCCTGTGTGGACACACCCTCGCAAAATTAATTTTGGCACGTAATTTGGTTTTGCAAAGTAGACTGTACTTCTTCACTGATGGTCTTCTTGTCATTGTTCATTACATTGTGGTTGCCATTTATGATAACGCGACAAATTATACTGCTGTATCATTGATTAAAACTAAAATAAACTTATTACTGTGGTCAGACAGTGTTTAATGTACGGAGGGGCGAGGGTGGGATAAGTTTCCTCGACCTTACTGTTGAAGTAAACAACATGGCCGCTCTAACCAACAACAACGAGTTGGCGTGTCTTCGGAGTTTAAATTAACAAGGTGTGGTTTTAAACTTTTAGCAGCGCAGGGGAGATAATGCCTCGGACAATATTGTTCCAGGTTAAGTGCTGGCTCTGAGCCTAGAATAATTTTTGAAACAAACTGATTAAAAGTGAAGAAGGATCAGAATATTTCTAACGTCATTTCTTTCGCCGATAAGGTGAAGAGTGTCTTAGCGCGCGCACACAATCATCTTCGCATGAACGCACACACACAGACAGACATGTATTCACGTACATACATGCAACTGCGCACATTACGCATACATACATACATACATTTGTGTCTACATATAGTTTTGCCTTTTCTTCCTAGTTGTATATTTCCTTGTTTTCTGCTCCATTTAACTTCTCTTACCATTTAAGGGTACCAGGTTAACGTCACTGTCGGCGAATTCTAAAAATTGAAATTGCCTGTAATGCTTAAAATTATTTACTGAAAGAATAAACAGGGGGACTGAATGGTTGTATGTCTCAGTTAAGGGAAGGAACAGTTAAGAAGCAGACATTCATCATGCGTGTCGATACAAGAAAGAAAGCAAGGATATCATGCTATTTAGACCAAACTAAGACGTCCCATCATGGCGATAATTAGCCTTGTAATTAAACGTATCCTTTTTAAACCCAATGTGGAGATGATAATAACAGTTTATAAAAGGCTAGAATTTTTATATATATATTTACACACAAACACAGACACACACACATACACAAACAAATAATTTACTATCAAAATTTCCTATTATATCACAACTAACCATCTTGTATTCACTTTGCTAGTCTTAATGCTATATAACTTTTCTTTATATACGTAGTTTTGTTTGTTTGACTATCAAACATACGTCCAACTTTTTTGTACCCCCATTCTCTTTTATCTTCTTATTACAAATATTTTCTTCACGCAACTCTTTTACTCTCTTACAGTTATTCATCTCTTCCCACTCCCTCTCTTAACCCTCCATTACATACATTTTCTTCAAATTGCACCCTATCTATTTTACTGTTATAAATCTTCCTTTCAATTGTCTATTTTATTGTTGGACAACTTTCTTTAATCACTCTATTGTCTATTTTACTGTTATAAACCTTCCTTTCAATTGTCTATCTTAGTGTTGGACAACTTTCTTTAAGCACCCTATTGTCTATTTTACTGTTGGAAACTTTCCGTTAAAGCACCCTTGTGTCTGGCTTACTGTTAGACAACATTCCTTTAAGCACCATTAAGTTTATCGACGGTCAAAGAACTTTTATTTCAGTATCTCTTTTTGTCTTATATTTATATTTTAATATGTTAATTTTTTTTTAAAATACCATTTTGTCACAAAACTGTCCTTTAAGGACCTCTGTACGTATCTTATTATTGCACAGCTGTGCTTAAAGTCCTCACTTTGCCTTTCTTACATTCCGCCCATTTTTGTGGGCGGAATGTCATCAAGAAGTACCACAATGGCCGATATTTAGTATTTAGATACAGAAACACACACACACACACACACACACACACACACACACACACACACACACACACACACACACAGGAACACACACGCACACATACACACTTCTACCTATCTATCTATCTATCTATCTTATTAAACACATTTCATTTCAGTATGATTACTGAAGGTGTCAAGTGATGCTGAACTAAGGGATAAGATTTCAGCTGTTTTCTGTTGAAAGTTAGCTGCCCCTTCTGTTCTTGGCCACGCGCAATGTGGTATGCGTAACATTAATCGGCAATGGAGCTACTTTTCGTTACTTTACGCTTACTAATCTGGGCTGTCACTGCTTCTCATATACCAAAGCAGCTGCGAAAAGATGAAGTGGCTATTGAATTGTGTGTACAGCAGGGGTGCACGAACCGCGGCCCGAGACAGGGCTCTATGCGGCCCCCGGAGGACTTTTGGATGTTACCATTATTACGAATGTAAATCACATTATTTCATTATTTGTTGTTTTTTTCTACTGAGCCATCCATGTGGCGGCCTCCACGCACTATCAATTGGAAATTTGGCCCTCTGGCCTAAAACGTTTGTGCACCCCTGGTGTACAGGCAGATATCATGGTGCATTAACACATGATCGTACAAACGTGCACACACACACACACACACACACACACACACACACACACACACACACACACACACATGTGGCAAGAATTTATTATATTGGTGCTAACAGCAAATTCGAAAAACAAGACCCATTGTCTAAGAAGGAAAAGATAACTCCTTGGACTAGTCAGTACTATAGTCTATTGTCAATGCTGATGGCTTAAAATAAACTTCATCAGTGCGGTTCGTAATGTTAGCACGCTAATCGGATCCCAAGTCTAGCGTGCTGTTGTTCAAAGACCAAACCGTTTGAGAACAGCGCCGACTGGTTGTGGGACAGAAGCGCCCTCTATGTGCACTAAGTGGCGGAAAACAATGGCAACCTTTGTGCGAAGATTAGTTTAAGTAATCTACAGGTCGGAGGTGAAACAGTGCTTGCTTACATTTCGGTTTCATCTTGCCGCTGTTTAAATCTTTCCCCGAGCAGCGGTGTCCAGACGAGAGTTACTGTGTTTCCCAGATTGCCATAGAGACATAAATCCTGGTGTCTGTAACCTCAGAACAGTTCATCTTTGACGGAGTCATAATTAGAAAACTGAGTGCTGCCCAGGATATTGGACAAACATGACACATGGCACCTCAGACAGATAGACAGACAGACAGACAGACACACACATACACACACACACACACACACACACACACACACACACACACACACACTTAATTATGAGGGTAAAATAATAACGTAAAAATATCAAATGCTACTAGAGGTTACCACACTCCATTAGATGAAATATGAAAGAAAGAAAATTCTTATTGTGTATATAGGTTTTAACCATTTACCATTTAGTACCAGTTCTAAAACGATTTCAAACGATAGAACTAGAATTTTATCAAATCAGTTATGAAAATAATTGTTTTTTGTAGGGAGACATAAAAAATAAATGAAAGATAAAAATACAGAATATGAAAAAAGTAAACAAAATTGAAATTGTAGAATTCTTAATCAATTACTTTCTTAGTACTTCAATATTATTTTTAGTACCAGTATTATAGAGAGTTATTGCCCCTGTTTTGTTTTCAATCACTGGACATTTTATGGTTAGACTAGATTATGTTCACAAATAATCTATAATCTTCATGATTTTCTTCTTTTCAGAATGTGAGCTCTCCTTTCACGAAGGAAAACTTTCCTAAAATAAATTCTTGTACTGATATTGGTTTGTTTAAATAAATTCAGCAGCAAAAGAACAGACAGGAACAAGAGACACCCACTGCAAGCTGTAGAACTAGTCAAAATGTAATATATTATCGTCACTTTTCTTATTAACAGTGAGTCATCACTGTTCGCTCGCATGCCATGCCAGCGACCCTTGGAACGTTTGTTGAACGCCAACAAGGTCACTCAACTCAGAGATCTATGACGTCACAAACATACTTCCACGTTGAAAGCTGTTTCATTTGTCTTGACATCTACAAGGTAATTTGGTCCAAACCGTCTGTTGACACCACGTGCAGGCCAAGGTCCTCAGCCGATCGGCCATTTGCAAGTATTCGACTCACGATTTTCAGTTGCACATGACAACGATTCATGAACAACTTGGTTCATTCTTTCATACTTTAAATAAGAGTGTGAAAGAAGACCCCAAAGACAAGATTTGTGAAAAAACAAAAACGAATGAAAAATACAACCAAACCACTTGACATGCTTATCTTAAAACATTAATATTTTTGTACAAATAGCAACCATTCCTTTCTCGTTACTGCCATAATTATTTCTCCTTTATATTTTCTTTCGAGATGCTAACACCACAACAACGACAACATAAGCACAAGCAGGCGCAATAACAACACAATACCTTTTTATATAATTGTTTTTAGCAATACATTTACATATTCGGTCAGATAATCGCAACGGAACGAAACATATTTAATTGTTTAATGTTTCTGGCATATGTTCCTATACAACCTCTAAATAATTATTTCATATTCTTTTTACATTCCTCACAGTCTTGGTGACGGGTTACATGATTACAACATTGATAACATATTTGGAAGTGAGTTGTAAATGAAAGGTGATGGGTAACATAAATACATTACAACATAAATAACATATTTGGAAGTGAGTTGTAAGTGAAGCAATCTTACTTAAAATTGAATTTTATGTTTTATTTTAAAGACGATAGTATTTTTGTTGGCTTGATTGCTTGTTGGATATTTTTTCATCTGTTTTTCTTTCTTTTCCTCTGAGAAAGCACCAGATTACCTTATGATACTAGCGTAAACCCAACAAAAAGAAGACATGAAAATAAAACGAAAAAACTGATCATTGGTGTCAGAATTAAGTAAAAAAATATTTTTATATTCATTTAAAAATGAAATACAAATTTACATTTAAAATATGGAAGGAATGTCTGAACGAAATGAATGAAAAACAAGAAAATCTTCAATGATATTTACCTGTCATTTGAACCCTGTGGGGTAATGTAGATGATGATAGCGATGTCGTCGTCTCTGTCGTCGTTTGCGTTGACTCCATTGACGATGCCGATGCAGTGGTGGTCTCAGACATAGTCACCACATCTGTTGTCTGCGGTGTTGAAAGCAGCCGGGTTGTCGCGCTCGTCAACCTGGTCGTCTTTTCAGTTTTGAGAAAACTGGGTTTCTGTCTCCAGGTGAACGTCTCGGGGGTGCGAGACTCTGCCATCGTTGTAGTTGTCTCGTAGTTCGTTTTCGATGGCGTTGCAAGTTCCGGCTCTGAACGTTGAGGAACGTCGGGGGAAATCGCTCTCCACCAGTTTTTTCTTGAAGGACGTTTCCATGGCGTCTTTGGCGTGGGTCTCCATGTGGACTCTTGACTCGATCTCCAAGGCCAATGAGGCGGGGAACCTCGATGGGTTTGTGACGGTATTGTTGACGATGTCGACAGTGTTGTTGACGAAGACGACTGCGTCGTTGTTGTTGGCGGTGTCGACGGTATTGTTATCGTTGTTATAGTGGTGGGGGTAGTAGTAGTAGTAGTAAGAGGTGACCTGAACAAGTATCTGATCGTTGGGAAGAATCTACTACGGACGTAAGGGTTGTGGTGGTGGTCGGTCTTGTTCAGAACGACAAGGGTGGGCAGCTCGTCTTCTAGCACGTGCGGCAGCGGGGTAGGTCGGATCTCAGCGTCCGCTCCTTTCTCGCGTTCACAGTCGTCGTACCGGGAGTTCCGCCAGACGCACACCTTGTGCTGCAGGGAAAAGACGGTACCCGGGACGGAGCAAGCCATTTTCCAGAAACGGTTCCCGAAGCACGTGTAGAAAAGGTTACACTCGTCGGGGTCACGGACAAAGTTGTGTTGAGAAGGGCTGACAGAAAGGCACGGCGACTCGACGGGCGATTTGTACAGTGCGATTGTACCCCCTCTGCACATGCTGCACGCGTACGTCACTAAAATTAGTGCGAAAAGCCATATATGGTAAAACGTTCTTCTGACAGGCTTGCCAAAGCCGTGCGTGTGTTGTCCGAATTGTGTGCAATTTGCGGGCCTGCTGCTCAGCACGTGCATTGTACTGTCGGAATTAGGCACGGGGGATAGTTGATGTGTCCGACAAGTGGACAGTTGATGTGTCCGACAGGTGGATAATTGATGTGTCCGACAGGTGAATAGTTGATGAGTGCAACACGTATGTTCTTGGAACGATGTCTGTCGCCCAGGGGAACCTGTTAATATTTCAGGCTTCAGTATGTGGACGTTATTATGCATGGCAGATTTGAAAATTTCCTTAGTGACGTGGAAAAATAACACTAGAATATGTTACAATATATCGAAAAGAAAAATGAACACAGAGTGCTGGACCTAGTGACATTGGACATTGTTTCCACACTCCTGCTAAATTTGCAGTTCTTTTTACAGAGAAAACGGATTTACTACAAAAGTGGTCCTATTTGCGGATAAAGTATGAAATGTAAAATTAAAAATAAAATAATATGCAAGTACTTTAACAGTAAATGATTCAATGCTTAAAGGAGCAAGAAATTCAATCCTGTGGGAGCCTATATACTTGTGTTACTGTCTCTCCCTGTAAACCATATCCCAAACCCAGAAGCTGCACAGAGAGTTGCCTCACTTTGTCTCTATGGCTACTTGACAACACGCAGCCTTCCGCTCTCGCTTTGGCTGACCGTCTGGCCTACCAGCAACCTCCTGTCCTCGAGTCATTCGCGCCGCGCCTTATCACGTGACACGGAAGTGTGACGTTTTAGAAGGTGGGGGCCTAAAATGTCGCATAATGTCGAAATCTGGATCTGAGCACACACACGCCAGGCACACACAGGGCTTCAGAAGTCCCATCTGAGCATTGATCTGCAGGGCCTGCCATCAGACGACGTTGAATTCTGCAGAAGGCGGGGATGCGTGCAAAATTCAGAACAAACAAAAAGAGTTTAAATAAACTTTATGAGGCGAGCAAATTATATCGTACTTTGATTTCCGCAGTTACACTTTGCCACTCGCGTTGGTCCTATTCTCCCTTACTCACTCACTCACTCAGAATGACGTGAACAGTTAATGGCGTTGATGTGTCGAGTGCTTCTCTTTGAAGTTGACACTTTTCTCAGCGAATACATAGTGCTGTAACAGCAAAAGAAAATATGCGCTACAGCAGGAAACAACAAAGTCTGTATGTAGCAGGCCGTTCGTACTATTTCATGGAACAGCAATGTCTGTACACACTCTTTCATGTAACGGCAATGTCTTTACACACTTTTTCATGTAACGGCAATGTCTTTACACACTTTTTCATGTAACGGCAATGTCTTTGCACACTTTTTCATGTAACAGAAATGTGCATGCTTCGATTTAAAAAAATGGATCGGATTAGTTATGTCATCGGCAAAATCTTTATATCTCCAAGACACTTTTCTTCACCAGGTCTGTTTACCGTGACCAATGAATTTCAAGTTTCAGAATTGCTCTTCATACGCTGTTCATACGTGAACAATGATCCTGGCTGGTTTGACGCCTGGCTTGGTTAGCGGCGTGCGGCGTTACGTCCACTTGAAACCTTCGTTGATTTCTCAGACGGGGGAGGGAGGAAGATACAATCAAAATGTGAAACGATTTTCAGACGCCGAATAATTTGTGATTTACGTGTTTATTTTTAGAGTTCTTTCACGATACATTAAAAGAAAAATCCCTCCTCTCCAATATAATAATACTTGAACGATTGCATGTGTAGTAAATAGCAGAGAAAAGGGTATAATTTAAAGAACACATATTGCCGGATGAAGTGAAAAGTATTCTATAATTCTAAACATAAATGTTACATGATAGTACTCAAATCACTAAATCAGTACTATCGTTGTCACAGCCATCGTCAACATCATAACTGATATATATTTTTTTTTTTGGTTTTGTTTTCTGTGGATTGCAGTCTTTTTATCATAAAATCTTTGAATCTTAAAATCCCCAGAATTTTACACTATCAAATGTCACGGAGAAGAAAAGAAATAACGAAATAATTATATAATAATTTAACTATTACTACTACTCTATTACGATAGTAAGTACAAGAACTACAACAACAACTATTACTACAACAACAACAACTACTGCTACTACAGCAAGTGAAGATAATTAAATGAATAAAAAAAGAAAAGATGGTCCGTAGAATTCCGTATTGTCTCCTGATTTCTAGACTAAAACGTAACCTAGTTTTACAATATAAAGTTCATATTGGATTTCTCTCCTTTTTGAAGTGAAGAAGGAGAGGACTATGTATGTTGTTTAAAGTCAAATCACTATCTTTGCAGTGCAGACTTGACGTGTACCGGACCGAATAACTTACAACCGAACAAAATAAAATAAATCATAAGCGAACAAAACAAATTCATAAAGTACACAATAACCAGTATCCATCCATCCATCCATCCATCCATCCATCTATCTATCTATCTATCTATATATATATATATATACTGAGTGTTGGCTTCTGTCGTATGTTTCTCTGACTCCAAGTAAATATGTATGTATGTGATATGTATGTGATATGTATGTGCGCATGTTGGTGTTTGTGCGTATGCGTGTGTTGTGTTGTGTTGTGTGTGTGTCTGTGTGTATGCTTGTTGTGTTTTGTGGTGTGATTGTGAAATAAAATGAAAGAGAAGAGACGAAGGAAAGAGAGAGAGAGAGAGAGAAGGGGAGGAGGAGAGAGAAAAATGAGATAGAAAGAGAGAAGGGAGAGAGAGTAAAAAGTGAAAGAGAACCAGAGAGAAAGAGAGGGGATGAAAAGGGCGACACAAGACCAGTTTCTTTAATCTTTTCAAAATGCCTCTTTTCATTTTTCCACGAAAGTACTCCTATTTTCATCTCATTCCTTTTCGGTATGCCAGCCCTCCTTCCAGAAACAGACTCAGATCAGAGACACATTTTCCGGTCAGACTGCAGCAAATCTCTTGGCCAATAGGGACATTTGCCCAGCGTTACCACAATCCGTGGACAAGCAGTGCTCGCCTATAGAAGTATGTGCACTCACAGTTCGTAATCCTCCAACTCATCGCGGAACCCGCGAATGATACAGGAGATGTGTGACGTCGAGCTCAGGATGGCGAGTGGTTGAATTTTCAGTTCTCTCTGAACACGTGTCTGTGCGTCATACTTTGTTGTATCACAAAGATTGGTTTTGCGGAGACAAACTATCTAATATTGTTAACAAATGAAATTTCGAATCCATTGCAGATTTATCTATTAGAATGTGTAATCTACGAAAGATTAACCCGTGTCTGCCTTTCGGAGTATCTCTGTCTCTTATTAGCTCACTTCTACCATTTATAGTATCTTCTCTGTTATTTATCATCTCATCTTTGCTATTTATAACAACTTTTGGTTGTTTTTTTTTTACTACCTTCCCTCTTTCATTTATGACATCGATTCCTAATTTCACCTGTGCCATTTATAACAATTAATAATTAACCTATATTTGTTACCAGTTCTTATCTGTCTGTTATCAATTCATCAGTTTTTGATTAATTTACTTTTGCCCTTTAATAATTAACCTGAGTTTGTTACGATTTCATTTATCAACGCCTTGCTTTAAAGTTATTGCCAGAAAAAAAAATGCAGTTTTTTTTCAAGAAGCCACAGTCACAGCAAGAAACCTCTAAACACCAAGTCTTTGCAACCAGGTCAAGGCCATTCTACTAGACACTGCAGCAACAAGAAATAATAGCTCTTACCTCTGATACGACAACGATGTACAAACACATTTTAAACATAATCAAAGTTATTTTCAATGAATATTTTATTCATGAAAGCACATAGAAAACAAGAAACGCTAACGTAATTAAATGCATAACCAGTTAATGCAAGCATACAAGCAGTCAAAGTCCATGTTTGCAAGTAATAGGCAAATACCATTAAGTAAAATTTTAAAAATGCCAAAACAGTATGCAACGTAAAAGTGAAATTAGAACATTTGAGAAAATAAACAAACAAACAAAAAAACCCAATTGGTAATCAATGATTGAATTAATAAAAAAGAGGCAAAACTCGACACTTTATTTGCTGAATGTAAAGCTGCAGTGGATGAATATAGAAAGTAAGAGTCACGCAGAAGCAAAGCCGCACCTGTCTTTACAAAACACAACAAAGCAATGAAAACAACATATATCAACAACCATCATCTCCTTGCGTGTTTGGAGTTCATGTCATCCATGGGTAGAAAGAAAACAGGATGAAGGTATCGACAAGGACACTTTTCGTATTTGCCCGTGTAACGGATTGTTGTTTAGTGTCGAGTTTGCAAATCCCTTGACCCAACAGTCCAGGAATATTTCAGTCAATTGACGTATGACCCAGACTGTGGAAGGGTACTTTACATCCGAGCAATGTTGTTCTAAAGTGGAGTGCTTGCAGACGTTACGGACAGTTGGACTTGGCGATGCCGAGTAAATTCTGGTTCCGCTGGCTGTGCGGAATGAACGCAGTTGTCTCGTCTAAAAGGTAGCTAACTCTAATAACAAAAGAAAGTCACACAGTTAAAGCGAGTACTTAGTGAAGCAAAACACACACTTTCCATTTGATGCCAGCCATATATTGTTACACACTGAATGGAATATTTATGTACGACAATCTTTATTTACAACAATGCACATTGCTACTAGAATACAATTCTACTTTCAAATTATTTTAAAACAACACAGCAGCATACTTGTAAAAGAACATACATTAAATACGCGGGCCAATTATACAAAAAAAGCATGTCTTCCTGAATGTCACAAATTTATGTTATGAATATAAAGAGTCGTCTTTTCGTCACTGAATTCACAATTTTGAAATCATTAGTGCGGTCAGCGAGTCACCGACATAAACACACTTCCGCCATATAGCAACGACACTTCTTCTGACACTGACATAAACACACTTCCGCCATACACCAACGACACTTCTTCTGACACTGACATAAACACACTTCCGCCATATAGCAACAACACCTCTTCTGACACGGACATAAACACACTTCCGCCATACACCAACGACACTTCATCTGACACTGACATAAACACACTTCCGCCATACAGCATCAACACTTCTTCTGACACTGACATAAACACACTTCCGCCATAAGCATCAACACTTCTTCTGACTCTGACATAAACACACTTCCGCCATACAGCATCAACACTTCTTCTGACACGGACATAAACACACTTCCGCCATACAGCAACAACACCTCTTCTGACACGGACATAAACACACTTCCGCCATACACCAACGACACTTCATCTGACTCCGAAATCATTGCTTTGAGGACTGCCTCGTTAAATTGACTAACAACAATACCTCTGTTCGTTGTTACGGTCCACAAAGATGTCCATTCGGGAGCCGAAGAAGTAGTACGGGTTGCCCTGTATGAAGTCTGTGTAAAATGGACATGCGCAGTTAGCATGCGCGACCAGGTGTAAGCGATTTCCAGTTTGTGCATTACCTGAACATGTTACAGGAGATTAAAAAATATTTTTAAAAATAAAAATGTCTTTTGTTATCAGAACACTCCCTCCACTACACCGTCCCTCAATTAATCAGGAGTATTTCTACATTTACTTTGTTTATTACTGTTTAGAGTGATAAGTCTTGCTTCTTCTTTGTTTGGGTGTGCCTATGGCAGCTACGTATATGTGGTCTTGTCTCTGAGCGCAAACACTAGTCATGTGTAGTGTACATAAACTGACTGTCCTGTCTTGTATTATTTTAATTTCCAGCCTGTTCTGTTCTGCAGTGCCATTTACTGTCCTTTTCTTTACTGCCATATACTGTATGCATTTCCTGTTTTGTAATGTCATTTACTGTCCTGTTCTGTAATGCCATATACAGACACATGCATCCACTCATATATACATACAAGCGCACACACACACACACACACACACACACACACACACACACACACACACCACTAATACCAATCAAGTTTCGTTGTACGTTAGACTAAATTTATGAAGGATAAGGATCAACGTTTGTCCCAGAAAACCTGAGCCATGGGGATTGTAGCCGAACAGGATCAGGAAGGTGCGTGGAAACCCCCTCCCTCTTTATCTAGTCAGCATATAAATGTATACTGAGAAAAACCCCACAAGTCGCTAGCAAACAGATGTCAATAGATGCATAGGTTTTTGAAAGGGTCAGGTGTTGACTGGATAATCGCGAAGGTCAGGGCTACAGAAACGTCCTTGAGAGGAAAAGGCGGGACCGTTTGGCAGAAGTCCTGTAAGCGAACCAAGGCGCACGGTGTCCAAGTGGGGCTTCAGATGGACATTCTTCCATGGCGATGAACAACTGGATGTTCAAAGAACTGCTGTCTTGAGTATTCTAGACATCGTGGTCAGCTGATGATCAGAGGAAATTTGACCTTATCACGAAGCATATCAGACAACCCGACCAGCAGATAAAAGCTTGCAACAGATCGTCATGGAAGGATGCCAGGCACAAGTTGGAGCAAAACGGTTTCGTGTTTATTGTCCAAACTCGATCTCGGGTCAGTCCAAGGTTAAATTTAAAAAAATCTAAACAAAAGGAGATAACCTTTTCTCCTCCTCTTCTCTGTAATGATGAAATCACCTTAAGCCGCATTGTACACACTAACTTAATTACTTTTTAAAATTTAAATATGCATTAGCATAACATGCATAATATTTATGAAGAAAAACCGAGTGTTATTCCTGTGTATATAAAAATGAAAAAGGGCGAAAGAGAAAAAGAATAAAATGATTTAGCTTGACCTTCATTCCATCAATGAGGAAGAAATGAACAGTCAGAAGGATCGACCAATCAGGGACTGACCTCACGAATGTTCGAAATGCATGTCGGGAATTTGAGAATAAGAAATATTCTTTCAGCCTTTCGCACTTTGCAGGTGAGATGCTTAGAAGAAATTCGGTCAGGCTGACGTCACCTAGGTAGAGGGAAATCGACTGCCCTGTTTGTGGTAACGTAGATCTGGTTTACGTCACAATATTCTTGAGTTTCATTATTTAATTGAAATGTCTTTCTTAATGCCATGTTCTATGTAAACTGTTTAAAGAATGATAGACATTCCACAGACATTACATTTTATATATATGTATATATTTCTTTATTTAATTATTTGGTGCACGTTTGATTGATGAAAAACGTAAATGTCTTTCGATAAATTTAATAATTATTTGATGCTCTATTGATGCTATGTTACTTGTAAAATGTGTAGAGAATGACTGAGGACACCGGAAGTATTTCTCCGTCATTGCAAGGACACGTCAGGGATCAAGATAGTGCATGCTTAACAACACCCAATGAGTTAGTGCCTAACAACATCCAATGGGTGAGTACCTAACAACATCCAATGGGTGAGTACCTAACAACATCCAATGGGTGAGTACCTAACAACATCTAAATGAGTGAATGCCTAGCAACATCCAAAATAAGTGTTATTTCACTCAATGCATGATTTTCACTATCTATATACTATTTCACCACAAGCATGCTTTCTCACTATCTGTTTGGTATTTCACCTAAATGTATGTTTGTTCACTACCTGTAGAATTTGTCACTAACTGTACGCTATTTCGTTTCTTACCTGCAATTTCACTGCCTATATGCTGTTTCATTACTTGTATGCTTTTTCACTACCAGTATGGTATTTCATTATTTGTATGCTTTTTCACTACACGTATGTTGTTTCATTACCTGTATGCTTTTTCGCTACCTGTATGCTTTCACCACGTGTATGCTATGTTCTGTTGCTATCTTCATGATAGCTATTTAGTCCAGGCGGGGAGTTTGACATTTTCTTCTGTTGTCTCCATTTCGAATTACAATCAGGTGGTAATTTCAATTAAGGAAGGCACATTGCACTTTCCTATATGTCATACAGTTTACAGTTACATAATTACAACGCACGCACACACACGTTACATGATAGTATTTGCGTAAGAGATGATAGCTTGTCGAACTAGTTTGTGAAGGAAAAAGTAATTAAGACGGTTAATTTAAAGAATATTCTCCACCTTTTTCAACGTCCAGAACTTCAGCGACCACCTCCGTCCATTCCTTAGTCACAGTTCTGTCGGATATGGGTCGAATCTTGTAGGCTGAAACAAACCAGCCATGGCGTAAGTGGATCAAAATCTAAACTGAGTGAACGGAGGAATGCGTATTTCATACTGTTTGAAAATTATGCAGAAACTTCTCCAGCTCCCCCACCGCACCCCCCTTTCAACAAACGTTCATTACAAACAACCCCAGGTAAGTGTAAACATAGAAGGGGACAATTTTTTTTGTAACCCGAAGGCGTATACCTAAAACTGTTTATCATTTCGTTACTGCTCGCATTTATCGTAAAATAGGATTTTGCTAATTTGAAATTTCATTATAATAATAAATATTTCTAGTGTATGTATATTTCTTCATATCCAACTGATCTGAAAGAATATTTAAATAATTATTCTTTGTGCTTCATGATTACCCTACTCAATTGAAGATTTAAACTAATACTTTCTCGAAGAAAAAGAAAAGAAAATATGTTTTAAATTCCAGACTGTATTGGTACTTGAGAAAATATATTTCTTTCTCTTATCTGTTCTTTCTTTCTCTCTCGTTTTCTGATTTGCCCTCCTTTTCAACTTCTTTTTATTTTCAAATCAGGCTTGGTCAAGATTTGCCTATCGCTGCAAGAAACACGCCCACTGTACGTGTTGCCTTTGGGCGGGGTGAGGTGGGGGCTGCTTTTGATCATGGAAGCTTAATTTAAAGTTAGGTATATTTTTTCTTGCCTTAAGCATTTTTTCCAGTCGGTCGCTAAAAAATGTCACATACCCACTTTAAACAGGTTTTGGAAGTTTCTGATAGATCAATTACTTGTAAATATTTTTTAAAGTAAAAAGTATTAGTTTATTTCAAAATATTTTCCAGATCATTACATGATTCAGTAGCGCTAATAACTCACAATACTAGTCAAGTAACACTAGTAACTCACAATACTATTGAGGTAACACTAATAACTCACTATACTCAATTATACTATACTATTCTACTATACTCTTATAACATCAAATAACACTAATAACTCAAAATACTATTCAAGTAAGATTAATAACTTACTGTAATATTCGAGTAACACTAATAACTCATTATACTACTAACGTAACACGAATAACTCACTATACTACTAACGTAACACGAATAACTCACTATACTACTAACGTAACACGAATAACTCTCTGTACTATTCAAGTAACACGAATAACTCTCTGTACTATTCAAGTAACACTAATAACTCATTATACTACTAACGTAACACGAATAACTCTCTGTACTATTCAAGTAACACTAATAACTCATTATTCTACTCAAGTAATACTAATAAAGCACTATACTACTACAGTAACACGACTAACTTTCTGTACTATTCATGTAAAACTAATAACTCAAATACTATTCAAGTAACACTATAACTCACAATACTATTCAAGTAACACTAATAATTTACTCTACTATTCAAGTAACACTAGTAACTAACTGTTTTATTCAAGTAATACTAATAGCCAACAATGCTATTCAATTATCATTAATAAAGAACTGTATTATTCAAGTAAAGCTAATAACTATTCAAGTAAAACCAGTAACTCACTAAGCGATTCAAGCATCTTTAATGACTTGCTGTATGATTTAAGCATTCATAATGACTCACTGCAAGTTTTCAACCAGTACAGACGGCGCACCAAACGTCTATCGCACACACGACTCACTAAACACAAGTGACCCACTTTACTATTTGCACAACACAAATGATTCGGTATATAAATCAAGCAGCATTATTACTAATGACCCTCTCTATGATTCACAGGGACCTAATGGCTCACTGTACAACTCACATGGACCTGATGGCTCATTGTATGACTCACATAGACCTAACGACTCGTGTACGTCGCACATGGACCTAATGGCTCGCTGTACGACAGACATGGGGCGAATATATCACTGTACAACTCACATGGCACTATGGCTCAGTGTACAACTCATACGGATTTAGTGACTCACCATATTGAGATGTGCAGAGGAAGTCTTGGATCTCAGCTAACGAGACGGGCACGTTTCTAGATTGCACCTGACACTGAGAGCACATACCTGCAAAATCCATTTAGACCGTTAGAAATTTACGTCAGCCTCAGATCTAGAATCACGAATAACGGACGCGTGTCAACAGGGACGTGAAACAAGAACCGCGAGTATTTGCGAGAGTGCGCGTGCGTTTGTGCATGCGAGTGTGTATTTGTATGTAAGCAAGTGTATGCATATGTGCGAGAGTGTGTGCGTATGAGTGTGTGCAAGAGTGTTTGTGAGCGAGTGTGTGCAAGAGTGTGCGTGTTTATGTGTGCGTGTGCGAGTGTGTGCGCACGCTTGTGTTTTAATAACAATCTTTAGCGCACTTACCAGAAAAACATCGGCATTGTCCCTGATTATTACTGCTATTGCTAGTACAGTACAAAGGTGTAGATGTAACTATAATGGGGTCGTACTTTTTCACACACGACGGCTCTGAAACAAAAGCAAAATCTTAGCAGGTAACCCGTGTCTTTCATTAGACAATACAGATCTCTGCGTCTCCACAAAAG
The DNA here is from genome assembly GCA_028829895.1 of Sinotaia quadrata. Taxonomy (NCBI): domain Eukaryota; kingdom Metazoa; phylum Mollusca; class Gastropoda; order Architaenioglossa; family Viviparidae; genus Sinotaia; species Sinotaia quadrata. The sequence goes on from CM054180.1 coordinate 106,662,191, forward strand.
TGACACATAAAAAAAAAAAAATTACGAAATTCTATAAGGAAGAAGCCGTGCATGCTTTAACTGTTTAACACATGAAAGATTACGAGTACGATGTCAATCAGGCCAGATGAAGCTAATTCACTCTTTATCCGTGGCTGTTGGGCCCGTTAAGTCCATTGCATTGACTACATATTGAATGTAGTCAATCTATTAATATTTGTTTAAATAAAGTTATCAATTCTGTCTTTGCCGTTATTTAGTGACATAAGTTTTGAAGTTACCTTTCTTTTAGTATCACGTGTTTCACATTTCTTACAACCAATCAGGGCGAAGATATTATAATCGTCATGGTCACCGCATGTGCCCGCGTTTTTGCAAAAGATATTAGATGATGCTTTATACCGCAAACATTTCAAGATAACGTCATTTTAATATCATCTTTTATTTTAATTAGCTGCACTTTATTAAAAATTTATAAAATATCTTTTGCGTTTAATTAATTGTTCTTGTTTCAACCTAGTCAATGAAAATTGTCCTATCGTAATCACTAGGGAGCGCTAGGTTCTATTCAGTTTCTCTTCCGCTAAATAATTTAGACAAAACTTTTTGCTGGACCTACACTGGCAAAGAACTTCAGGGAAAGTATTTTAGTCAAGAACATTATTTACCTAAATTTAGTTACTTATTTAGCTAAATAAATGTCTTATTTGACTACACTCACATATTCAGCCAAATAAAGTGACTTACGAACCCAACCGTCAAGGATAGATACACATCTCTGATCATATAAAATTAGGAATTTTGACACTGTTCGTCCTTGAAGATGAACTTCAGTATACAAATCAGTACATAAATCAGTTAATACATTCCAGTTTGTAACAGGATTAACAATATTTATTTAAAGAGTGCGTATTTCTTTTACCATTTACTTCAAACCAAAGATACGGTTAGGCGAAGAAGGAATAAATCAAAGGGAGATAACTAACCTTGTTCGTCATGTGCTCGGACGGTGATCAGAGCTGGGCTTCGCCGGTTCACTTCTATTACTTCCAGAGCACGGAAGGCCACACACGTCGGAACATCGTGCGCCACCTGGCGGGAAATGTTTCGGATTAGACAAGAACGGTCAATGCCATCCATTCGCTAGAGTTACTGGTACTGCTATTATAGCGGTATAGAGCGGTTCGATTTCAAAAAAGAGCAAGATTTTCGTTAGCTTTCGCTGGCACGCACTGAAAGAAACAACATCCATACCTGTTCAAATGACATTAAGACACTTGTCTTTGTTGAGTCGTCGATTTGACTCAGACGCAGCTTTTCTCGTTCGCTTTTAATCTACACATAATCAATAAAACAACATGTACACTTTGCTCTAATTTCAAACTATATCAAAGTAATGGAATAACTATAACGATCTTTGAGGGGAAAAAGAAAGCATTTTACAAGTAGTTCCCAAGGCAACGAACTGATGCCTGATGCTAATTTTAATTTTGCAAGGATCGCAATTATGTAAAATGTTTCTTTCACATTTTTGCAGGAAAGAAATATGACTTCAAAATTAACGTTAATAATAATCATACGCAAGAAACAAATGACATCAAAGTGACATCAGTGATCGTTGTGCAAGAGAACATATGACGTCGTATGTACTTATTTACGTTAGTTGTGAAAGAAAGTTACGTCAACAACAACAAAAAATGAGTTGGTTATCATAATGCAAGCATGTAAATGATGTCAAATTAACGTTTGTTGTGAAAGAAAGTTACGTCAAACAAAGAAAAAGCGTTGGTTATCATAATGCAAGAAAATAAATGACGTCAAATCAACGTTAGTTTTCGTTGTGCACGTCATATTAATGTTAGTTTTCGTTGTGCACGCCATATTAATGTTAGTTTTCGTTGTGCACGCCATATTAATGTTAGTTTTCGTTGTGCACGTCATATTAATGTTAGTTTTCGTTGTGCACGTCATATTAATGTTAGTTTTCGTTGTGCACGCCATATTAATGTTAGTTTTCGTTGTACATGAAAGCAACTGACTTTTAATTATCGTTAGTTATCATAGAGCAAAAAAAACCAACAACAAATGACGTCAAATTAACTTTGGTTATTACATTGTAAAAAGCGGAAATGACAACAAATTAACATTATCTGTTGCAATGCAAAAAAATACTAGATGCCAAATTAACGTTAGTTATCGTATTGCAAAAAAGTAACTGAAGCCAAATTAGCATTAGTTTATTACATTGCAAAAAAAAAATGTAATTGACATCCAATTAACGTTAGTTTATCACATTGCAAAAATGTATTTGACTTCAAAATAACGTGTTCCTGTTGTGCAAGAAAACATGAGGTCAATTTAACTTTACGCTGCGAAAGACAAAAGAAGGTAACGTCAAAATAATGTGTTACTGTTGTGCAAGAAAACATATGACGTCAATTTTACTTTACCCTACGAAAGACCAAAGAAGGTGACGTCAAAATAACGCTAGTTATCGTTCTGCTCGGTGAAGATATAATCCAGGTGCTAGTTTTAAATTTTGCAGGAAAGAAAATGTGGACAAATGTATGATGGTTTTCGTTTTGCAAGCTAGAAAATGACTTCAATAGTATTAATTAGTAGTAAAAATTCTAATCACGAGTTATAAAGTCAAAGATGAGTTGTACAATATCAGAAAGTGACGTGCAATGAATAGTATATAAATATAATAAATGTAAAAATGTGAAAATTTGCATAAAGGTTAGTAAACTAGAAAAAGGAAAATTGTGTGGCCAAGAATCAAATAAAATGAAGTAACTTACTTGAGTCAGATCTCTTGAATAGGGTTCGAATCCGCTCAACATATTTATCCTGAGCATTGTACGGTCAGAGTAATTTTCACCCAGTGACCTGGTCCCCACAACGAATGTATGAAACAGACGATTAGTAACACTATACATAAAGTGAGTGTACAATCCTCGTCCCCAAAACAAAAATACATTTTAGCTATACTAGCGACAGTATACATAAGGCAAGCATGTATTATTGCTTGCATTAATTCTATTAACGTGCTTACTTTCATAACTTCCCTATACCAAATTTATTTACATTTATTTATACATTATGTGATTAAATATAAGATAACCTATAATTGGCAGGAATCCTGTGGGAAAGAAAAGCCAACCTTTCCAATTTCATTAATTAAGAATTCAAACTGCTTCGTCAAAATACAGTCTGCTGCGCATTTCGATGTCAACCTAGATGGATCTTCAAACGAACCAATCAAATTTATTGAATGTGACCTTCAAACGAGCCAATCAAATTTATTGAATGTGACCTTCAAACGAGCCAATGAAATTTATTGAATGTGACCTTCAAACGAGCCAATGAAATTTATTGAATGTGATCTTCAAACAAACCAATCAAATTTATTGAATGTTATTTGTAGAATGTCTAGAAACCTCGGCCAACTTACTTTCAGTTCAAGATAAAATCAATCCTAGGTATCCCATGAGCCTCTATCAATATGAACATTTTAGTCCCAGATAAGATATTCAAATTGAAATAATAGTTAATGATAATTAACAAGAAAACAAAATAGTTTACCCCACATACAAACAAAAGGAAATACCAAAATTCAGCTTTATCTCATATTATCTTACGTTATTTTATTCAAAGGCCTGCATTTAATAAACTTTTACTTATAGAGTTTGTTATTGCAGTTGTAGTATTAATTATCAATGCTATTGGTTTTGAATATGAACAATTTTGTTGACAGTACATTCAGTGCATGTGAGAAAGTGATGTTACATTTTGTTTTAATAACTACAACGTCATGCCTATCTGCAGAAAAGAAGAGGAAAGCGGAGGTTGAAGAGTCCGTCAGCCTTATCATTGAAGAGAGCAACCAACATTTCTTCAGTTATCCGGCTCGCAGGTGGACACCATTTCTGACGCGACAAACTGCTCCCTGCAAAGTGTTCACGCCTCGACCATACAACTCCAAACAACGCCGAAACATGATGCAAATATCCCTTGAGTGCATATAACCACCCATATGTTGATGCAAGCTGTGACCTTATCAGATACACATTTGTATGCAGGTAGATCTGCCAGTAGCTGTCAATGCAAGCTGTGACCTTATCTGATACACACTTGTATGCAAGTAGACCAGCGAGTAGGCTGTGACTTTACCTGACATACATTTGTATGCAAATAGGCCTGCGAGTAAGCTGTGACCTTACTGACACACATTTGTATACAAGTAACCAGTGAGTAGCCGTGACCTTACTTGGCACACACTTGTATGCAATTAGACCAGCGAGTAGACTGTGACCTTACCGGACATACACTTGTATGCAAGTAGACCAGCGAGTAGGCTATGACCTTACCTGACACATACTTGTAAGCAAGTAGACCTGCGAGTAGCAGTCAATGCACGCCGAGACCGGAACAATGTCCTGGCGTCACTGGAATTTTGACTGGCGTCTGGAACTTCAGGTTCTTCCATTTCCATATTTCTTGGTTTGCAGCTCATGTTGCAGTATCGACACATTTCGCTCCTGTAAAGTGAGATAACACAATTTATTGCATGAAAGTAAATTTAGAAAACAAACCAGATCAGAAGTAATCTATCCCTGTCCTACAATGTAAATTAAATTTGTACATATGTGGGTAGAGGAGCATACTCGGAATCAACAATCGGGGAGAATGACATCAAACGATGTTCAAGTGTGACGTCATAACGGCAGGCAGCGTTGGCATCAACCGGTATGTTGTATTCAACTCGTATTTGCATCTGACCCAGCCCTGTACCTCGTGTCTCTACGCGCAGTTGTCGCCCCACAGGTACCTAAACACGTGACACACATTATAATGTGTTAAATTAATAATAACAAAGAAGAAGGAGAGGAAGATGATGATGATGATGGTGACGATAATGATGATTTTATTTATATTCATCTATGCCTATTGGAATGAAATATTTCATATTACTTTTGTGGACTTCTGCATTTCGTACTTACAAGCTTAGTGATCTTATATATTTTACATGCACTATTAATTTTATCATAAACATGTCAAAGGTTATTTTAAAAGAAGCAAATTAATACAAAATTAAGCGAATCATAATTACCACTAAATTAAATAAAACTTTATTCCTGCAGTCTTTACCAACATTACGGAATGTAGGTAAATAGAATTTTAAAGAAAAATACATATTGAGAGTGTATGGGAAAACAGTCAGAGGACTGTTAGCAGTGTGTGATGATCTCTGCGTATAGTGCTTTATCGCGGTGCTTTGAATAAGGCGCAATTATAAAGGCACTGTTAAAGTACAAATCCTACGTAAAGTCACATTGTGTGTGCGGGAATAAAACCGCAAAAGCAATATCATGTACGAACAAACCCACAATATATATAAGTACTTTCCATGAATAAATCCACATTGCCCATACACCGTTATACACGCAAGTCAAAGGTAGCAGGCACGTTGTCGTACTACTCACGCCTTATTGTGCACGCACAAGAACCACATCGAGCACAGATAAAGCCACATCGTGCACTCATTAAACCAAATCGTCGCAGATATAGCCACACCGAGCACTTTAAATTATTTAATGCACAGTTGAAGCCACATTGTGCAAACATACAAATGTATTACGCACGCATACATTCATAATGTGAACGAAAATGACCGCAGTGTGAAATTACAAACCACAATTTGCTCGTACAAAAGCCACATTGTGCAAGCACAAAACCGCATTGTACACTCATAAATACTACATACTGCATATACAAAGCCAACGTTTGCACGCACAAAACCACATTGTATACGCATAAATCGCGCATACTACTCATGCAAAGCTAACGTTTGCTCGCACAAGACCTCTTTGTATACGCATAAATCCTGCATTATGCACATACAAAACAAACGTTTGCTCGCGCAAAACCACATTGTACACACATAAATTTTACATACAGCACTGTCACAGTCTGATAAAAATGTCTGACTTGGTGACCCACTTGTCCTGTTTACCTCAAATTTGAATTTTGAAACCCTTGACTCCTTTGTTCAAAGCTTCCTTTTTCGAGATGCTTCTAGAACAGGTCAAGATGTTATGTAACTTTAGGACCATTGTCCAGTTCTCGAACCAACTACATGCTTCGCGAACAGTCACGTGATACGCATTATACTTTTCTATAAATATGACTACACGCTTCCGCTCCCTCACTTCGAGCACACTTTAGCTAAGTCCATTCAGCTAACTCGAGTCAGGAGGCCGCCGACAAGCCGTTGAGACAAAGAAACCTTCGACTTCTCATAAACGGTATCATTTTATCTAATAGTATTTTGCATATATATTGTTTAAGTATGTATTTGTGCTATGTATTATATGATTTCCATATATGCTTGAGCATGGTTCAGAGAAATAGCTGAAAAACCTATAAGTTACGGGATATAAATTTATTGTAACTCTTTTTCCATTTTGTACTTTAATTTATATTGTTTTAATTCACTAAGAGCCAGAATGCTGCGCTCGATATGAATTCTTCATGTAATTCAATTATTGCGTATAATTTTAATTGTAAATTGTGAAGCGCTTTGTTGGTTTGAATTACCCCTTTGTATGAACATTAAATTAACGTTGTAACTATTTTTATTGCTTCATACGTCACGCTGTTAAATGGAACACATGTGAGACGATTATATTTTTTCTAAATCTAATTGTAAACGACGCGAGGTCGAAAACTCTTATTCAGCGCATTTTAACTGAGCCATGCCTTAGTAGGAACGTGTTAGATTGAAATTATATCCGAGCACGTTGCGTCAACAGGTCGGTTCGTGCCTTGTTCGTGCCTTGTTCGTGCCTCACCCATGCCTTACTCGTGCCTTATCCATGCCTTACCTTGCTTGGGCTTACTGGTACAAGCTGGTTGAATTCTATGGGAGAATTCTGCTCTGAGGGTCCATGCCACTAAAATTCAAGTTCCCTAGCTACATAAAAGAGGAGCACCTTTTCTTATGCACCACGTGCGTCGCTAGAGGGGGACTGTGAGAATAGACCGGCATGACTGAGTAATGAGACCAGACTAATACAAGGCAATCCAGCTAAGTGCAACTCAGTGCACAAATCTCTAAAGAACAAATTGATGGCAGTTCGTTAAGTTGACAGAATAAGCATGTACGCGCAGAGAATAGAGAAATAGACTATTCACGATCGTATTTTGATTATTGTTAACTTGTTAAAACCTTATTAAATCTTATTTTCTTTGTTAATACCTCTTAGTAGTTGATTTCTATGCACAATAGACCAAATAGATTATTCTTAGATTTGAATGGGGGCGAATGAGCAGAAAGTTGATAACGAGTGCATATTAATTTAGAGGGATTTAACTGTTTCAAATCTAGCTAAAAGTTTGCAGTTTATTAGTTTGTAAATTTGTCGTCTGAACTACAGGACACACTTTTAATTAGTCAAATAGTAAATTGAGCAACCAGTCTGCATAGGATATGAGAGAAAGAGTTAATTATATTTAAAGTCTTTTAATTATTCTAAGCAGGGTCTTTAAATAAATACTGGAAACGTAACAAGCACATACAAAACAAAGGTTTGCTCGCGCAAAACCACATTGTACACTCATAAATTTTACATACAGCACATACAAAACAAACGTTTGCTCGCGCAAAACCACATTGTACACACATAAATTTTACATACAGCACATACAAAACAAAGGTTTGCTCGCGCAGAACCACATTGTACACAAATAAATTTTACATACAGCACATACAAAACAAACGTTTGCTCGCATAAAATCAGCATTGTGCTCATTCAAAATCGTAATTTGTTTGTCACAAAGCCATACAGTACTTACGTCAGACAGATTATCTGCCACACACCCACACAGTACTTAGGTCAAACAGGTTTTCTTTACAAGGCCACACAGTACTTACGTCAGACAGGTTTTCTGTTACAACACTTAGGTCAGATAGATTTGCTGCCACAAAGTCACACAGTACTTAGGTCAGACATATTTGATGCCACACAGCCACACAGCAATTACGTCAGACAGGACCGATGCTACAAAGTCACACAGTACTTACATCAGACAGATTTGATGCCACACAGCCACACAGCAATTATGTCAGACAGGACCGCTGCCACAAAGCCACACAGTACTTACGTCAGACAGGGACTTTGGCATGATGGCGTTCTCCAAGGTGAAGTCGAAAGACTGCATATAGTTTTCCGCAGGACTGGTCGTGACATTGCAGTGTAGGTCGACGTTACGTAGCACTTGTTTTTCCAAACTGTACTGAGAAAGTGCTTGCGTGGCTACTGCGGTATCCTGCGGAGAGAACATACATTGAAGAAGCCCGCTTAACAAGTAGATATAAAGAATTAAGAAACCATAGGTTATGTGTACGACTGTTATTGTATTTGTTCGTTTGATCAGGGAGAAGAGAAAGACCACTCATGAGATTTATATCATTAAGCTTGTGCCGGCTACAAAGTAATACTTTATAATATTTGTTATGTAAAAGTACAGTTGCTTGTATACTAGTTTCGTAAATGTGTTTTTGTTCTATTTTTGTTTAGACTGGTCGGTTTATAATATCTGGGTGATGTTTCTCTTAGGACAATTTATTTGGACGTTTGTTTAAATGTCTCTCATCTAGAGCTATACAAGTTCATTTGCCCACAGATCTGTCCAGTCATGTATAGCTATGGACTCATCTATTCACTCTCTTACACATATAAGCTCCTACTTGCTCATCTTCTAGCCACCTATGTATCTAACCACCCACCTATCCCATCAATCACCGACTCGTTCACTCATCCATTCAACTACACAATCATTCATCCATGCATTCAGTAGTCCATGCATCCACTCATTAAATCATTCACTGATTCAGTCATCCATCGGTTTGTTCTGTCCATTCTTTCATCAGTTTAATCTTGCCCAGATTTGTTACCTATTACTGCAGCTTGACGTGTTCGCACACAGATAAAATAAAGTGAAGTTATTGACAACCAGCTTTAAGTACTGAATAGAAGCATACGCACGCACGTACACACACACACACACACACACACACACACACACACACACACACACACACACACACACACACAGACCATTGCTCCAATGAAAGCTCCATGACGATTCCTTTTCTGTATCAGCCATGCCACTATGGAGTCGATGTTGACGTCCCAGGACAACACCGACGACTCCGGTCCCTCTTCTGCTTGAACTAACGCCCTCTCTTTGGCCTGCTGTGTGAAAACCAGAAGGGCGTATGCTGTGGCCTCGATGGAGGAAGCACGTGACCCGCTGTGGTACCAGAACGGTTGATTGGCTGGCTCGTTCTCATCCATTTCCGCCCAGTATGTCAGGCCTACAAAAGGGCTCTTAAGAGTAACGTATAACTGACTAAGTTTAACAACACACAGCGAAGAGTACATACTTTTTAGTATATACATTAAAATAAAGATTTATTTGGTACATGTTATTTAACGTAATTAATTGACATCCACTGTGGTGTCAGAAAAGAAGCTTGCATATTTCGAAGGAGGATGAGAAACGTGATCACGTGATGTTTCAGCGTAATCAAGAGAGTTTGTCAATATCAGTGGCTAGTGTGAAAATAATATTATTTGCGGAAAAGACAATGTTCTCAGGATTGTTTAATTTACGGGTGATTATGTGTTTACCATAGGAAATATATGTCATTGATACGTGTGTACAATAGTAAATATGTTATTGATATGTGTCTACAATAGGAAATATATGTCATTGATACGTGTGTACAATAGTAAATATGTTATTGATATGTGTCTACAATAGGAAATATATGTCATTGATACGTGTGTACAATAGTAAATATGTTATTGATATGTGTCTACAATAGGAAATACATGTCACTGATATGTGTCTACAATAGGAAATATGTATCTACGATGGGAAGGTATGAGTTTCAGAAGGTGCAATAGGAAAGGCGTCTCTCTCTCTATATGATGGTTATATTTTAATGATGGCGTATGTGGTTCTGTTGCAGGAAGTAAAATAAGCAGTTATTATTTTTTTAAAAATAATTATTTGTTTCCGATTATAATTGTCTATAATCAGGCAAATATGTATTTGTTGTCGATTGGGCAAATTTGTTAATGATTTGACATCTGAACTTATATTATATATTCAAAACAAAAAATAGATTGCTTGCAGAAATCAGTAAATTGCTCACACTAAACAGTAGATTGTTCACAGCAAAACGTATTTTGCTTGCAGAATCAAGTAGATTGCTCACAGTAAATAGTAGATTGTTTAGAGCAAAAGGTAGATTGCTCATAGTACTAATGCATGTAGTGCATAAATATAATTATAATTAGTATAATGTATTAATGTACTTAGAAGAGGTCTGATGATAAAGTATTACATTAGAATGTTTTCCCCTATAACAGCAATGCTAAGACAATTAGTAAATCCAGATAAAAATAAATATTCATCAAACAGATCAAACTAAACTGAATATATCACAGCTGATGCGTTAAAATCAACCTCAGAAAAATGTCTGCGTCCTCAATGAGAGAAAAGTCTAATCACGTGATCACTCACCATCTCTGGTAGTTCGACGCATTTCCTGCAAACGGCTAGTGACGTTCACAGTGAACTCATCGAAAGGGGAGAGAAGCGAGAGGGCGTAGGCCGCTTTGGCCAACACTAGAGGGCTCTCAATGTCGTGATGATATTCAATCAGGACGTTTTCCATATGTGCCAGGAGTGTCAGCTGATCATCCTATGAGAACATTCGGCAAGACTGCTAAATACTCTGACACGTGCTGTTCAAGGTTAATGATTACTTAGACCAAAATTAATGGTGGAATGAAAAGTCAGACTAGAATTCTGTAGACGAGATTTGACTGACAAGTTATTACTGATCGGCCAGTTCGCAAATGCGATCAAATACGTGATAAATTTAAAACATGCATAGATAAATTATTTTTACTCCAAATTTACCGTCCAGTGACTAACGTTTATTGCCAAACAAAGTGCTAAAGATAATGTATCGATTGACAAAGCATTGATTATTTACAATTTGTATCTATCGACTTCATTAACATACTGGTTATGCTTATAGATATATCGCATAACATAATATATTTACTGATATGTGTAATGATATCAATTCGTCTTGTCAAGTAAAAGCATCGACCATTCCATCATCATCTATTCTGTTATAAAAAATTATTTCTTGCAACAAATATTTGTTGCTCGACTCTTACCGAACTCGCTCACACACTCACGTGTGCACACGCTAACACATACATACAAATATACAAATTGAATGCTCATTAAATTCCAAACAAAAAAAATAAAAGAACAATATTAATTAGTTTGTACTAACTTTATATTCGGTCTGGGAAAAGAAAATCCTTCGTTTAAAATAGAAATTTCGAGAAGTGTGTAGAAATCTGCTCAAACATTGGTTGAGGTAATTAAATAAAATAATGAAATTATGCTAGACTGAACATTCTATTTATTTAAATGCATATCTGTCTAGTGGTGCTAGTTTTAATATTATCTTGGCTTTGAGTGAATATCTTATACTGAAAGCTGAGGCGCGACGTTGTTCAGTTTAATGTCTTAGCTTATATGAACGTCTTCTCTTACCTATGAAGGTCCAGCGTGCTACAGTAAAAGAGAACGCCATATCATACCAAATGAAGGTCCAAAGACCACAGACTTTAAAAAGCTCTAATTTATGGAAGAAAATGCCATGTCTTACCGATGCCGTTCTGTTGCACTCATGTAGAGAAATCAGCACTTCTGCTGACAGCATGATGTCGTATTCGTGTGACGCCTGAAAGGTAGACAACTGTGGATGAGCAGCAGGAATGCCTCAGTACAATCGTGGTTGCAGATGTTATGATTACAATGAAGTATTACAAGCAGAGAAAAAGATTGTTATCAGTCCTCAAGTGACCAAGGATCTAACCCAATCGAGCGGAAATGGGACGGAGCTACCGTCTGTTTCCGTTGCATCTGAACCGTTTATTAAATAAAGATTAATCATGTCTCCGGGCTTGTGCGGCGTGTAAGCTAGCAAATTCATCGTATCTAATTAATCGGTTACTTATTCAAACTTTATAGGGTCATCGTATCTAATTAATCGATTACTTATTCAAATTTTATAGGGTCACACTAAACGACGTGGAAAGATAATAGCACAAAGCATCTATCAAGATTTTCGCATGATTATGGGTAAGCAGAGAACTCTTATATTGACTAAGGGTTAGCTTTTCTTGTGTACTACGAATATCCGTCTTGTGATATCAAATTACGCTTTATAAATCAGAGAAATAAGCAAATTATTATATATTCATTTGTGCCTTTCATGTGGATATAATTTCCTTTAAAGTAAATTATGTAGGTGTTTTGTACAAAGTAATGAAATAATGAAATATCTACTTTAATGCTTGAAAACTGGAATTCAATCTGGGATTAGGCATCTTTACTGAGAGGCGAATGGGTCTCTGAGATATTTAAGTTATACTATTTGCTAATTGTATCGGTTCTCATACTGCCGTCTCAAAGTGCAGTATGGTCTTACATATTCAATATCCATGATCCATGTATTATAACATCCTGAAATGTCGTAATTTGAGTTCACGTTAGACGTCTTTTCAGAATATATAATCCATAAGTTACAATAGATACCTGCCCACTCCACGCACGCTTGCACACACACACACACACACACACACACACACACACACACACACACACACACACACACACACACATACATAAATATAAAGAGAGATAGACAGGCAGCAAAATGAAAAACGTACGTACCTATTATAATTGCTGTGCTAATGAAGTTGTAATAAGATGCGTGAGATGAGGTTTTGAGGTGATTTTTGTGATGATCTAAAGCTGATCTAAAGTATTATCACCTTCCTTGAGGTTAATAACATATAATCTTATTGTCTAACGTCATTCTTACAGCAGTGTAAAAGAGTGTCAGTATTGTAGTCATCTAACTACCAAGCATACTTTATTGCAGACTTAAAATTCACGTCCCACAGTACATATAAATACATTCATGTCCTTAAGTTCGTTTAAGTACATTCACGTCCTAAAGTACATTTTTAAGTGGATTCACGTCCTAAAGTACATTTAAGTACATAACATGCTACAATACATATAAATACATTCACGTCCACAAAGTACATTTTTAAGGGCATTCACTTTCTATAGTACATTTAAGTACATAACGTGCTACAATACATATAAGTACATTCACGTCCTAAAATACGTTTAAGCACAATCACGTCTTAAAGTACATTTAAGTACATTCATGCTCTAGAGTACATATAAATACATTCACGTCTTCAAGTGCATTTAAATACACTCAAGTCCTAAATTGCATGTAAGTACATTCTCGTCCTTTAGTACAATTAAGTACATTCACGTCATAAAGTGCCTTTAAGTACATTCATGTCCTAAAGTGCCTTTAAATATATTCACGTCCTACAGTACGTTTAAGTACTAACAGTAATGAATTAACCTACATTTCAATACTAAACTGCGTGTATGTGAAGTTTACAATTAGTGCAATTAAATTTTAAAATTAGAACAATCAGTCACATATTACAGTGCAGTAACATTTACTCGCTCTGCTCAAATCTAAGTGACACTGATTAAAAGTACTACAATTGCTGTACTGTAGTCTTACTATTTCTACGCATACTTATTTACACGTTGTAAGGGTGAATGTACAGACGTCTAAAATTATTGCACGGAGGTAGTAATCTCATTATATTAAAATCCTTAAATTATGACCATTTTTGCTTTCAGACATTACTGACTCTGTTCTAAAGGTTCTAAAAATACTATACTGAGTAATTAACGTTACGTCGACTTTAGCGAACACTTCCAACCAGACCACATGCGTCCATATTTGACTCATTTAATACAACCTTGGACTCAATACAGGAGGTGGGGAGAAGTGCATTTGACGTCAGCGATGACGCATGCTGGCAGTAGACATTTTTTCTTACCTTAGCTAAACGCCGGTCTTTCTCTTCAAGAGTTCCATTCTCGTTAATTTGGTCCAGCAGCCACTGGAATCCGTTATCAATCAGATGTGGCCGGTCGACGAAGGTTATCTTCTCTGCATGACACAGTGTTTTTAAGACAAGGGCGGTCAACCTGAGCAGAGCCGGACATCGAAAAAAAAGAGATAGTAGCTTGTCAGATTGAACAGATTCGGATTCTGAGACAAGAGATTAGGGTAGTCAGCCTAAACAGAGTCGATATTGAGCCAGGAGATAAGGGCGGTCAGCCTGGACAGAACCGATATTGAGCCATGAGATAAGGGTAGTCAGCCTGAACAGAGCAGGATATTGAGACAAGAGATAAGGGCAGTCACATTCAACAGAGCAGGATATCGAGACAAGAGCATTTAACTCGCACAGTGCAGGATACCGGGTCAAGAACTAGTTAAGCCGAACAGAACAGGATATCGAAACAAGAGCAGTTAATCCAAACAGAGCAGGATATCGAGACAAAAGCAGTTAACCCGAACAAAAAGGGTGTCGAGAAAAGAGCAGTTAACCCGAACAGAAAGGATGTCGAGAAAAGAACAGTTAACCCGAACAGACACGATATCAAGACAAGAAACTAGGGCAGTTAGCCTGAACAGGACCGGATAATTGAGGGAAGAGATCATGGCAGTCATCGTAAATAGAACAGGGCGCAGAAAAAATTAGCTCATGGTAGTAGTCATCATTAACAGAACAGGGCGCAGAAAAAATTAGCTCATGGTAGTAGTCATCATAAACAGAACAGGGCGCAGAAAAATTAGCTCATTGTAGTCAGCACAAAAGAGGGAAAACAGGCCACGGTGGTCAACTCAAACTAAGAATGATTTAAAGACAAGATTGTTGCTCTAGACCTGGACACATAAAGACAACTGCAGTTGCACAATAAAGTCAAGCACATAGTATAAAATAAACAGGCCATCGAGAGGCAACGGAAAGAGCTAGATACAGATCTAACAGAAAAATAATATCCAGTCCAAACAGGCCATCGAGAGAGTCAACGGAAAGAGCTAGATACAGATCTAACAGGAAAATAATATCTAGTCCAAACAGAGCATCGATTTAATAAAGCAATGTGGCAAGCCAGTTCTAAAACGGAGTACCAAATTAATAAAGCACGGTGACAAACCAGTCCTAGAACAGGATGCCGAAATGAAAATACATGAGAACAAACATGACAGAGAGTATACCACTAAAAAACGCACTACAGCTATTCTGTCCGAGGACCAGGTGTAAAATAATCAGAGCACGGCGATAAATCTAAACGGAACAAGGTTTCGAATGAATTGTACTGCAGAATTTACCATGTAGCTGAGTTCGAATCTTTTGTAAGGTGAAAGCTGCCATCCGGTGTCAAGTATGTGGTCAAGCGTGTGACACCTGCAGAATTGGAAAGAAAAAGCTCATTAACAGAACATATTGGGTGATAAAGTGTCTTTTGAACTAACAGACAACAACAATCGTAGGAACCGATAAATAATAATTCCAAGGTTCTGATCTTAATATAAAATTAATCAGAGCATCGGCAGTTTTTGACACGCGTCATTGAACCGCAGAGATAATAACATTCGTTATAACTTTTAGTCACTTCTTTCACTTTAGAAGTAATGTTTATGGATGTGCTGCTTTCACGCTACAACAAGAAATAATGTTTTACTACTTTTACACTCGAAATAATACGTTAAGTTTTGCCGCTGTCGCATTAAACTCCTGCGCGATCTTATCACATTCACGTTAAAATAGTTCGCTGTCTTATCACTTTCAAAAATAGTTCGTTGTCTTATATTCTCGTGATAAATAGTTCCTTTTTCTATTCACAATCACATGAAAACTAGTTCGTTGTCTTATCAAGCACGTGAAAAATAGTTCGTTGTCTTGTCATTCAAGTTAAAAATAGTTCGTTGTCTTGTCATTCAAGTTAAAAATAGTTCGTTGTCTTATCACATTCACGTTATATATTGTTCGTTGTGTTATCACTTTCAATTTAAAACTGGATATTTTAAGTTCACATTCACTTTAGAAATAGTTCGTTATCTTATCACATTCAAGATAGTTCGTTGTCTTATCACTCACATTAAAAATAGTTCGCCATCTTATCACATTCACGTTAAAGGTAGTTCGTTTTCTTATCACTTACACGTTGAAAATAATATATCGTCGTTCAGTTCTCAAATGGAACCAGCCTTTCTCAACCTCTTTACCTTAGAGGAACCCTTGAAATAATTTTCAGGTCTCAGGACCCTCAGGTAAGCCCTGCATAAAAATTACTTCGATGCTTTTTAGTTTTCAATCACAATCTCTCCCCTCGCTAGCATCCTCTCGGTTGAGGAAATCATGACATGACATGACATGTAATTCTTCTAGGTGCCAGTTTCACTAAATAAACGGTATTGTACGTTTTTCCACTTCCAAATAAGAAATAATAATTTAGTTTCCTACTTTCATTTAATTATAACGTTATGAACATAAATTAGTGTGATTAAGGTTAAAGCTTTAGAAAGGAATTCTAAAATCAGCATTTCAAACAAAAAGAGCTGTTTCGGCAGAAATAATGACGCAAACAATGTATAATCATAGTGACATTAAATACAGCATTAATGACGCTAATCACTTTAACAATACCGACATTCTTCATTATGATATTATCAGCATAATGATGCTAAGATACTGACACTTTTCATTATGATAATTACAGCATTAAAGACGCTAATAACATATCAATACTGAAACTCTTCATTATGATATTAACAGCATTAATGACGCTAATAACATATCAATACTGAAACTCTTCATTATGATATTAACAGCATTAATGACGCGAATACTGATTCCTTGATTACAAGTGCCGTAGTCTACAAACAGAGAGGGTAGAGTTTTATAGTTACATAGTAATAGTGAAGTAGAGTTTTATAGTTACATAGTTACATAGTAATAGGGAAGTAGAGTTTCATACTTACATAATAATAAGGAAGTAGAGTTTCATAATTACATAATAACAAACAGTGAAGTAGAGTTTCATAGTTACATAGTAATAGGGAAGTAGAGTTTCATACTTACATAATAATAAGGAAGTAGAGTTTCATAATTACATAATAACAAACAGTGAAGTAGAGTTTCATAGTTACATCAATAACAGTGAAGAAGAGTATACTAGTTACATAATAAACGAGAACTAGAGTAATAATAACAGTTAAGAAGACTTTCACAGTTACAATAAGAGCAAATAGATTTTCACACTTACAATAATAAGAGTTAAGTAGAATTTCACAGTTAAAATAATAACAGAATAAGTTGAGTTTCACAATTACAATAATAGAGAACTAGAGTGTCAAAGTAACAATAATAACAGTGAAGTAGTGTTTAACAATTATTACAATAACATCCAAGTAGAGTTTCGCACTTCCAATAATAACTAAGAACAAATGAGTTATAATGACCGCAAAGTCCTGTCAGAGTACACAATCTATTAAGTAAACTGAGGACTACAATATTCTAACAGATACAAAAATCGCGTAAAGTTCATCGTCACGTACCCTGTGTGACGTAACTCTGACCCTTGCGTTGCACGTGCTCGGGGAGAAATCCGGTGGTGCTGAGATACAGCAGTCCATGGACAACAGGTGCGAGGTTACCAATCGCCTCTTCCGCATTAGGCATGCTGTTATCCAGCAAGTTCTCTCCCTTTAGCACAGCATGAGAGATAACGTCTCCCATCAGATCGCCTGAAGAATGTTAGTCATAGTTTTAATGTGTAAAGAACATTGAGTTCTAAACAAGGGACTATTTGTAATTTTGTATTGTCCTTAAAAATAAGAGTTTGCTAAAAGGCAGGCTTCCTTAACAAAAGTATAAATAGCAGATCGCTAAAATTTGAATTTATGAACAAATGCAATGATACTTATTAATGCAGAAAGTCTAAACATGTACGAGATAATAACAATAATAATAACAACAATAATAATATATAATAATAATAATAATAATATATAATAAATACCACAGGCTGAAATCTGGCATCGCTCTGATCCATGGATAATTTCCTCTGGCATGAACATGTTGACATATGTAAGCTGCAATTGATTTTCGAAGATCTGATCTGCACGTGAAGACAATGCATTAATAATTAAGGTTTGTTGTAAATGATGTGAAATAAATGCACTAACAAATAAAACGTGTTGAATATGATGTGAAGTCAATTTGTTAACAAATTAAAGCTTGTATGTGATGTGAAGTTAACGTGTTAACTAATTAAAGCTTGTTGTATGTGATGAGAAGTCAATTTCTTTTTAACAAATTAAAGCTTGTATGTGATGTGATGTCAATTTGTTAACAAATTAAAGTTTGTATGTGATGTGAAATCAATGCATTCACAATTAAAGCTGGCTGTATATGATGTTGGAGGGGTGGGTCAATGTATTAACAATTAAAGCATTTTGTATCTGCATCAATAAGACTTCCTTGAAGTCTAGAAGAAACTAAAAACAATATGACAATTTCATCACTTAGCTAAAAATTGACTAAAGGCTAAACACACACATAGACACAATCGACATATGCACATATAGACACAATCAACATACGCACACATAGACACAGTCAACATACGCACACATAGACACAATCGACATATGCACACATAGACAGATACATTCCCATACAGAAATACACTCAGACATACGTGCAAAAAACGCTACCCAACAAATGATGACTAAAAACTTTGCACACTATTAATCGTATAAATTGTTTTAAATAAAAGTTTATCGTGCCCTTTTGCTAACGGATTATTTCTGCCAGAACTAGACAGTACAGAAATCTAATGTCAAATTAAAGCCTAGAGCTCCAAACACGTTGCCTTTTAAAAAGCTTTAGGATATTATTGCTGTATTTAGTTTTTATTACATTTAGATTGAATATTATAATTTTCTTAAAAAAATGTTTTTAAGATATAATTAATGTATTTAGGTTTTATTACATTTAGAGTGAATATTATAATTTTCTTAAAAAAATGTTTTTAGGATATTATTGCTGTATTTAGTTTTTATTACATTTAGATTTTACATTTACATTTAAGATTAAATTTACATTTACATATTATAATTTTCTTTAAAAAATGTTTTTAGGATATTATTGCTGTATTTAGTTTTTATTACATTTAGACTGAATATTTTAATATTCTTAAACAAATGTATATGCGCACGAATAACAGTGGGTCATAATGACCTATTTATCATGCAACTACGGGGGCGCTACTCGCATTACAGAAAGCATACGCATTACTGTCCCTTCGCAACTGAACTTGAAAAAAAAATATTTTAAACAACAAGAAGAAAACTCGTATCACACGTGTCAGATAGTTGAAAGCAAACTTACTAGTGACCGTTGGACTGCTGGCTAACGACATGAACTGATCTGTGTCTTCGACGGTATGGTTGTCAGTGTATCTGCTGGATGTGTCCAATGCAAATGTGATTGCCTTCTGCATTCGCTGCCCCTCCATCTGCACGTTGGACAAATGGACAAACGTGATGAGAGTGGACGTTGCCGGCCATTCTGTAGTTTCAGACACGTAAATTACGTTTAGAAAAGTTCTTCCCTAGGGGAATACGGTGTTATTGTTTTATTAGTGTCCCCATCTCGAAGCGTTAAATATGTTTCTTGAGGTTGGAAAATTGTTGTTGATGGAACTGACCAACAGGTATTTTACTCCATAAACATTATTCGATGACGTCAGCGGAACACTAGATTACTGGATCAGTCCCGCTCCTCAATGACAGACGATCTACCATTATTTGTGTACACGCCATCATCAAGACCTCCCCCACCCCCCAACTTTCAATAGGAATGCAAAGATACGACTTACGTCCACAAACAACTCTTTCTCCACCACGTCTCGTATCCGACCATCCAGCGTCTGCACTTGCACGGTGAAACGCTGGGTGCCGGCCTTCAGAAGGACCAAGTGCACGGCCTTGTAGCGAGAACTCTGCTTCTCAACTCTGTCTTGGTAGGCGAAGACGTGCTGGTCTCTCGTGGTGGCGTCTCGGAAGCACAGGCTCTCGTCTCCTCTGATGATCACTTTGACCTACATAGTATGAGTTGTCTCGTGAATGTGATGTCATGACGTCATAAAATGGCAAAAGCATGATATTATTCATTTTGATATTTAACGTCTTCATTAATGGGATATTTTATATTATATATATTTTCATTTTAAGTTTTAAATTCCTCTCACAGATAATGTTGGAATGATTGAATAACAGAAAATGAAGGCAGCGATACTGAATAAATTTATTAGCTTGATCCTTTGCATTCAAAGCTCATCATCTACATGTACTGTCCTTTCTTGAAAATTTAACTGGAACCATTTAGTGCATACAAACAGTGAAGTGGATTTAAGCAAACTGCTGATGAAAAGCTTTGCTCGTATACGTGCATACAATGATATTCAGATTGGTTGATTTTCAATTCAACAAACATAATGAGGCACTCCTACAATAGGCACAGTGCCTAGAGAAACATTTAACAGCCAAACAGCTCAATACAAAGCCATATTCATAAATGTACCAATGAGGCATGATGAATAAAAGTTTAAAAACAACAAAGTAAAGATGTTAATTTTGCAGTGACGCCTTAGAATAACGGATTGGTTGCATGTATTAGAAGTTTGAAAAACGTTCTCTGTAAATTTAATCATAATTTCTATCATTAATATTTTAAAGCAAATTACACAACACCGCGAGAAATGTCAGGGTAGGTATTAGATAATGTGTCACATAAAGGTACTATGTCATCTACCGTCTTCATTACAATTCAAAATAGCCTGCCTAAAACCTACCCTTATGAGGAGTAGACCATTTGCACCTGTTAGCTGGCAATCACTGTATTATGACCATACCTGTTTGTGTCTATTCAGAGCACCATTTGACCGCTACAGAATGAATACATAATTAGGATGGCTTGATTAGTCAGAAAGATGTCCAATTGCCGAACAGCTAACAGCGATGTGCTTAGCCTCCTGGCATTCATAAATATAGTGCCTGGTTATCGCCCCTTAACTGTATGCACTGATTAATCCAATTTGCTGCACTTGAACTGCCAAACAGAATGTGGGCGTGCCTCGCAACTAACCTAAAAGCACTTCCCTCTGTATCGTAGCGTCTATGGTACTTATAGATACTAGTAGTGCAATTCTCAAGACCTCTACCTCACTTGACAGTCAAAGATATATTTTCGGCCCTCAGTGTATAAAAGCATACTCACCAAAGAACAAATACGGCCGAAAGCGCCCCCTACATTAACAACAACAATAAATACAGTCGTTAAATCCAAAGAACTACACCACCAGGACTCTTTCTCTAAGCCAAGAGGACAGTAATTTAAAACATCCAGTGTGTACTTGCGTCATGCTGATTTTATACACTGAATATTTCTGCAGTCATTGCATACTTTTTCTTTAAAATTAAATATATCCCTAAAACTTAGTAGTATTTGTGTTTACCTTTTAATTATCAATATCTCGTCTTTACATCAGGTTGGGATTTGGAGTTCAGTAGCAATTTGTTAATTAGTAATTCGTTATTCAAAATACTTTGTAATCTCTGAAAAATACTGATTATATTGTGGTGAGGTGTTTGGTTTGCCGCATTCTGGTTTTAATTTAATTGAATTAATTCCCTCCAATTTTAAATCCTCAAACTACACATGCACAGTCTCAGATATCATCACTGTCAATTGGTAATGGTTATATTTCATACGAACATCCGTTTTCCATGATCTTCAGGTTTCAGTTTCATTGGCCAGAACTCTCTAAAGCGGTCGACACACACACATGACACCATATCTCCTTTAAGTTTACAAAAGGAAGGAGAGATATACGCGTGCAGAGAGAGAAAGCAAGGCTGCAGGAGAAATATAAAAGCAGAAAATTTTAAATGTTCTGGAAAGGTTAGCATGATGGACAGTAAATATTTGCAAGAGAAAAATAGGGACCAAGTGTAAATTGGAAAATTGTTGTAACACTCTTAAGAAAAAGTTTACTTCTGCTGTGGCTATTGCTGAAATAAAATAAAAATAATTCAATACAAAAATGCAACACTTCCTAAGGAGGGGGGGGGGAACTTCCAAAACGCATTAACAATGCTCACATCATAAGAACATTTAATGGCACTCACGTTGATAGGAAAGCGAAGGTAGTTGTAAATTCCGACGTGAATTACAACCTCCTCCAGTCTCACAGCTCGGTACGGGAGACGAACCTGTGTGAACGTTGGTTTAAAGACCCGCATGTTGAGGGGTGAAGATACGCATGCGCCGCCTTCCTGGCCCACTCCGATTGCTGTGAATGACCACGTGGTTATAGAGTCTGGTAAAGTGAACGTCTTTACGGCCAGGCCATCACTGAGGATTAGATATATCATCTGTTTATTTTTTTAATGGTAAACAAAGGTCACGTTTAATTGCCTTAAAGAAATACTTACACACTTCCTAAAAACTATATCCAGATATTAGTGTGTTCTACGAGTCGAAATGACATATTTCCTCTTCATCATTATTTTCATTTTGAAGGTTTTTATTATAGAAGACGCTTGTTAGGCATGTAAATTTTATTGACAGCTAAATGGGTGCATGTGTCATGGATAGGTACCAAAGGGCCGCCAGGAGATTACAGTTCCAGACTTTTGAAAGACTATTTATACAGCAGAGATCTATACATAGCAGTGCTCTTCGTGAAAGTGACTTCAAGTGTCGATAAGCTTTTGGTCGCTCGCTAAATTTAACAATTTGATATTGCTTTATGTGCGGTCTTCCAGCAGAAGTTACTCGGCCGGTTTTGTTATTTTGAAGTCCCGTAGTATTTTAATTTCTTTCGTAATGAGTGCTTTTCGTTGGTGCATTCATGCACCTTCTGGTGCTATGATTCCGTACCTCGCACAGAAATGTCCACGTACTACCACCACCACCACCATTGTCGTCGTCATCATGATCATCGCACTCGTCGATGTTGTCACCTCCTATCATCACTAGATCACCATCACCACCACCAAATCATCAACTATTTAAAAAAAAATTAGATAGTCAAGTATTTATTTTGGTAGCAGTTTATTAGATTTTAGGGCTTGTTTTTAATTTTGTCCGCTGCAGTTAATACATCATTAATGCGAGACCGTATGAGCACTTTTGACTTTTTTCACCTTTCCCTACCAACACTGTCGTGTCCTACTTTCATTAGCTTGTAAAAGTGAATATATATATATATCGAGTATTTAAGAGATCGGGTTTAAGGGTGTTCTTATTTTCTTACTACATACACACACGTATAATTCAGCGTCCAAGTAGGCTTCTCTGTTACTAGTAGTTTTTAAGTTTGTCAATACTTCCTTTTTTGATTGTGTACGCATGATTAGTGAAGCGTGTAATATGGTAGCTAAGGCTTAGTTTTCATTATTAACCTTTTTTTTTACTCTTTGTTACCTATTTAACTAGATTAATTAATGATGATCAGTCACACAAGTTACGAATTTTGCTCTGTTATCTGTGTAAACGAAATTTTATGGTGAGTTGTACCGTCGTCACTAGGCCATCATCTACGAGCTCTTTATAAAGAGGAGAAATAGTTATCTCCCTTACTGGAGTTATTAATCCATGTGTCACACAACAGAACTTTTAAATCTTTTATAGAGAGTTAATCCTCCCTCCTAGACAGCACAAAAGACTCCGACGACAAAACATTACTAATGTATTTACTGGTCAATTTCAGAGAGAATATTTCAGTCGTATTGGAAATAATCTGTCCAAATATGTGCACAGTTTAGAATGTCACTGGCAATTGCTCATAATGCCCTATTGAACACTACGTCACTTCCTGTTCATCACTGGCATACCTGGACAGGAGTATCTCCTCGAAGAGCCAAGATTCTGGAAAGTGCCTCCGAATTTGGCTTAATGGAACTGTGAGGGCGCCACTGGTTTCACGAGATTCTTTATTTGCTATTTTTAAAAAAATAGATGGAAAAGAGAAACAAAAAGATAAATGGAGAAATTAAGTTTTGGATTCTTTGTCTTTTCTTGCAATATCTGAGAAATTTGACTAGAAATCGACTCTGTCACAAAGAAGATAAATATTGTTTGAAACAAAATAATTCAGTGAGAAATGTTACAAGCACAGTTCAAACCCAATCTTACACGCTGATTTAATTTAAAACCAGCAGGTGTTTGGATCTAATGCAACATGCAATCAATTTTCAGTTACTCATACACAGACGTTGCACACTTCTAGACATTTATGAAATGAATTTTATAACAGATAATCTCAGTCATGTAAACTCAACCTTCAAACATAAACTCAGATATACAGACGTCAAGACATGCTACTAAAAAAAACTTAGTGATGTGACATGTATACTAAATATAAGTATAGTGAAGTAGACCATCTTACTACAACATAAACTAAGCGAAGTAGCACATTACTAAACTGTTACGTTTCCAGTATTTATTTAGAGACCCTGCTTAGGAAATTATGGAAACTTTAATTTACTATTTAAATTAATTCCTTCTCGTTTAA
This sequence comes from Sinotaia quadrata, assembly GCA_028829895.1. Lineage (NCBI taxonomy): Eukaryota > Metazoa > Mollusca > Gastropoda > Architaenioglossa > Viviparidae > Sinotaia > Sinotaia quadrata. Next base: position 106,686,821 of record CM054180.1, read on the forward strand.
CCTAAACAGACTGGTTGCCCAAATCATTTGACTAACTTAAAAATGTGTCGTGTAGTGCGGACAACAGATTTACAAGCTGACAATTTGCGTACAAAGCTGGCTTGGAGTCGTTAAATTCCTCTAAATTAATATGCATTCGTTATGTCATTCAGCTCATTCGCCCCCATCCAAACCAAGAATATCTATAGGTCTATCATGCATAAGAATATACTACGAAGAGGATTAACAATTAAAAATAAGATTTAATAAGTTTAACAATTTAACAAATAGTTAATACGAGCGCGAAGTCTGATTCTAAGCCTCGAATATTTAACGTGCTAAATGTCAACGAGAGAATTGCCTTGGAAACAAAGTTCATTTGATTTCGGTACACCAAGCAATGACTTAGCTTGTGAAAGTGGCCACGTGTTCGAATCCAGTCCAGACCAGTCTACCTCACTTGTCTTCCCTCAGCAAAGGATGCATACAGCATAACAATGGAACTGTCTTTCAGTATCTCGCTGAATGGAATGGTAAGTATAGACAGACGTGCAAACCTGCGCGTCGGCACCGTCTTGATATGGTAATAGGACAATAGTGGATTCAGCTCACTCATAGAGCTTGAACAGGGCTTTGTAGAACAAGGATAAAAAGCCGACCTGAAAACAACAATGTTTTCGTAATCGTCTTGCGTTTGAGTTCGCCACCTAAGCACGATTAGTTTTTAAATGCTCGGGCTAGAAATTCGACATAACGCATCGTTTACAATTTAGATCAAAAATATAATCTCACGCATGTTGACGTATGAATTACCAAATATTTACAACGTTAAAATTTAGAGTTCATACAAAAGGGACAATTCAAACTAAGCAAAGTGCTTTACAATTTACATTAAATTCACACGCAATAATTTGAATTACAATAGAAAATTCATGTCAGGCTCAGGCACTCCTGGCTCTAGTGAATTTAAAGTTATATAAATTAAAGTTACAATGGGAAAAGAGTTACAATGATTTATATACAATAACTTATAGGTTTCTGTCATTTATCAACGAACCGTGCTTAAGCTCAGTAGCAATACATAGCACAAAATTACATACATAGTTCAAGAATGCAAAATACAATCAATAAAAGTGGTACCTTTAGTGAGAAGTCGAAATGTTATCTCAGCAATCGCGTTGGCTGTCCTCTACGACTCAACGAATTAAGCGACAGCACTGTACTACGTCAATGCTTCTGGATCTCGGAGTGACTCTACAGAAACGCGTTCCCCTATTTATCAGAATGTATAGAACGCATCACGTGACTGGTCACGTGGTATGTATTTGGTTCGAGAATTTAGACAATGGCCTAAAGTTACATAATGTCTCTGACCTCTTTGTTAGAAGCTTCTCGATACTGAAGTATCATGGGAGAACTCTTAAACAAAGAAATTTCAAATTTTGATGTTTGAAAACTAACAAGTGGGTCAAGGAGTCATGACATTTTTATCAGACTGTGACATAAACATAAACTTAGTTAAGTAGCACATCGTACTAAAACATAAACTTAGTGAAATAACACATTACTAAACATAAACTTAGTTAAAGAGTGCATTTTACTAAAGATTAACTTAGTGAAGTAAGTAATTTTATCCAACATAAACTTAGTGACGTAATTAAATTTACTACTCATAAAATTACCATCGTAAGCTCTTCTGAGTCAACTAAGTGACGTAATTAAATTTACTATACATACAATTACTGTTGCATGCACATCTTACTCAACTAGGTGACGTAATTAAATTTACTACACACAATTACTGTCGTATGCACATCTTAATCAACTAAGCGACGACAAAACATCTTACCATATATGGAGTCATTCGCAAAAACAAGTCTTTTTTGAACATAGACTCAGATACTAGAATACTAGAGGAACAAAACTGAATTACATCAGCACATCTTATAACGAATAAACACTCCCAAAGTAAAAATGCACTATCAAACATAAATTCATGTATGTAAACGTATAAACATTATAACTTTTGTTCAATTTATATTCATGTACACGTAAAGAATCAACACTGATCTCGAACAAACTGTTTTCCAGATATCATGCTGACTATTCACATCAGGAACTCAGCACAGAAATACATATTACATTGCACACTCAAATACAATCATAAAGTATCTGTCTCAAAAATACATATTACATTACACACTTAAATACACTCATATTATCACTGTCACAAAAATACCAATTACACTACACTTAAATACACTCTATAGTATAACTGTCACAAAAATGCATATTACATTACACACTCAAATACAATCATACAGTATCACTGTCACAAAATACATATTACATTACACATTTAAATACACTCATACAATATTACTGTCACGAAAATACATATTAAATTATACACTCTGTGGAAGAGTAAATTTGACTCTCCCTATTTTAAAATGGAATTGTTGCATAAATTGGAGAGAACTGAATGAAAGATTGTGATGACATGCACGTAAGTGTGAATCAAACAGTACAGTTTTCGTTTCCATAATAATATCTGCAAGTCTTACAAAATATTCTGGGGCCAGGTATCCAAATAGCATTAGCTGGTTGTTGCGGTACTTCATAGTAGTTTATCCTGTGGAACCAGTCGGACTCTACCATTGTTATTGCCTCTGGCTCTTCCATTAGCTCTTCCATTAGCGTGACGTATTGCAATCCAGTGTACTGCTCATACACAGAAAAGGAGTACTTTTTGTGTCAATATTATACTGATATATCACGTCATATAATAAAAGAATATAGGAATATAGGAATTAAAAATATATATGTGGATTACATACGATACCTAGCATACACAGACAAGATGAAGATATATTGTAATTACTAGAAACAAACAAACCCCATCATTAAGAAGGGTCAATTGCTGCAGGTGTTCTTATTTTAAGTTTTTATTGGTTCGATTTAATTAAATCCCATTTATATTTTCTTTCTCATGTACTTACATGGAAAATATTTCTCAGTAAAACCACACTTTCATGAATACTATCATTCACCAATTTTCTCTGATCAGATCAGTCAATAATTTAGACAGTCAAACCTTTGATAAATGTGACATATAATTAATTGCCCCTGGCTAACAACAGGTTCGTGGAGAGTTATTCCAACTCCGAATGGACTACACACTAAACATATTCAGAAATGTCAAAATAACATAAAAATGTTTGGGGGTGGGGTAAACCTGGTTGAACGATGATGTTGAATAATGATATCTGCGCCTGTCAGTTGCCAAGTGAATTTGCCATTATCACATATTGAATGACTTAGGCACTTGCTGAAAGACACAAAAGTACTGTCACTAAACCAAGATCAAAAGGTCTCATTTAAGACAGTAATTTAGGCAGCCAATGATGATAGCTTCATACACTGCTGTTTTATGGAACAACGATTTTGATCAATGATGTATGTTTCAAATCCGAGCCGGTGCGCAAACAAACTTCAGAACAGTGGTCGACCTAAGCACTTCATATAGTAGGATGTAAAACAAATCACAGACCACGTTTAGGGTCGTTTACAGCTTTTGACAGCTGTACATGCACAACTGAGTCTGGTATTTATTATGGGTATGCATGACACTACCCTTTTATAAAGTAAGATAATTTTTTAAAATCCATTTTATGCAATTCATTATTTGCTTTGGCGTTCTTCTTTACTATCAAAATTTCCTTTCAAACATTCCACAGTTCTCTGATTGGCACAAAAGCAGACGATAATATATGTATCATCGTAACAAAAAAGAACGTTTGTCGTTTTATTCTATTCAACCCGACCACCTCCGAGACTCGTTGATGATGAGATTGTAATATATGTCCAGCACATCGTTGTGATGTGATTAACACAATTAAAATGTACACACCGTATTAATCTTATCAACACAGGACATTTTAAAGTCTCTGAATAGAGATTAATTGAACTTTCGAAAACTAATTATTTTTTAATCACTGTAAATTATTACCAGACACTTTAACCAGAAACATTTGAAAGTATTTTGTATTTAATTTATTATTATTCTTGTTATTATTCATTATTAACCTACTTATGATCTATACGAAATAGTCTACATACAGGACATCTTATTCCTTGAGAGAGTGTTTGGTCAGTCTATATGTATATTTGATGACATTAGTGACGTTGTGTCGTCATGACTCGTCACCATCTATTATGAATAAATTGTCTTTTTCCTTTCGCACGTAGCCACATTCTTTGCTTTACATTGATCGTTAACATGAAGTTCTAATGATGGGGGGGGGGGTATAGAAATCTAAAACCAGCACATGTTTTAACCGTACGTCTTTAAAACATAAAGGACAAAAAGTGCTTGGCTGATATTTGATTGGTCTGACATAACAGACTACGTCATATATCGATCCGGCAAACACGTGTGTTTAAGAGATATGCAACGGGTTTACCGGAGACTGGACAAGAATGATGGACCCACAAAGAGACAGACTGGACCAGAAGTATGGACCCACAAATAGACAGACTGGGCCAGAAGTATGGACCCACAAATAGACAAACTGGATCAGAAGTATGGACCCGCATAGAGAGTGGTTGGATCAAAAGAACAGAACTACACAGTGACAGGCTTGATCAAAATTATGACCCACACAGTGACAGAAGCATAGACAGAGCCGTCTAAAGCTGGGATTGGAGAGCTAAGAGCAATCTAAGATGTGTCTCATTGTCGAGCAACGAAATGGGTGTATAACAATGTATAGATAACATTTACAGTGAGACGTAGATTGTTTGGCACACTGTAGCAAACGCATATGCACTTTACAATTATCTGACAGAATCCATCCAAAGTGTCTCTGCAACCAGCCTAACGTTTCTCTTCACCCAGTCCAAAGCGCCTACTCGACCAGTAAAATGTTGCTTTTCAACCAACCCAAAGCTCCTTATCGATTAGTGCAAAGTTACTTTTCAACCAGCATAAGGCCCTCCTGTACTAGCCTAAATTTAATTAGCTGAAAGGTCATTCTCAGCCAGCCCAAAGATTCTACTTTACCAACTCAAAGTTTATAAAGAAAGAGCTTACAGTTCCTAATCAATCTTTTCAAACTTCCTACTGACCAGCTTAAAGTTCCTAATCAATCTTTTCAAACTTCCTACTGACCAGCTTAAAGTTCCTAATCAATCTTTTCAAACTTCCTACTGACCAGCTTAAAGTTCCTAATCAATCTTTTCAAACTTCCTACTGACCAGCTTAAAGTTCCTAATCAATCTTTTCAAACTTCCTACTGACCAGCTTAAAGTTCCTAATCAATCTTTTCAAACTTCCTACTGACCAGCTTAAAGTTCCTAATCAATCTTTTCAAACTTCCTACTGACCAGCTTAAAGTTCCTATTCAACCTTTTCAAATTTCCTACTCAACCAGCTTAAAATTCCTAAAATTCTCTCCAAATCAACTCGAAGTTCTTATTCAACCAGACCAAAGTCTCTTCTCAGCCAAATGATCTTTGGTAGTGATAAGGCACGTTAGTGAAAACAAACCTTTAAACACGAGTAGTAGCCATTATAAATTACACTTGTTAACTGCATGCAAACATTTCCATTACAAACACACTTTAAAACAATGTAAACATACTGATATGCATAGAGAAAACAAATAGAGAGTACTTTTCATGCCATCTCTATAGCAAACACAGTCTCCATTACGCCGTCACGCAAAAGACATGGATAATTGCTTTTGTTAGTGACACGGAGAGACGAATGGATAAATGGATGATTGGCAGATGGCTGTTTGAACAGTTGGTTGGATAAGCCGTAGATGGTTAGTTGGGTGGTAACACATAGATGGTGGTGACACAAGATTCATAGTTCGACGAGTGGGGTTTAAAAAAAAGCAGTAGGACACAAAGACTCCTTAGTGGAGAGGATTGGATAGACGGATGCATAGACGAACGTGGGGTTGATTGTTCCTTGCGCTTAGGTGACTGGACGATTGTGCACCTAGTTGGATGGATGGATGGATGGATGGATGGATGCATGGATGGATGGGTGGATGGATGGATGGATGTATACATAGATGGATGGATGGGTATGTAGTTTAACCAATTGTAACAGAAAGACAAAAGACCAAGGTGATAATAGGAACAATGATGATCACGAAGATGCGAAAGACGATACCGTGGCCGTACTCACTTCAAACATGGTGTCCGCATCGCTGCCGTCTCCGATACCATGGCCCTGGTCGTGTTCTGCTAATGCAGCAAACAGCTGGAACGAGAACCATGCAAACAAAGCACGTGTACGGGTTAACCGCTGATCTACGTATGCTCACTGGAGTGGTGTAAAGGCTACATCCGGAAGTCTCACAACATTCAAAGCAGGAGTGTCACATTGTAAAATGTATAGGTCTAAATAGGCTTAAATACAAATGTATGTGTCACAGAAGTAAACATTTGTTTACTGTTGTTACACCCCTTCCGAGCAACGCTGTAGTGTAAGCCTGAGAAAATGGGAAAGGTATGTTATAAAGATGAGTGCAAGGATATTAACTAGGTCAATGTAAAATTATTAGTGAGCCTAACATAAAAGGTATTATTCACGATAATTTCAAGGAACTACTCAACATAAATATATTGCTTTAAATCGCATTATGTAATGTGGCAATCTTATAACGTAAAAGTTTATTCAGGTTAACATAAAGTCATTGCTTTAAAAACCATTACGGAATGAATCAGTGTTACTCATATCAGGTATTGCCATATCGCTAGAAATCGCATTGCCAAATTAATCTTGTTTACATCGCAAGCATATCCTGCAATTATCGTACATACATTGCCTTAACTCACATTACGAAATGAGCTATGTTACAATGTCAAAGAGTTACTTAGGTTAAGGTACATACATTGCCTTAATTCACATTACGAAATGAGCCATGTTACAACGTCAAAGAGTTATTTAGATTAACGTACATTTATTGCCTTAACTCACTCATAAGTAATGCTATGAAGTCAAAGTGTTACTCAGGTTAACGTACATATGTTGCCTAACTCATGTTGCGGAATTATTCATGTTGTAAAGTCAATGTATTACTCAGTTTAACGTACATATGTTGCCTTAACTCACATACGAATATAAAGTCAAAGTGTTACTCAGGTTAACGTACATATACTGTCTTAACTCACATTACGATATGTCATGTTATAAAGTCAAAGTGTTACTCAGGTTAATGTACATATTTTGCCTTAACTCACGTTGCGGAATTATGAAGATACTGACATTCAGCATAAATATATATATTAATATCTATACTAGCATACAGTGTAACTTGGGTTACTCCATAATAGTCTTTAGACTTTGCACTGCTATAATCGTTATTATCTCCCCACTCTCTGTGAATGTTCTCCTGTGTAATCCCCTTTTGCATTATAATGCAATATAATTATCACTCACATACAAGCACATCGGAAAATACATTGCAAGTATACATTTAGGAATACACAAGTACACAAAATTAGCAATGCATAAACGCACATAAGTGCAATACAAACAGACGCACGCCCCAACCCCCCCACATGCATACACAGATTTCAGTACCTTCTCACGGGTGAGTGAATGCTCTTCACGCAGGAACAGCACGGCCTTGTCCACTGCCAACAGTCCAACCCGCATATTAGGACCACCTCGAACGTAAATGTCGGACTCTTCTTTCGGTACTCTCGGCACGGGCTCGGGGGCAACGCTGAAACCAAAGTGGACTCTTCTCGGGTCCTCCAAGGTCAACTTGAAAAGCAAACACACCACGGTCCATCAGCAGTGCGCGTGCGTACAACATATGTTATGCTGTTACTTGTCCACACTCGTCTGTCTGTCTGTTCTTTTATTTACCTATTTATCAATTTATATTTGTGTGCGTGTGTGTGTGTGTGTGTGTGTGTGTGTGTGTGTGTGTGTGTGTGTGAACATATTACCACTAGGCCTCCTATGACGCCCAGTTTTAAGCAGGGCAGGTTACAAAAACACAAGGGCCAATCAGCCTGTCTGACGGTCGAATCCCACGCCTACCAAAATAAAACTAAACAAAAAAAGAATAACAACGAAAGATCGCTCGTCTGTAGGCAAGAGACACTGTCAGCCAATCTTATGTTTTACCTGCAAGTCAGTGTCCTTCGAAGCACTAGCTTGTTTATAAGAGGTTTATGAAGTAGGACCAGTTATATGGATGGTCACTAAGTTCGCTTGTACACAGCTATTTTGTTGTTGTTCACTTTCTCCTGTTTCATTGTCAAGTTGTATTTTCGACTCACGACCTACTTTAAGACACAGTGGCTTTTCCGGGAGGAATCGAGTTTCAAGCGGGGAAAACAGTATTAACTAATAAAAACGTTGTTAACTAATAAAAAAAAACAGTGTTAACTAATAAAACAGTATCAACTAATAAAAACAGTATTCACTAATAAAACAGTGTTAACTAATAAAACAGTATCAACTAATAAAACAGTGTTAACTAATAAAACAGTATTAACTAATAAAAACAGTGTTAACTAATAAAACAGTATCAACTAATAAAAACAGTATTAACTAATTAAAAACAGTATCAACTAAAAAAAACAGTATTAACTAATAAAAACAGTATTAACTAATAAAAACAGTATCAACTAATAAAACAGTATTAACTAATAAAAACAGTATTAACTAATAAAAACAGTATCAACTAATAAAAACAGTATTAACTAATAAAAACAGTATCAACTAATAAAAACAGTATCAACTAATAAAAACAGTATTAACTAATAAAAACAGTGTTAACTAATAAAAACAGTATTAACTAATAAAAACAGTGTTAACTAATAAAAACAGTATTAACTAACAAAAACAGTGTTAACTAATAAAAACAGTATTAACTAACAAAAGCAGTATTCTTATTTTTCTTAGGTTGTATACGCGCTCTGGTATATAATTATTTGAGTTTTATCGAAGTCGTTTCCTGCAACAAAAGAACTTGCAGACGACATTTATCGGAGGTTGACATTAACATTTTCCGAACGCCTGTTCGCACATTTCCGTAACGTTCGGAATTGAAAGACGACTGGGTCATAGGTTCACTTCCAATTTCGATTAACGATTAAGCAGGGAGGTTTGTTAGTATTCAGGCTGACTATTTTACCAGTCGATTAACGATTTAGCAGGGAGTTTGTTAGTATTCAGGCTGACTATTTTACCAGTCGATTAACGATTAAGCAGGGAGGTTTGTTAGTATTCAGGCTGACTATTTTACCAGTCGATTAACGATTTAGCAGGGAGTTTGTTAGTATTCAGTCTCTATTCTTTCCTTTGCCAGCGTTTAATCCGGATCCCCAGTATGTACGTTTGCTTTAGTCTTTGTCACATTTCTTTCACTTTCTTTTCTTACATTATGTTCATTACGTCAGTCGACATCGTTGACAGTGCTATAAATAGCTTCATCCTCTACGCGAGTTTGTGGCGTCATTACTTTTATAAATCAATGTTCTTCTGTATTATTTGTGGTGTCATTACATTTATAAATCAATGTTCTTCTGTATTATTAGTGGCGTCATTACTTTTGTAAATCAATGTTCTTCTGTATTATTTGTGGCGTCATTACTTTTGTAAATCAATGTTCTTCTGTATTATTAGTGGCGTCATTACTTTTATAAATCAATGTTCTTCTGTATTATTTGTGGCGTCATTACTTTTGTAAATCAATGTTCTTCTGTATTATTTGTGGCGTCATTACTTTTATAAATCAATGTTCTTCTGTATTATTTGTGGCGTCATTACTTTTGTAAATCAATGTTCTTCTGTATTATTTGTGGCGTCATTACTTTCATAAATCAATGTTCTTCTGTATTATTAGTGGCGTCATTACTTTTGTAAATCAATGTTCTTCTGTATTATTTGTGGCGTCATTACTTTTGTAAATCAATGTTCTTCTGTATTATTAGTGGCGTCATTACTTTTATAAATCAATGTTCTTCTGTATTATTTGTGGCGTCATTACTTTTGTAAATCAATGTTCTTCTGTATTATTTGTGGCGTCATTACTTTTATAAATCAATGTTCTTCTGTATTATTTGTGGCGTCATTACTTTTGTAAATCAATGTTCTTCTGTATTATTTGTGGCGTCATTACTTTTGTAAATCAATGTTCTTCTGTATTATTTGTGGCGTCATTACTTTTGTAAATCAATGTTCTTCTGTATTATTTGTGGCGTCATTACTTGTATAAATCAATGTTCTTCTGTATTATTTGTGGCGTCATTACTTTTGTAAATCAATGTTCTTCTGTATTATTTGTGGCGTCATTACTTTTGTAAATCAATGTTCTTCTGTATTATTTGTGGCGTCATTACTTTTGTAAATCAATGTTCTTCTGTATTATTTGTGGCGTCATTACTTTTGTAAATCAATGTTCTTCTGTATTATTTGTGGCGTCATTACTTTTGTAAATCAATGTTCTTCTGTATTAATTATTTGCGGTAAAACCGTGCAATTTATTTCTCTTCACTTTGTTTGATATCTCATAAAGTCGTGATTATTTTATGGACAGAAGGTTTTCAGTTATCAATGCTTAGTAAATTGTTTCTATCACCAAACTGTCAGGATAATCTATCTTATGGGGTTATGTAAACGAGCCATTGTTCCTTGCACATGAGAAACAAGTTTAATGAAGGCATCGTCAGACTTTTGCCTTTCCTGGTTATTGTAATAATGGAGAGGTTACTGTTACGTCCCGTTTTCTGGAACATCGCTAAAGAACGAAAGAAATGTTTGTCTCATTAAGAACACACACACACACACACACACACACACACACACACACACACACACACACACACACACACACACACACACACCCCTATATATATATAATACACATATATGCGCACACGTTCCACACACATACACCTTCATACACACACATACACACATACATTCATGCACACACGTATACACATACAAATACACATACACATATATATATATATATATATATATATATATATATATATATATATATATATATATATATATATATATATATATGTGTGTGTGTGTATGTGTGTGTGTGTGTGTGTGTGTTGTCAGTGTGTGTGTGTGTGTGTGTGTGTTGTACATCTACACACATAAACACATTCACACACATGTACGCAATGACAAGAACAGAAAGAACAGCAGCAATAACTTTAAACTATGAAGAATTAAGCCCTCTTTAAGTAGCCTGTTTTTGAGAATACATAAATAGAGACCGAAAGAAAATAAACACGAAGAAATAAAATACAAAATAAAAGTATAATAAAAATGTAACCATGGAGAACATGAAATGAGTACATCTCTCTTCTGCCAATCGCAAGGATGAAGTCAATTCGTGAAACTTTATAATTCATGTCCGTGTGCTACCCGGTAACACTCACCTCTTCTTTGCAGACGTCTTCAGTGTCGATTTGCAAGGAATCAGCCACCAGGTCTCGGTTCAAATTCTGTGCGAGAAAGTAAGCAAAGACGCGTGCGGATGGTGTAGCGTTACGAAGCACTTCCGGTGGAATGCGAAGAATCTGAATTCCATCAGCAGTTCGGGGAACAGAATCTGAGTAGACCATTTGACCTCGAGAGTATATCTGGAAAAATAATAATAAATCACCTTATTTTTCTTTAAAGAATAATAGAAATATATATATATATATGAACAACTAAACATATTTTGCAGTATTATTTTATGCTAATCAAACGGAATATATGTAATTATTTTTTAAAGTGTGTTTGTATTACAGTGTATTGTTAACGTTTAACAAAATGAGCATTTTCTCTTAATTAAAAATTCTATTAATAAAATGATTCAAAATCTGCTTTAGTTATGATGTATTGTTCATTTCTTTTCTCCTAAAGTCAATATGGCGATCAATGCTGTTTGTAGACTGTTTGTAGACTGTTTGTAGACGCGTTAACAAATGAAGAATCTAACTGGAAGTCACTGTCACTGTATCATATTGCAAGGACTGGCTTCCTTTGTCGTCTGCTAGCAAAACATCAAAGTAAGTTATAAATCGCTAAAACCAAATTCTTGTAAAGGAATTCAAGGTCGCGAATAAAGAATTGTGGCTTTAAATTGGTCAGTGATAGTAAAGAAACAGAGAAGCGTATTGCTTGTCGTAAACACTCAGAAGCTCAAGCATTTCTAAAATAACCAATCAGAATAGAGGAAAGTGAAGGAATGAAAGGAAACATTTAGGAATGACGTCAATTTGGGAAATGACGTCAGGATGGTAGGTTTTGAAATCCTACAAGTAATAAGATTTACAAATTCAGACATTTTTATAGAAAATCGCGTCCCAATCATCAACAGTGTATTGAATAAAAGAAAAAGTAAAGTCTTTTAATTTTTCAAACTAACAATTAACTTGACGGCTGGTTTGGGCCTAAATAAAATTGTCATGGGGTTAATTTGGCTCACCACTTACTATATATTTATTTGTTTTGCTTAAATACGGTCGAGGTCGTGTTATGTCCGGATGCCCTTGTCATTATTAGTTGGATTTTTAAAAAAAATAGACGTTAAGGTTGTTTTGTTGTTCTAGATATCCACAGGAGTTCTGCAATTGTCTGGCTCAATGGCGTCACGATTATTGGATTAGATTATCTTGCCTTGTCTTAGTGGTTTATTTAGGATCACCAAGCTGTGATTATTGAGCTATTATGGTCATGCACTTTATTATTGGGTTATTGCGGTTTGCCAAAACTAGTACGGCCTGCCAAGATTTTATGACTTATGACATTATGGCTCACTAAAATCACAGGGTTATGATTATGGTTCGCCAAAATAAGCACGGCCTGCCTGCCTGTAATTACTGAGCCATTACAATTCATCATTTATCCATTATGGCTCACCAACTCTTTATTATTGACTTGCTGTAGTTTGTCAGAGATGGTCTGTACTTTTAAGAGTGTGATTGTTTGGCTACTCTGAATCTTTAACGCTATTACACTTGCGAGAGATAAAGAAAGTGTCCCAAGAGACAATTGTCTGGGCGGTTAAAATAGCATCTGCTGCAATTGTTTAAGACTGTATATATGTCATTTAGGCAGACTCTTAGGTAAATTCGATTTGAACTAATTAACCTACAACTTTCATGCTTTGATGAAATTCACCTACGTTTAGAAGAGACTGACATTTCATGACGAATTTGCATAGGTTAAATTAATTGACATGCACGTTGCATGGATCAACGTATTTGCATGACCTATATCACACATAGTTAGCGAGGGTTTACACTCGCAGTTCCCGTCTACTCTGCATGGATCAATGTACTTCGGTTCTGCATGAATTGACCTAATTCACAAATAGCAAAACATTACCTATGCAGTTCCAGCTTACTCTGCATGGGGTTTAACTCTGTGCAATTAATTTTGACTTGTCGTTTCATAATTTAATGCGCTCTGGTTTCTCCTCACGATTTTCTTGTCAGTCACTGTTGCCTTCTCATGAGTATTGCATTCGTTTTTGATTCATCGTTATCTTACTGAGGCAGATAGTGTAATGTAATCAATGTTGCCGCCATAGTCTACTGTAGCAAGGGGATATAACTCTCTCTCATATAAATATATATATATACTGTTGTAATCTTACCAATACTGTGATGAAATCTCTGATTTCCTCTGACATCCACAATGTCTCAGGCGGTGTGAAGCGAATCGTGAGATTATGGCCCTCCTGTAATGAAAAGCGTTATCAGTTTATTAAGAGGTACGTATTTACTCTAGAGAAAAGGATTTAATTTAGCTGTCTAATACATTCATAATGCATGAACGTGTACCTAATTTTACAGTTTGATTACAATGTTTATAAAAAATATACTGAATAATTCATCAGTCTATAATATTATAAACTTACGCTTTGATTTTGCATGTATATACATGGAAATAAGATTAAAATGACGAGCTTTGACCTCCTTTCTTCGCTCTTTCATTGAACCGTTTTATCTTTCATTATTTCTCCATTCATTTTATTTCTTCGTGGTTCCTTCCTGTTATAATTCCTTCCTTCCTGTTATAATTTTTTTTAATTCATTTCTTATTTTCTGAATATTTTAGAAAGAGGCTCACCATGTCTAAAAGAAGGTACAGGCTGTTACTTGACGCAAACTTGTTAATAGTAACTTCTTCCTGTGCATAGGACTGCACTCGTGAATCCAGCGTTGTTACCTAGCAACAAAACATCAAATATAACTGTTATCAATTTATTTCCCTTTGTCACTGTGACGTTTTGCTGGGAGATGGGCATGATTTTAATTCTCCACCACCCTGGGCCTGTGGGCCACCCGTAACCTTAGGTTAATCCCCAAAAGCATACCTTCTGATTGGCCCACATGATGATGTGAATGTGTAAGTAGTGAATGTTGCAATTATGAACATAATTATTTTATAAACATGATAATTACATTCTGTAATTATGAACATCGTGTATTGTAAAAATTGACAACACCAGTAACGTAACTTTTATTTTCTAATGGATTTGGTGATGTGCGGAGATGACTGTTTCTTACAGGTTTTAAACTAATTAAACTTTGAATGTTACACACACACACACACACACACACACACACACACACACACACACACACACACACACACCTCATTCACACATCTCGATTGTTTCGTTTTGGGATGAGTGAAATATTTCTCATTGACGAGGATTTTAACATTTGCGTTGTATGAAGAAGAATATTTTGATGAGTACAGAAATGTCTTGGATCCAGCTACGGGACTTCAAGGTTCACTACCACAAGGCTGAGACTATTAGTATTGTAAATCACACGACCCCCTTTTTGACTAAGTGCCCTGGAAAAAAAGGAGTTTCGCATGGAAAAAATGTGACATCTATTTACAAACTTTGCAGAAATACACAAGTACATTACGCTTTTAAAAAAAAAAGTGTACTGAGAATAGACAAAGGGGCGTTCATTCCATATGCTAAGAGCTATCTAGGTCAAGATGACACGAGGCTTACCTCCACTTTGACAACTTCGGCTTCACTCGGCACTTCGAACCGCTCCATCAGACGCCCTTTCTCGTTTAACGCGTACATATCTTCGAATTCTGAAGAAATGCAATGAGCAGCATTATAGTTAACATTACAGTAAAAGAACCGCATATATTGTAAGATATATATTTCACTTGTTTATAGCAGTCTATATAATCAATGAACCAAGAGATTCCAATAAAACAAGGAAAGACTGCTTTTTCCATGTGAAAATATAATCAGGGAACAAATATTAAGTTTCCAGTTTATTCCGTTTCAACTCCATTCTTTGTTACATTCACGTCTCAACTTACAGTTTCCTGCAACAGTAGTTATTAGCTCGGTATACGCACAATGCATAATAGTTTGTACGTATATTTGTGAGAGAGAGCTTTATTTGTGCATGCATACATGTGCAGTATGATTGAACACTTTAGATTAATTGAAATTTATTTGAATTGAGAGGAAAAGAGAAGTGCGTGAGGGTAGAAATGAGGGGAGAAGGAAGAAAAAAGAAGAAATGGAGGGATAAAGAAATGAGTGAGCGACAAAACAGTAATTCAGTTGTATTTATCTACAATTAGACGTGCACACAATTAAACACTACTACACACGACTAAACAATAATAAACATGACTACACATGACTAAACAATATTAAACATGACCACACATGACTAAACAATATTAAACATGACTACATATGACTAAACAATAGTAAACATGACTACACACGACTAAACAATAGTAAACATGACTCCACCTGACTAAACAATAGTAAGCATGACTACACACGACTAAACTCGATTAAACAATAGTAAACATGACTACACACAACTAAACATGACTAAACTCGATTAAACAATAGTAAACATGACCACACACGACTAAACTAGATTAAACAATAGTAAACATGACTACACACGACTAAACAAGACTAAACTCGATTAAACAATAGTAAACATGACTACACACGACTAAACAAGACTAAACTCGATTAAATAATAGTAAACTTGACTACACACGACTAAACAATAGTAAACATGACTACACACGACTAAACACGACTAAACTCGATTAAACAATAGTAAACGTGACTACACACGACTAAACAAGACTAAACTCGATTAAACAATAGTAAACATGACTACTCATGACTAAACATGACTACACACATGATTGCACATGACTGCACATATCTACACACGATTGCACACTACACACAACCTAACACGAGTAAACACGACTACATGCGACTAAACACGACTGCACGCAACGTATTCCACTAACCCTGGATTCCTTCGTTCTGTGCATTGAGCATGTTCACCTTTATCCAAATTGGTAGATGACTGGCATGTTCGCCGTTTTGCTTCCTTACTGTCACCTGCAGATATTAACATCCAGTAATTAAAAGAATAGGTATTTCTTTAGTGCATTCGCAGATGGCGACACGAACAATTTTCAGAGTTTGTGAAATTTGAAATTCCTCCCAAACTAACGCAAACAGAAAAAACTAATTTACCTAAGCGTGTGTGAGAATTGAACTTTGAGGAATGTGAATAAACCGACCCTTTACATTTGTCTCCACATCAGTGAAATTGTTGACACGCATACAAGTAACTCTTAGGGACGATCAAAATCGTTCACGTGCGGCCTTCAGGGTGGTTTGAGTTTGAGACTCCTGATGTAAAAGATCTGGTATTGTCTTGTCTTATACACATTATCGCTGTAAAGATATAGCACTGTCCTCTTGTACAAATTATCGATGTAAAGATCTAGCACTGTCCTCTTGTCATATAAAAGTTATCGATGTAGAGATCTAGCACTGTCCTCTTGTCATATAAAAGTTATCGATGTAGAGATCTAGCACTGTCCTCTTATCATATAAAAGTTATCCATGTAGAGATCTAGCACTGTCCTCTTGTTATATAAAAGTTACAGATGCAGAGATCTAGCACTGTCCTCTTGTCATATAAAAGTTATCTATGTAAAGATCTAACATTGTCGTTTTATAGAAAAGTTATCGATGTCAGTACATACACCGGATGTGACTATTCGAATAATTCCAAAAAGAAGTTCATCTGTCAGTGCTGATCTTGATTTTGTTTTGATGTTTTTCATTCTAGAGAAATGTTGTTCACAAAAAGATGTGCTTGCTCTCCAGAAGACAAAATTATTTGTAGGCAGAGAGAAAGAAACAGGGTTTGTTTCAGGAGAAAAATATTTGTAGGCAGAGAGGAACAGACAGGGTTTGTTTCAGGAGAAAAATATTTATAGGCAGAGAGGAACAGACAGATTTGTTTCAGGAGAAAAATAGTTGTAGGCAGAGAGGAACAGACAGGGTTTGTTTCAGGAGAAAAATATTTGCAGGCAGAGAGGAACAGATTGGGTATGTTTCAGGAGAATAAATGTTTGCTGCGAAATGTCAGTGGATCATGCTAAGTAAACACCTTTTTAGATTAATGTTATTTTAAACATCACTCATTAAGTTCAATCTGGACCAAAAAGGAAAAAATAATGATTTAGCAATCATACAAGAAAGAAAATGCTAATTAGAGCTTAACTATTTTCAATTATAGAAAAATAATAAATAAGCATTTATCAGTATTTAAGAAGGAAGAAGCATTTAAAGGAATGAACAATATATAAACATATAATGTATAAACATATAAAGGTGATATTCTTCAATTTATTAATGCATTTCTTTATCTCACTTGCCAAGATCACTTCGTTTCTTACCACAAACCTATACAGAAAACCATTCTCGATCTGGCTGATAAGTTTGGTCTTTGGTTAGACCAGCCATTGACTACAAAACTATACAAAAAGCTATTCTTAATCTACTTGATGAGTTCGGTGCACTTAATCCACGGCTAGACCAGCTATTTGACTTCAAGCCTGTAGAGAAACAAAATCCTCAAACTATTTAAAGTTTTACTTTATCAGTGATGCCAATTTCAGACTGGATTCTTACCACAAATCTGTATGGAAATCCAGGCTTGAAGTGTCTTTTGGTTTCACTGAAGTCGATATTGTATAACGGATCGTCATAGTATGTCCCAAGGTCGACTGCTGAGGCGTTTTCGCCAGTACCGTACTCCGTGACGTTGACCGTGACGTACAGCTGACGCCGTACAGGAAGGTTTTCATCGTGTAAATGAGCTATGGAGATGTTCATGTCACATTCTCCTTTATCGTCCAGCTGCACAACCACAGACGAGTTAATGATCAGCTTCAGCAACTGAGAACTTGTTGCTTTAGTGACTGAGCAGCCAAGACAAAGTACACATTTTGACAAATTTCGGTCAAGGAAATTGTATGAAAATATTTGGACAAGCTTGAGTAAGTACTCTAAAGTTTAAACGACCTGCAATGAAAGACTAAACATAACAAAGACTTTATTTATAATCTTCAAATTCATAAATAAAACGTTTCACTAGAAAATGACAATTTTTGATTAAAGAAAAAATAATGATTTAGCAATCATACAAGAAAGAAAATGCTAATTAGAATTTAACTATTTTCAATTATAGAAAAATAATAAATAAGCATTTATCAGTATTTAAGAAGGAAGAAGCAGTTAAAGGAATGAACAATCTTCAGAGAAGGAAAAGAGAGGCACGAGAAGAAAGCGCTAATGAAAGAAAGAAAAGGTTTAAAGAAGGAAAAGAAAGGGAAAGTTTAATGAAAGATAAAGAAGGTTTAATGAAAGATAAAGAAGGTTTAATGAAAGATAGGATATGTGTAATGAAGGAAAAGAAAGATTTAATGAAAGAAAAGAAAGATTTAATGAAAGAAAGGGAAGGTTTAATGAAAGATAGAGAAGGTCTAAGTAACGAAGAAGAAAGCGCTAATGTAGGAAACAAAAAGTTTAATGAAGGAAAAGAAAAGTTTTATTAGCAGAAAGAAAGGTTTAATTAAAAAAGAGAGAGAGGTTTAATTAACGGAGAAGAAAGCGCTATTGAAGTAAAAAGAAAGGTTTAGTTAACGAAAAATACCATCACGAAATTTTAGAATCTCCATTCAGGAAAAAAAATCACAGCCGAACATAAAACGAAAGTGTGCTTATAAGAAATGGAGTCTTAAGACAGCAAGCACAGAGCGACTAGCTATTGTAACATAATAATGTGGGAAACGTTGCTGTTTTTATGTTAAATAGTAGCAATTCACTTTTAGAACACATGACTGGTGGTCTGAACTATTCTGTAACAGAAACATCTAAGTATGAAAACAAAAATTTAACATAAAGTAATAATTATATCTGTGGGGCTAGCTTACCACTCCCATGTAGGACTGCGGGAACAGAACAACGTTTTCAAGGGTGACAATTCCCAGCTTCAGCTCCACGAGGCCCTGGACGTGTTCTCCGTACGAATATCTGAAATACAAATACATAAAATGTGTATCCTCCATTACAGGACTTGGAAAATACAAAAGAATTCCATCTGATGTCATTATAAGAATTCCCGATATTAAGAATTCACTAAGTGCACGATTCGTATCTATTTGTGAATTCATTATTTTGTATACAAACATTCTAAGTCAGATAATTTATTAGAAACTACATTTCAAGGGAGATAATTGTACCTGGCATTGGAGGTAGGTATGAAGAACTTGATTAGTCCTTGACATTAAATGGTGGAATGGAACTTCCATAAATCGTCATTCCAAATGGCATTAATTAAATAGTAAACATCGGAATATATATATATATATATATATAGTAACATACAACACATACAAGTAATGGCAATGATACACAGAGACAGAGAGAGAAATAGACAATTAGAGAGACAGATAGAGAGACACAGAGATAGAATAAACCAGAGACTTATAGACAGGTAGAAGGATTCAGAAACAGAATCATAGATAGATACCACATTACTGATAGCTACATACTGACATATACATACATACACATACATAGATAAAATATACATACATACATACATGCTTTTGTATATGCATAAACGCACACATACAAGCATACATATATTGACACATACATTCAAGCATACATACTTACGTATATACATACACGCATACATAAAACATTCATACAAACAATCATTCATACATACACACAAACGTACGTACATGCATAGGTTCGTGCATACATACATACTTACGTACACACATGCATACATACATATAAACATACATATATAGACATATTATATATACACAAACAAATACGCACATAAAATAGATACACTCATATGTACATACAGACTTGCATACAGAGACACATTCAAACATGCATACTCTACCTGCAAACATGCATACAAACATACTTACACGCATACATAGACATATACATGCATGTTTGCATAGTAAAGGGGCACTGCTAATGAATTTGTACTTGAACTTTTAAACGGTATTTATTATATCTTTATGGTACTGTCAGAGTGACAGATTAGAGTATGTCCTATCAGGCACTAGATGACGATTGTTTTTAGGTTGAGATTCTGTTCTAATTATTTCCTTGTGAATGAATAATACTACGGTTCGTTTCCCTTCCATTTCTAAGACAGAACTTTCTGGTTTTGTTTTTTAGAGAGCGGCAAGACACGCAGCATTTCACTGTGTTTTTGCTAGTGATAATTGAATGGGTCAGTGTACTAAAGTATAAAAAAGTTACTTATTTATAAAGTGATTTTAAAAAATTTAAATTACTCTGTAGTATAGAAATGTGTTAATGAATTTAAAAAGTAAGTGATTGGTTGTTTTGAATGAATAGTATAACTATAAATAGTGACCCATTTTTGCGGGACAGTGTTTGTCACGCGGACAGCCAACGGGTTAACTGTTTAATGTTTGAATTTCTCACAAACAGTAGAGTTTGTGGTGGTGACTGGTGGTTTGGACAGGTTGATCCGTAGTTGTGGCAATTAGCAGAATTGTTCATCCTAAACTCTGTAAGTCGTACCGAGCATCCAACAGATTTCGGATCTATGAAAACAACAACTACCACCACTGCCTGCAAACACATCCACACAAGCATGCACGCTATATGAGAGTTATAGATTTTGAATAAATAAAATTTATACTGACACAGCTTTGGTCTTGATGTTGATATTTTCAGTGAAATAATCAATTAATTTCTCTTGCACGATCAACTCGGCCTTGAACGTCGGTAAAACTGCAGAGTACAAATTTTCGCGCGTCATCAATTTTTAAAAGCAGGTCACATGTTATGTCACAAACAATGTCCATACAACTACAACACATTTTACAAAAAAACATTGTGAATAACAGGACTGGTGCAATGAACACACCGTTTATATTGAAACAAAACACCATTTATCGTGTAATCTCACTCTAATCTGTAGTTACTGGTACAGGCGTCTTCGCATATCCAACGAAATGAAAATAATTAATTTGGAAGGTGCGTCTGAACTGTAAAGCTTCGAATCACGTGAACGAATCGTAAGTAAATAATAATCGTGGCATTGCTGGGATTCTAAAACTCTTCTAGAGAATTTTCACGTTCGTGTCAAATTACTTAACAATTTTCAACAAATATAAATAGAGAAGCTGGTATTACCCGAAATTCGCAGAGTTATCTCCCTTTAAGTTTCGCCACTGTGTATTGTTCTCAAACACTGACAATTTGTTACAATGCAAATCAAACTACAGCACAGCAAATAATGACACCATTCACACAAAGAAGGCTCGTTTTTTTTTTTTTTTTATCTCCGAGTGGGCTGGGATGTGACTAAATAAATGTGTCACAACGAAAATTTAACTTTATAAAAAGTCACACATACCGTATTCTTGTACTTCAAAAGTCACAGACCTGCTCGTGTGAACCTGTTGTTAAGTGCAGAAAGAAGGGGTTGATTTTTGCCAGAAACAAGCTAAACAATGTAATAAGAATATTCGAGAATAAAATAGTAAATTAGCAATAGTTAAACAACAAAACAGAATTTGTAGATTTTAATGTACGATGTTTAATGCTTTGCTTTATTTGTGCAAAGCCACTTAATGAACTAACGCAACTACGGCTTTCAGATTAGAAAGCGTTGGTGTCATTCAAAAATCGGAATTTAAAAAAGGATGACGTGTTAAAAAAAAAACCATAAAAAACTAAATATAGAAAGCAAGAAGCAAAGAAATGACAACTGAATGAATAACGCTACGGAATTAATGAAAATGTATGACGTGAAAGTTTCCGACTTTCTTTTATTAACGTTGCATATACGGGAACTCCCGCTTATAAAAGTTATTGCTTGACGATGATAATTTATATTCAGCTGCTACTTAGCCAGACACAAAATATTTTACAATAAAACATTCCTCACACCTGACCAGAATAGTAGGCTGTTATAGTCCATGTACCCGGGATGGCGTCTTGGGGTAGGGCAAACTCCCTGCCAATAAAGGCGTTCTCGGAGGTGTGGTGTTGCCGCTCAAGGACGATCAAGTCCTGGTTCTGAAAACAAAATTCCAACACAGGGTGGATGGATGAAAGAATGATGAAAGGAGGCAAAAAAGGAAAAAGCAGCGTTGCACGTAATATTGACAGGGACAAAACAATCGTATTACGAAAACTAAATAAATGACACAGATTGTTAAAGGTCTACCTTAATGTCGACAGTAACACTCCACTTCGAAAAACGCTGTTCATCATCCAAAGCGATGACTCGGTACTTCACTGCACGTGCAACATAAAAGGGAAATGATTAGTAGGTTTGACCTTGTACTGATAACACATGCACTTTAGAGTACATGTATATTTTCTTTTGAATATTAAAAGAATTTTGAAGATATTATCTCTCTTTATAATTTCTCCAAGCAACTTTTATTAATTCCTGTGGAGCAAAAGAAGTTAACAGTACCACTACTACTACCACTACTACTACAACCACTACTACTACTACTACTACCACTACTACTACCACTGCTACTACCACTACTACTACTACTACCACCACTACTACTACCACTACTACTACCACTACTACTACTACCACTACTACTACTACCACTACTACCACTACTACTACTACTACTACTACCACCACTACTACTACTACTACCACTATCGTCTAATTAATATCTGACACGATAATGACTTTCATTCAATGTGTGTGTGTGTGTGTGTGTGTGCATGTGTGTGTTTGTGTAATATTTGTATGCGTGCGTGTGTACGTGTGTATGATTTGATAGCGTATTCTCTCTGCTAGTTCTATATTACAAAGTCTTCATTAGAACACGTTTAAAAACCAAACGTGCGCAACCAACATTTTCCTGCGTACACACAAGCAAACACTTTTAAATTTTATAAAAATAAAGTCAATAAATTTGAGCTTGCCCGACTGCCTGGGTGTATAGATGACTTTGTCAGTCTGTATGAGCAGATATCCGGACATGGGGTCCATGTCAATGTCCAGAGTTTTTTCAGTCGATCGATAGCTTGCACGTAACTGCAAACTTGACTCATTTTGCAGGTGGATGTTGTCAGAGTCTATTTCAACCGTCCACGTCTGCACACCGTCTGAAACGCCACAAAAGCGCTCATTATTATCTGTGCTTCTTCCATTCTATTACACGCACTGCATCATAATGAGTGTGCACGCACAAACACACGTAATATATTTTACACACACACGCATGCACACACACACACACACACATACATATGCATATAAACATATGCACGAACGCACATACACCCCCGCCCCCCCACATATATACTATATATATATATATATATACATACACGAACATACACACACACACACATTATCACAGACAGACAGTAACAGGGAGTGAGACTGATACAGAGAGAGAGAGAGAGAGAGAGAGAGAGAGAGAGAGAGAGAGAGAGAGAGAGAGAGATGCAAATGAAGACAGAAAGAGACAGAAAGAGTGAGAATGACAGGAGAGAAAGGAAAACAATTGAAATACCTACAGTGATTATCTTATTCCAAATTTCGTAACAGACTGTCAGTCGGTTTCTCAACTGCAATTTCTAATTTAGCGGATAAAGTCTATTTGTACATATTCTTTCAACTGACCTGATTCAAACTGCAGAGATGTCTCGTGTAGAATTACGTCCCTGTTGGAACGCCCACTCATGCGCAGATGAACAAGTTCCTGTTGCGCAACACTCGAGGCGCTAACCGAGACAGTCAGTTTGGAGTTGTAGCGCGCCTTTCTTGGTGATGTCACAATGAACGTTGGCAAAGAGTTACTGAAACAAACAAAATATGAATGTATATATCTTTTAAAAAAATGCTCAATGCGCATAATAGAAAAAAATTATGCATCAAAACTGAAAATATCACCCATCCCCTCCGCAATGGTGTCTGTTGTTGGCCAGCGGCTAGGGTTATATTAGATCAACGGCAAGACTAAGTTCAATAATGGAGGAGGGAGAGACTCTTCGGGGTAGAAGTGTTCTCTTTATCGAACATCAAATGCAAAATCGAATGCAAAGTGTGTGGTTTTTTTGTTTAAATATGCTTGTAGAAATTGAGTTCATACATTCAGTGACTTCCGGTTTTTAATTACATACGTCCTGTCAAATAAGTATGGTTTTATTTTGGTTGTAGGGATAGAGGGATGATGAAAAATAATTATCTTGCTGTTATGCGAGTTCAGATGTTGGTGTTCTACGTCACAACCTAGGTTTTATACAAAAGATGCTACCTTTTATAATTAGTAATAATTTGTAAAAGTTGGGAATGCATGCAATTATCCTTTGTTATGCATCAAGAGTTGATGACGTGTGTTGATTCTGTTGGAGTGTTGGTAAAATCTATAAGAAATGTAATAATGGACGACTTTTTAAGGCTAAACGCGCAAAACGCTTGTCGAATTCAAAATGTAACAGTAATTCATATAGACTGTTCTATAGAAAAAGATAATGTAAGTGAGTTCTGTGCTATCATGTTGGTATTTGCGAAGAACAAACAGTGAATGTACGAAAAGGAAACATTGTTTTGGCTTGGGGAAATAAATATACGCACTCATTTTCTGTCAGGAATCGATGAATTGTGCTTGAAACAAGACATATTAGGAGCGTTTAGCCTTAAAGACAAACATTTACCATCACACAATATTTCCACAGGTGGAAAACATCCTACCAAAGGAGAAGATAAATCCGTCTTTAATCTTAGATCTCAGCCCATTGGCTGGTCATTCTTCGTAAATCTTAAACCACTGGATAATAAAAACTACTCATCCACCTAAAACCAGTTTAGATCACATCAGCAAGCTCTACCATATTCTTTACCTGAGTTGTTTACTCCAACTTAAAAAAAATAAAATGCCATCATAAGCAGTGTCCAAGATCGGATCTCGTTGACATTTAACAATTTATATAATGATTAAATTTAGAAATAGGGACAGGCAAATTTACTCCGCCACACTACTATTACCAGTACATATATTTACTATTACTATGTATATGTACTACTAACAAACCACTTACTACTATTACTATGTATATGTACTACTAACACTTACTACTATTACTATGTATATGTACTACTAACACTTACTACTATTACTATGTATATGTACTACTAACACTTACTACTATTACTATGTATATGTACTACTAACACTTACTACAATTACTATGTATATGTACTACTAACAAACCACTTACTACTATTGCTATGTATATGTACTACTAACCACTTCCTATTACCACTACTTGTATTTACTGTTACTAACTACTACTACTACTACTACTACTACTACCTCCTTGGGTTTTTATTAGCACTTTAAGTTTACGACCTCTTAATATTTACAAATGGATGCTTAGTTTCACAGTCTCAGGCCTGGAAAGGTGGAATTTTGAATAGAAAATTCCCCAATAACTGATCTCTGTTTTGAACCCACAACTTTAAAGTATCTTACACGAACGTCCAACGCCCAGCTCGCACCCCCCTTTCGCTACGTTAGTTACAGGAGAGTTACGTTTAAACTTAGAAAGCATGTGACTGCTGACAGCACTTCCTGCCTCCACACATTTTATTTCCTGTTTTTCTCTGAAAGTGTTCCCTCTCCCCTCCCCTCCCACCCCAACAAAGAAAAAAGAAAAAATGAAAGGCAGAGTAAATAAAACCACAACTTGACCTTTATAGAAAACAAAATATTTTTTTAAAAATCTTATCCAAAAATACGCATTGACTAGGAAGTAAAGTTACAAGTTCTTCGCACTCTTTAGGACCAGCGAGTGACATTTGTAATTTACAACGTAGTACAGTCGTCCAAAAATACGCATTTACTAGGAAGATAAGTTGCAAACTGTTCGTTCTTTGTGGTCAGCTAGCGGCAACTCTGACAGTAATAACTCTCGCCATAGTGTTTGACGTACTGTTTATTTCCCCTTTTCCAATGGGAAAAGAACTGGATGGATGGTGGGTGGGTGGAGGCGGGATAGGATTAAAGTAAAATCATTTCCATTACAAGGGGTGTGCTGTAGAGTAATTATAATTATATCGAATATAACAGACGAATTTTTAAGGTTAATTAACGATAAGAAATGGGAATTTCAATCGCCGCTGGCGTCATTAATTTGCCGCCATGTGCAATTAACAACAGCCAGTAAGAAAGAGTAGAGCCGCTGTAAAATCTGAACTGTTGCTTAAAAATGCAGAAGAGTCTGTTATAGACTACAATGTATGGCATATCCAATAACTTTGTAAATATATGTCCTAGACCATGATTGGCTTTGAAGGAAGGATTGATTTGCAGACTGGTTGATTAATTAACTGATTGACTGATGTGGACCCTACTCTTTGCAATCTATAAAGTGTTACTCAGAAATTAATCCTACAAAATATTGTTTTTAAATTGAAAATCACTTGCAAGAAACGAAACCAGTTTTGAATGAACGCATAGTTTTCAGTTTTCTTTCCTTCTAGATCTCCAGATCTGTCTTTAAAATGTAGTAAGTAGTTCTCCCCACCCCACTCTACCTTCCACCACCACCCGCTCTCCTTCCACTATCAAAAACTTAAAAAAGAATTTCTAATGTATAGTATTATCATTTAGTAAATTTATTATAATGTCAGCTGAGACTATCCCCATATGATCAGTTATGATCAGGTATGAGTTTCCATGTACCAATTTTATCAGCCGCTTGTTATTCTATAATTAGAAGAAATATGTCTGTAACTGTTGTAACGCAACACGCTTTAAAGCAGTTTATACCAATGTGCTTATGATGTTCTTTCTTTCGCTTGTTTGTTTTGTTTTCTTCTGCTGTTTGAATTGCTACTTGAACAATGATCCTTGTGAAATTAGCGTTCTTCGATATCGAGTGCATTCTGTTAACGCAAAGCTGTCTTCATCTTAACTTTGATTTGTGAACTTTAAGGGTGATTGCTATTTGCAAATATGTTTGTATCTGAGGATTGGCATTTTAAATTCAAAAGCTGAAACAAAATATGGCTTACAGTTGTATGACTGGGTGTTGCTGTAAGGTGAGGTTATAAGCTATAATTGTAGTCTTAGATTAAGTTCTAGATAGTCTTAGATTAAGTTCTAGATAGTCTTAGATTAAGTTCTAGATAGTCTTAGATTAAGTTCTAGATAGTCTTAGATTAAGTTCTAGATAGTCTTAGATTAAGTTCTAGAAGTTAGCTGAAAGTGTTAGTTGCAGGTATTATAATTGTAAATGTTGAAGATAAAGCTGTACCTGTAAGTTGCATATTAGTTGTAGGTTCACTGAAATTGCAAAGTGAAAGTTGCAGGTTAAACACTAGCTGTCAATTGTAGGTAAATTGCATCTGTCCGATGTAGGTTATGTTGTCGTTGTAAACTACAGTTGTTAAGTTATAGTTAAAGTATTCTCTTTTGGGAAAGGATGGTTAGACATGAATTTAGTTAAATGCGAGCGCATACATACCCGCCAGTCCACACCTGGGCCATGCTACCCGCAAGTAGACATGAGAGAAGAGCTCCCAAAAGACTCCACATATTGTTTGTAGCACTGGCTTAGTGCAGCCTGCGTCAACAGATTTGACTGGCGTCAAGGTAAAATCTTTAGTTGGCGTCGTACTAGCAATGACAGACCAAATGTGCTACTTTACACAATAAGTAAGCGAAATGTGCAATGACAGACCAAAATTTTCTACTTTACACAATACGTAAGCGAAATGTGAAATGACAGACCAGATATGTTACTTTACACAATAAATAACGAAAAGTGTATCAAATTGTCTTCTCTACATCTAGCAAGTAATACAAAAGCGAAAACCTCCCAAAATCAACCAAACAATTAAACTTAAAACTGCGACGTCAAAATGCCTTACTTACCGTATTTATGTCAAAGAAGGTTTAGCAGAGTTTTATTTACTATACGATATCCGCAGAGCAGATTGGCCCCATTAGGCGGTAATAAAAGTCTTGACAACCACGATGTCGTAGAAGGAATAAATGAATAAATGAAATAGATAAAATAAAACACAATATTTATCAAACAACTCTGTGTGGTCTGCTGATTACCAATATCAGGCGCGCACGGCACGTGGAAAGTGATATCTTTAGGATCTGGATGCGTTCATTTTACCGCGCATGCGCAAGTAGCGCTTTAATGAATGTCACGTTGAAACCGCGGACATGCGGAGCGAATTGCGTGCAGGCCTTAAGAGTCAGGCAGATAACACACTATTTATAGACACAAGAATCGAGATGTAGGCTTGATGCCCTGATGAAAACATTAACACAGCAGCTACTTTTTACAACACTATGAAGTGTATTGAAAGAGTCAGACGTAAACGACTTACTAATAGAAGATAGTCGGCTAGACCAGAAACGGAGAACACTTTCATAACTGGCTTTGTAATACAAGGACAGCTAGACCAGACACGGAGAACACTTTCATAACTGGCTTTGTAATACAACGACAGCTAGACCAGAAACGGAGAACACTTTCATAACTGGCTTTGTAATACTAGGACAGCTAGACCAGACACGGAGAGCACTTTCATAACTGGCTTTGTAATACAAGGACAGCTAGACCAGAAACTGAGAACACTTTCATAACTGGCTTTGTAATACAAGGACAGCTAGACCAGAAACTGAGAACACTTTCATAACTGGCTTTGTAATACATGAACAGCTAGACCATATTAAGTAGTAAAAGTCCAAAACAAGAGATTGCATTGAGATTTATAACTATTTCGTGAAGGCTGAGAATCAGAACCATGTCTCATAAATGACAGTCCACGTCTTTGCTTATCAGTTAATATCAATGACCTGAACAGTTTTTAGACGCATCAGTCTTTTACATACAGCAACACAAATGACAGTCCACTTTTTGTTTGTTTATCAGTTAATATTTGCGACCCGGGCAACTACACCATCATCAGTCCTTTAATGAAAACAACCTGAATGTAATAAAACAGTATTTTTGCCTTCGCGTTTCTTTCATTCATAACACAATATTTGCTTTTTGTATAAATTTTGAGTGCAAGATCTATGTTACACACGAGCTCTTAAATTGGGATACTGTGTGTAACGAATATGTATCTATTATGAACGATGAGTGAAAAGTGGTGTGTGTAAAAAATCACACCCTACATTCCATATCTCTTGGACATTTTTTTCTTTCAGGCAGTCGACACTGCATAGGATACTTTGAAACTAGCTGTCCCGGGTTTTTCTGTTGTTCCTTTTGTTTATTTGTTAACAACATCCGATTCCGAATGTGAGCAGATTTCGTTGACTGCCTTCAAATGGTTACCAAGAGTTCATGTACAGGAACAGCACAGTCTGTTAGCCAACGAACGACAACTCTCTGATGCGCAAGATAGCAGCATACGAGTTCTCTTTCTCATCAGGAACGCGGTTACGTAAATTGATGCTGCAATTGTGTGTGTGTAGCTATATTTCGATAAGAAAGTGCGGGCAATACTGGCAAGCGAAAGCCCTTCTCCAGTGCATCTCTTTGTACCATAGCGCGAGGCACAGTCTTGTCTTTTGTGAGCAGCGGGGTGGGTGGGGAGGTGGTTGTCGCGTGGTCTAAAGTGGATAGACTTTGCCAACTGAAGGTTCAGTCTTATATTAGTGATTACTTCTCCCTACTTTCCTCTTCTGTCGCATCCTTTCCACAGCTCACGATTCTCAAACATAGTCATGTAGGGGGCGCTTCCGGCTTCCGTCGCTTTCGCCATATGTATAAACAATCTAGAGATGTACTTAATTGTAGTACAGACTAATAAGATTAATTTTAATTAAGATAATATTTGTGTTAATTACGCAATATACTTCACTTACCCTACTTTTGCTCACAGGCGCAAAGCCTCCGTGTGTTCAGATCTGCAGTCAAATGCAAACACAATGTGGATTTAATTGCGTTGTTAGATCGGATGTCTTGTAAATCGGAATTGCAAAACTCGATTCATTAGACGGTTGTCCTAAAAATAGTCATGTCCTGAAGACCAGTCATTTCCTACTTATCTCTGAATTCGCCGTCAGCTTATTTTACATCCTGCGAAAAACATTTAATGACACTGTTTCATGGGAAGAATACGATATTTGTGCTTTATACAGCAGAAACCAGGGTAGGAAAATCAATCCCTTACCCGATACTAAGAACAAAAACCACAACATAACAAAACTAAACACCACCTCTTAGTCTGCCCTCTCGTTCTTTTGAGGTCCGACTTAATACTTAGAGAAGTATACAATGATTCAGGCGTTTTGAGGTCTAACTTAATACTTAGAGAAGTATACAATGATTCAAGCGTTTTGAGGTCTGACTTAATACTTAGAGAAGTATACAATGATTCAGGCGTTTTGAGGTCCGACTTAATACTTAGAGAAGTATACAATGATTCAGGCGTTTTGAGGTCCGACCTAATACTTAGAGAAGTATACAATGATTCAGGCGTTTCGACGAGTCATGTTTGAAAAGTCGACATGGAGTGTGTTCGTATATATAGACCAGTCATTCATTGTTGGGTATTCATATTAGATCAGCCATTCCTTGTTAGTCGATAAGTCAGGGTATTCATATTAGATCAGCCATTCATTGTTATTTGACATGACTATTCATATTAGATCAGCCATTCCTTTGTTAGTCGACACGTCAGTGTATTCATATTAGATCAGCCATTCATGGTTATTTGACATGACTATTCACATTAGGTCAGTCATTCAATATTAATCGACATGACAATATTCATATTAATTCAGTCATTCAGTGCTAATCGACATGATAATATTCATATTAGGTCAGTCATTCAGTGTTAATCGACATGACAATATTCATATTAGGTCAGTCATTCCTTGTTGTCGAAATGACTGTGTGATCATATTAGATCAATCACTCAAACGACAGTCGATAATGAAAGAGTATTCATATTTTTCACTCGCAATTTCTCTCTCTCTAAAAAAAAAAACATGTTGGTGACGCATGTCGGAATCTGGAATTTCATGAATCCGGAATTGCATAAATCCGGATGACTGAAATTTTAAAGGAAAAAAACATATTTGTCAGAACGCTGAACTAAATGCTTACCCCAACGAAATATAGTTTATCCGGAACTGTGTTTTGTGTAGTTTATTTATTCTATTGGCTGTTGTTTTAAAAAGAATTCATCCGGTACATAATTTACATTAGTTTATTTATTGTATTTGCTGTTGATTAAAATAAAATAATTTATCCGGTATTGTATTTTCATTAGTTTATTTATTCTATTGGCTGTTGGTTAAAAAAATAATTATCCGGTATTGCATTTTCAATAGTTTATTTATTCTATTGGCTGTTGATTAAAAAAATAATTATCCGGTATTGCATTTTCAATAGTTTATTTATTCTATTGGCTGTTGATTTAAAAAAAATAATTTCTAGTTTGAAAGTTTTGCTCTCTTCAATAAAAATGAAATAGCGTGCTTTGTGTCCGGTTGATAAAACATTTCCCTATACGGCAATGCATACAAACTATTTCAAATTCATTATAAAAGAGAGAAAATAGTTGCATTTTCGTTCTTTCCTTCTTTGCTATGTATTTTCATTTGTCGCAGTCGAAAGTTTAAACCATATAACAATATTCAGACAACCATTGGCAATAATAACCGCAATTCGCACCAAGGACCTCAATTCAAAGCAATGATTACAGTTTTTGCAAAGGACTGCACCTCACAGCAAGAACCACAACTCACAGCAATGACCGTATCTTACAACAGTGACTAAAACTCACAGCAAAGACCTACTTTCGCCCCACACATAACTCTGATTCCAGCAACAAGGGACCTTTTCCTAAAATGTGCATGACCATCTTGTCATCAGTTATTACGTCATTGGCAAGCCCCCAACCCTGTTACCCTGCACATTACCTCCCTTAAGAATCGAATAAGAGTGAAAAGGTAAAATTCAACAATTTATTAAAGACTAAAATAATAAACAAGAATAAATTTAAGGTTTACATAAAGAATAAAATTACAATTTGAACTATTTACTTTGTTTGTTATTTGACTCAGAGATGATTTCATGTATTTAGAATGTTGACTTTTATTACTTTGCAATTAGATTTAGAAATTATATGACTTGTAATTAGAAAGATTTTTTACATTGCATTGTTGAACTTATTACATTGTCCCTAGTGAAAATGTGAATTTGATTATGTTATATTTTATGCTCACATTTGTGAATTGTCTGATGAATTTTATTATAGGAATGTAAGTTTGAGAATTCGTGTGGAGAGATATTGGAGTGTAGAACATTTTAGATCTGAATCTTACTCTGCTGTCTCTTGATTTGATCCAGAGAAGAGAGTGCCTTTTAAGTTATCCACTTCAGACTGCAGTGAACTACTGCACTCTACTTGAACTACTTCAGTACATGTGTATCCAACACATATGCGTTGCACTTGCTTGCAACAGAGTTGCTGGAAATTATTTACGTGAATCTCCATTCCAGAACCATTTGGTAGAAGTTGGGTCTGGAGAGATTATCTTGCAGAATTCTTGAAACAGTTCAGGTATCCTGCCTAGAGGCACACATTAAGACCTATCATCCATGCAAGCAAAATGAGCCTGTGACATTGTTGGAAAACTGCACCAGTGACAGCTTACGTCATATGAAAGTCATGAAAAATTATCTATTGTTCTTTTCACTCCTACTCTGATTCTGGGATGAGAGATAGACTCTCAATGTGATTATTGATTGCTAATTTGACTGTTGTATTGTTAGAATAGAGACTGAACAAGGTTGGACATTATCTGAACATTTACCATCAGTAGTGGTATACGTGTCAGCATTCTTTTTTTCAACTGTATTCGTTTGTATGTTTTAATTGTTGATTTAATAAAATTATTGTTGTTTCTTATTTATCCTTCTTACGCATACTATTTAAATTATATGTTTTTGGAGTAATCATGGGTGGATGGGGGCTTGTTAAAATAACTTCAAAGATGGATCTAATTACTCCTTAAGTAAGAAGTTCCACCTGCCAGAAAGAATTATACATCAGTTGAATGCCTATCTAAATGTTGTGAGTAAAGGATAGAGTTTTGCAATGCCAGGATCTGCCAAGTGGGAGCATATTATTGGGATTTGTTGAGCATATCATTGGGATTTGTTGAGCATATTATTGGGATTTGTTGAGCATATCATTGGGATTTATTATTAATATATAAATTAAGATTCCAGCCAGTTGTATTTAGTTATGAAATTATTAATTAGAATAATAATCATAACTATCAATGGGCACATATTACAATCAGAATT
Source organism: Sinotaia quadrata (assembly GCA_028829895.1). Classification (NCBI taxonomy): domain Eukaryota; kingdom Metazoa; phylum Mollusca; class Gastropoda; order Architaenioglossa; family Viviparidae; genus Sinotaia; species Sinotaia quadrata. The sequence goes on from CM054180.1 coordinate 106,720,540, forward strand.
GAATATTATTATCACATTGGTTAATTAAGATATGACTCATCGACAGTCTCAGTATAAATTCGAGGCAAGGTGGCTGTCCAGAGGATAATTATGGCTCTTTAACAGGTCTGGGTCTGGTAAAGTATTTCACGTGCATGTATCTGTGTTAATTACCAAAGCAATCCAAGTTTATGTTTGGTTTGTTTTGACGTATTCCAGCACACTATTAAATGAATGAACAGACCAGTCGCAGCACTTTATGAAACAAAATAAAATTTAAAAATTATTTTGAATGAACACCTAAAATGTAAAATGACCACAAAGCAAAGGTCATATACTATCTGATGTGGAGTTGTCAATGCTCATTTCGGTCTAACAACATAAGGCAGCAATTCTCTAGGATAGCCAATATTTTAAATAATGGGTTTGAATTTCTAGAGAAAGACAGCTTTGGAATCCTATGTATCACCCCTATGATAGACTCTTGTTAAAATAAGCATATGTATATTAGCACCATAATATTGGTAATTTGTGAAAACTTAAATGTGTATTTCTTGTATAAAATATAAAACAAATCTTTAAAAAAAATATCTACCACTGAATATAAAATATTTTTCTAGTGAAAGTCTAATGTTCACATACTTTTTATATTAATTTTACACGCTGAAAAATGTTGACATAACACTTGTAATGTTAAAAGTAGCTATATAATGCTAATGTTACTTGATTTTGCTACTAATGTTCAGTTTTAATACTAATTATACTTGTAATAATATTTTTTACTCGTTGTGATGCTAATTTGTCACAATGCAAGGAATGTCAAGAATTTCAGAGGTTACATGACTTATAATCTTCTTGACTGTCTGACACTGAAAATCTGGTTTACACATTGTCGCCATTACTGAAACTCTTCAGTAACCATCCTTTCAGTTTAAATCGAAACTGGCACAAACCTGTTTTGTGTTGTTGTAATTACATGCAATAAAATAAAATCAACAACTGACAACTGCTTCAGACGCTGACTACTTCCAGACAGTCACGCAATGAAAACCAGATTTTCGAAATATATATCTCTGACAGTAGTTATTATTGTTTTCCAATCAAACTCAATCATGGCACCAAGCAAACAGGTCTGTAGCAAAGATCCGTGAAATGCCTCAGGAAGCAGTAATCATTTAACGTCTGAACTTTAACCATGAGGAAGAAGCCCACGAATGAGCCAAGACTGACTTCTGTCCACGTTAACGGTTAATGGCTGTCTTCTGGACATCAATCTAATGATTAACTTTGGCCAATGTTCAAGGGTACATGAATGTCCCGACAGGGATCATCAGACGGATCGAACGATTAACTTTGGCTCATCTTTAACGGTTAATGAATGTCCCGACAGGGATCATCAGACGTAGACCTAACGATTAACGTTAGACCATGTTTAACATTAAGGAATGTCTTGCCAAGAGTCATCTCCGGAGATCGATCTAACGATTAACTTTGGCCCATCAATGAATGTCCAACCAAGTGGCATCTCCTGATATTGTTCTAATGACTGACATTGTCCATATTTATCAATAAATGATGGTTATGCCCAGAAGTCATCTGCACAAGTCGATCTTCACCGATCACCAGAGATGGAATCAACAGAAAATATTTGGCGAAAGGAAACTGTTATAACCAAGAAAATGTTCCAAACTTCATTTTCAAAATATTTGTAGTCTCGTCATCCGCGAAATCAGCTAACTCTTCGCTCAAGACATTGTTCAGTCTTAGCTCAAGGTGAAAAAAAGCACGCGTTGACCTCTTGACCGCGAGAGAACTGCATGAAGAATTCGTACAAACTGTTATACTTTCCTTCTTTTATGCGTGAATGAAATCTCTTCTTTCCAGAACTTATCTTGTCAGACAGTCATCACAGAACTCAGGGATAAGTGAAAGTAGAGTTTAAGAAGATACACAAGATTTGTTTATTATTCTTTCCTTCTTAACATCCACTTTCAAAGTTTGTTGATTTCGCGGATGCATTACCGAATAATAGTTGAAGCTGAAGATGGGGTCACAGTTTTGGTTTGAGAACAAGAGATGATAATGAAATGTGTATAATGTAATATCTGTATGCTCTGTTGGGAACTGTTTAGCATATGCACTTGATTAGTTCTGTGTCCATATCAGCGCTAGTGCATGAGGCTGTTATACACATGTGTTTCTAAATCAGGACAAGTAAAGACAAGTTAACAATAGCTGCACTCTGGCATTATTTGGTAACAGATGTTCGCACTCCACGAATCCACGCCTGATGTAGATCAGCCTCCAGACTAATGTGTCACGTGACCAGATTGCTTCCTTTTCGACAAAACAATAACACAGACATGCATAGCTATATGAATGTTAAACGGATAGACATTCTGAAAAACAGACATAAATAAAATAGATAGATAGATAGATATACAGATAGATAGACAGATAGATAGACTGACAGATAGATAGATTGACAGATAGATAATTAGATAGACAGATTGACAGATAGATAGATTGATAGATAGATAGATAGATTGATAGATAGATAGATAGATAGATAATAACTGCCTACATAGATACCATATACTTTCCCAATATGGCGGCTGGTTGAAACCATTTCCCACGAATTGAAAATTTTCCTCGACTAATGACGTCACCTTATTATATTCACTCCTTTTCTCGGATATTATTTATTTTTAAAAAAATTAATTAAGCTGTGAACACAAATTACGCGTGAACAGCTTACTGACATATATTGCATGAAAACAATGCCCGCTTGTGCAACGGTGACATCTAACCTTCCTGGTTGGAGAAGAACCCACCCAATCAGAAAAAGCACCATTTTGTACAGATCAAGTTACAAGCCTATTTACGCCATAGACTTGTAAGTGCGCTGCTCAAGACTTATAAGATGCTAATTATCAGATTCCAAAATACGATTAACAAGATCTGGATGTATTATTGTCGGCCAGTCCGTTGTTTTTATTTACCCATTGTAAAGTAAAAAAAAAAAAACAACCTTACAATGTAACTGACACTTTGGCCTGACGTCATCTTGCGATAATGTGGAGATCCTGAAAGTAAACTTCCCTCCTGGTAACCATGAAAACTATGCGTGTTTCTAAACTGGACTCGTACGTCACGCATCTACGACAGTTACGTGTTAAATAACTTTTATCTTAAATTCTCCAGTAATGATTTTTCAAAATGACCGAACTTACTGAGCTTGTGTTTGTGAATGTGTCATAATTCACAGTACATAAATTCCTTCAGGAATTTGTACGCAGCGTACTGAATTATATTAAATCTGGCTAAATTGATGTGACTTAGTGCGCGCGTGTGTGCATTTTATTCTAAGTGTGTTTGTGCGCGTGTCCATATATTTTCAAAACCAATCTACAGTTACATGGTTCTTGTTTGGTTTTGAATGATTTGCGGCCCTTGAATGTTTCACTAATTTTGGTGTGTTCTGTATCCGACACTGGCTGACACCACTGCCAAGTTTACTGTCAATATAATTACGTCAGCCCCATTACGGAGGCACAAAAGCTGTAACTTTGAGGCTCATCAGGGAAGGCATACAAAAGTACAATATTAAGTAGCGACACAACTCTATCGCTTATCCAACAAAAGAAAATGTAACTCTTCGTGACTCGGTAATAGTGCTAAAGATGACAAACTTCGAAAACGTGAGGATAAATTCTAACTTAAAATTCCAACTCCCATACATTAAATTATCCTGCCTGCGCATAATTGCATTTTCAGCACGTTTATATTAATTTTATTTTCATGTTCATTTTTTATTCATATTTTAAAAAAGAATTATATATTTATATTATATATTATATTATATAAGTACATATATTTATTTATTTTATTGACATTAATTTGGTATTTTTACATTTTACATTCATTTTAATATGCTTATATTTACTTTTGAAGACGTTCACATATTTGGTTGGAAAATTTTGGGACGTGTTCTCGCCTCAAACATCCCTTTCTGTTTAAGCAATAGGGGAGAGAAGTTGTTGGGGATAACATTCTCTGGTGAGAGTAGTGGTTCGTTGTGAAAGCACAGAATGGCCGGTTAAGTGCTTGATGAGAGAAGAGTTTGATAAGATTAGCGCTTGTTGAGAGAGGTGGGTGATGAGAGAAAAGGTAGCGAGAGTACTGATGGATGAGAGAAGTGGCTGGTGCAGTTCTGGCTGATGTAATAATACTCGAGACTTTACACTAACTCTGAAAACTATAACGCCTTGTTTAACACTTTTTACACACAATTGGTTTCCATTTATTATTTTTAGCCTCATCATTTACTCTAAATTATTTATGCATACATATCGGAATGCGATAAACTGCACATAATCTTAAAGGAGGCAAGCGAGATACTGGAGCCAATTTCAATGATCTCAAGGACATACTACCAGACAGTTGAAAAGGAAGACTTCTTTATTCCACAGAACTTCATTTCCTCCTTATGTCATTTTCAGTGCTGACTTAAATTTGCAATGGTTCGAATGAGTGAACAGATCGAGTTGACTCCAAGAATTAAAACTAAATCAAGCAGGTGATTTAGGAGTATGGATTGCCGGAGAACATTAAAGCACATCTTGCAACCTTCCTCATCCTCTCTTTTCCACACACGTACGTGCACATAGTGTGTATAACTCTTCCGATACGCATTTTCTCAACGCACACAAACACACACATACATACACGCGCACAAACATAAAAACGCATAATCGCCAGCTCGTGTACAGTACATGTAAAGACGTTCAATACAGGTATATAAGAAATAACCAAACAAAACAGATGTCACAATAAAGAAAACATTATTTATTTATTTATACAGTTTATGACAAATAAAATATGTAAACTGGTGTTTGAAACTGAGATAGTTTGCCTGCTATTGTGCTCTTTTTTTTCAACACAGAACTTTAGCCCTAGACAAAACTTATTTTAAACACAGAACTTTAGCCCTAGACAAAACTTATTTTACAACACAGGACTTCAGCCCTAGACAAAACTTATTTTACAACACAGAACTTTAGCCTTAGACAAAACTTAGTCTGCAACACAGAACTTTAACCCTAGACAAAATTTAGTTTACAACACAGAACTTTACCCCAAGACAAAACTTAGTCTACAACATAAAACTTTAGCTCTAGCTAAAACTTATTCTACAACACAGAACTTTAGTCCTAGACAAAACTTATTCTACAACACAGAACTTTAGCCCTAGACAAAATTTAGTCTACAACACAGTACTTTTGCTCTAGATAAATTTTAGTCTGCAACATTTTAAAAGGATGAAATATTTTGTTATGTATAACATGATGTCACTTCAATAATGTACTTTTGTTTTAGACAAAATTTAGTCTGCATCATTTTGAAAGGATGCTATATTGCTATTCATATGTATAACATGACGTCACAAAAGATAATGTACTTTTGCCCTCGACCAAAGGTCCATAACACTTTCAAGGAAAAAAGGACGAGTATATAGGTTTGTATAAATACATCACGTGTAATTACACATTTTTCATTCCCATGTCATATTTTCTTTTGCGTTTGCATTATTTCTATTGGAAAACAAGTACATGTAAACGAGGATGATAGAACAACAGATGAAATGCAGAACAAAATAATACTTATGATCAGAGGTGAGAGTTGCAGTTATCACACAGGCTGCGAGAAGACAGAAGCAGTGATACATCTCCGAACCTATTTCAAAAGCTTCCACAACGGCAAACGCATGAAAAAGGAATCTGCGCCACAGTAATACACACACAATTCGGAAATGATGGTGAAGCCGGGTATTGTCATCCCGAGATTTCATGTTGCCAGGAAAATTAAATGCATTAGATATTCCTCAAGAAGAAACAAGCAAAATAAAAAAAAAATGTGCACAAATTGCCTTTATGGATGAAATTAGCATGTTATTACAAAACATACACAATTTATTACTTTGTACAAAAAGTCACACACCACAGCTTCACTGCAAAGATGGAGCAATCGGCATTTGGCACCACGTTGCAGTGGACAAAGCAACATTAAATGTCAAGCATGATGGAACCAGCAATGACTGGATCAAATGTTGGCATCTCCAACACACCCTTATATGTCGGGTGTGTGGCGGACGATACCCAGGGTGGATGATTATGCATAGCTTGGGCAGGGATTCTGCTTAACGATCGGAAGTCGGCCGCTGATCCTATCGTTGTCGTCGCTTAAGAATGCCGTTGTCTCGTCCAAAAGGTATGTCGCTCTTAAAAGAAAAGATTGATGACAAACATTATTATTGTTACTACCAACACTTTTATATGACTTGAAACAAAGTTGTGACGTAACAAGTCTGAAGTGCACTTTTAACCAAAATCTGTTTACAAAATTATATGTTAAATGTGTGCATTTACAAAGTATCAAGCACGCTTTGATGGGTAATGGTGGGTTCGATGCTGCTATTATTATGACAGCGCTATAATTCATCTTGTCTTATTTTGTAAACCTTGTATTAATGCTCTCTCCAACAAGACAGACACGGGTTTATCATTCAATCACACCCTGGCTTGACTTACGGAAAACGGACAAGCAATGAACGAACGAAAGGATAGATGGACAGGACAGGCAGAAAGAGAACAGAAAGACAGAAAGACAGACAGATAGATAGATAGATAGATAGATAGATAGATAGATAGATAGATAGATAGATAGATAGATAGATAGATAGATCATGAGAGAAAGAAAGAGAGATAATCTGGTAAGAAACAAAACAAATCTTCTACAACAAAATAAACTTAACAATGTTGCAAGCTTAATCTGAACAGATTACAAAATCTTACGATCTCACAACTAGACAAAGAGACACCGACAAGCTTGAACAAAATCACAGGCGATGATTTTGCTTCGTACATATAAAAAACAAAAAGGACAATGTCCACTGTACAGCGGTCATGCAATGACACAGCTTGCTTCCAGCGTACCTCTGTTCGTTAGCTCTGTCGGAAAATATGTCCACGTGTGAGCCAAAGAAATAATGGGGTGTCTGCTGCATAAATTCGAATACGGGACAAGGGCAATAGATTGGTGCAGACAGGCGAATAATATTTCCAGGTATATACTCTCCTGCACATAAACGTCAAACAATTATCTGTGTGTGTATGTGTGTGTATAGATAGATAGATAGATAGATAGATAGATAGATAGATAGATAGATAGATAGATAGATAAATAGATCAAATAAATGATTCCTTTATTTGCAATTCGTCAGAGGTCATCAGTACTCTTACATCAAATACAGACAATTCTAATTCACACTGACTAAACTGGTGAATTTGTTTCTATCAATTTTCTTCATGCTCGAGGAAATGCTTGCCCTTAACACTATTTGAATAATTTTGTAAATTAAGGCACTATACAAGATAAGCTTGTCTTATTAACTTTAACACTCAACTGGTCTTTTAATGCTTAATTTTGACCCCAGATGTGCTGTAATGATTAACAAGCCTATGTGCCAGACAAAACATTGACAGCGCTAGACAAAACACTGACAGTGCCGGACAAAATATTGACAGCAGCTGGAAAAAACATTGACAGCGCAGGACAAAACATTGACAGCGCAGGACAAAACACTGACAGTGCCAGACAAAGCATTGACAGCAGCTAGACAAAACACTGACAGTGCCGGACAAAATATTGACAGCAGCTGGACTTAACACTGACAGTGCCAGACAAAATATTGACAGCAGCTAGACAAAACATTGACAGCAGCTGGACAAAACACTGACAGTGCCAGACAAAACATTGACAGCAGCTGGAAAAAAAACACTGACAGTGCCGGACAAAACATTGACAGCAGCTGGACTTAACACTGACAGTGCCAGACAAAATATTGACAGCAGCTAGACAAAACATTGACAGCAGCTGGACAAAACACTGACAGTGCCAGACAAAACATTGACAGCAGCTGGACAAAACACTGACAGTGCCGGACAAAATAGTGACAGCAGCTGGACAAAACACTGACAGTGCCGGACAAAACATTGACAGCAGCTGGACAAAACACTGACAGTACTGGACTAAACTTTGACAACTTAGATGAAGCACACAATCTCTGTGCTGCAAAGACGATGCTCTATCTTCTTGAATATGTAAACAGATTTCCGGACATATTTCGAGCGAATTTTACGTTAAAAGAATTTTCAGACAGGTATTTAAATAGACAAACAAAATAATTTTATTGTCACAGAATTGTACCGGCTTTTTCCACTTGCTGTAGCATAGCATTCATATTCACCCACCCGCCAGACACTTCACGTGAAATGGTCTGGATTTTGTAGACTGTAAAAAACAGAACACAAGTGGTAAGTTAAGGACACTTCACAGCAATCGAGGTATACGTAAATGATATTCGTAGGAAGCAAAATCAATAATAAGAACACTTCATAGAAATCGATTTTAGCTTAGCAAATTCAGGACAGAACAATTCACACTAATAGATTTATTTGATGTTTGTGCACAGAAATCTCAAGATTTACAGCAATCGATTTTATCCGATATTCCAGCATAGAAAGCTCACATTAAGAACACTTCACTGCAATTGATGTGTATTTCCTTCTCGCGTAGTAAACACAGAAATAGGAATACTTTACCACAGTAGACTTGGTTTTATATTTGTGCATAGCGAACAGCATTAAGAACACTTTATAGCTAACCCTTGGTTTTATATTTGTGCACAACAAACAGTATTAAGAACAATTTACAGTTATTGACTTGATTTCATATCGGTGCATAAGCAAACAGCATTAAGAACACTTTACAGCTATTGGCTTTTATTCGCGGCAAACTAATGGCAAGCACAGAAAAGGACTGTGACCTAACCATGTTCACAAACATGGGATGTTTTACAGCTACTAGCAATGTCTGAGATGTGAGATATGTGAGATATGTGAGAGATGTGAGAAATGTGAGAGATGTTAGATATGTCTGAGATGTGAAAATAGTCACAAATGTTGCTTGAAATTGACTAATGACCATCTTCAATGCAACTGTTCTTAACCCGTACCATTACTTGAAACACAATTGATTGTTCTAAATTCTTACCATGATTTGAAAAGTGGTGGATTGTTTTCAATTCTTATTAAGATTGGAAGAGTGGTGGTCTGTTTTTAACCCTTAGCAAGATTGGGAGAGTGGTGGTCTGTTTTAACCTTTAGCAAGATTGGAAGAGTGGTGGTCTGTTTTTAACCCTTATCAAGATTGGAAGACTGGTAGTCTGTTTTAATCTTTAGCAAGATTGGAAGAGTGGTGAGGAACTCTTATTCTGATTTTCAAATAATTGGAAACCAAAAAAAGATTCGGGATAATTCTAAATTTGACGTAGCATATAAAATTCTGAATTTGACTTACCATATGTAGATTTACACATGAGATCCCATATATCATTAATTGAGATTTGATCATTCGGGCGAGAACAGTTTCCGCAATAACCTGAACAAAAGAATATCTATTACTGTATATGAAGAGAAATTAGGTCATAAACCTTACTTATATATATATACAGAGAGAGAGAGAGAGAGAGAGAAAGAGAGAGAGAGCCACATGCAAGCAATAAAATGCACACAGTACAATTATATTTGTAGTAATATATATAGACACAGCCACCGTAAATCTTATTATGAGCAGTAATATGTATGCTACCACGTACCCGTGGATGAAAGATGGATGAAAAAATATATATAGAGAGAAATAAAAAGAATAATAATACACATACATCTACACATAAATAAAAACGAGAATAATAATTACACACCACACTCTAATAAACCAAGAATACAATTTTTATATACACACACATACACTTACCCTAACAAAGATCCTAAGCTAAAAAACGACTAGAAATAGTAGAATGTTTATTTATAGTAGGAAATATGTTACTCTACAAACAGAGATATATTACTCTACAAACAGAAATATGGTCACCGGAAAACAGGAATATATTAGCCTGTAAACACATAAGTTTGTTAATCTGTCGGGAGATGTATGTTAATTTGCCAACAGAAGTATGTTAACCTGTCAACAAAATTAACAAAAATATTTTAATCTATAAACAGAGGTGCGTAAATCTGTCAAATAAAATTATGCTAATCTGTGAACAGACAAACAACCTCAAGCAACTAGGTACACAGAGGTGTTCACAAGTTAAAATTTCAACAAATAAAATTGTCGATGAAGCACAAATAGAATCATTTATATAAAATACAAGTACAATTATTTATATAAAATTTCAGTACAATCGTTTATATAAAATAAAACTACAATTATTTATACATGGACTCAGCCACAAAAAATAAAGCACAACTAAAAACGCTACTGTAATCAGTGTGGCATATGTCTACAAATGAAAGCTCACATAAAAGCATGCCCTCCCCTCACAAAATGTACCAGAAAAACAGCGACACTGTCCTTGGTTGTTGGTGTGGTTGGTGGCGCAGTGGAGCGCTAAGTTGATGTCGTTCTTCACAGGGTCATACGTGTACGCACAGGTGGGATCTGCAATGTCGTTCGTGTCATTTAAACAGTTAATTAACTTTTACACAGTCTAGACAGGAGTGAGACATGATTTACAAGTCCAGACACATGTGAGACGTGATTTACAAGTTTAGAGAGGAGTGAGACATTATTTACAAGTCGAGACAGTAGTGAGACATTATTTATAGTCGAGAGAGTAGTGAGACATTATTTACAGTCGAGAGAGTAGTGAGACATTATTTACAGTCCAGACATAGTGAGACAACATGATATGCAATCCAGAGAATAGTGAGACATGATTTATAAGCCCAGAGAGTAGTGAGGCATTGTTTACAGTTCAGACAGTAGTAAGACATTATTTACTGTCCAGACAGTAGTGAGTCGTTATGTACAAGTAAACTCTTCATGTAGACTAGCAGAACCCATGGCATTAGAACAGCGTCATTTAATGTTGAAATTACTCCGTTAGAACTATAATTTAAATGCCAATAGTTAAACATTGTATTGTTACTATTTAACCACGCTGTTTAAATATGCGAAGTGTTTAGCTTTAAGAGGTGTTTTTTTCTTTAGGAAGAAAGTTGTCATAAAGGACTACTTACCTTGATCTTCATACGCGCGGACGCTGACTGTAGCGGGGTTTCGTCGATTAACTTCTCGCCGTTCAATGGCGCGGAAGGATACACACGTGCTGACATTTTTGGCAACCTTAATCAACATTTTAGAATTCAAATAAAATATATATTCTATTAATAATTTCTGCACTTTATTAAATATAGACAAAAGGTCAATATTGCAAATATATCAAATATTCAATAGAGCAAAATGGTGTTAATTCTGGTAAAAATTAATTGAAATGCTACCATGACTCCATTCTTCTAAATGGCTGACGATTCATACGCTCTACTACCGTCAAAAATAAAAGCTTGCTATGCAAAGGGACGAAAGTATTTAAAGAAATCAAAATAATTAAGCGTGCACACTTTGATTAGGAATAGCACTGACATTAGATTGAAATCTATCTATTGTGAAATTACTGATACTAATACCAACACTCATCCATTCATACGCAAACGAGATGCGTCGTCCAGCAGATTGTTTAGAAACAACGTCTTCAAATGGACTTTTTTCTAATCAAAAACAACGTCTTCAAATGGACTTTTTTCTAATCAAAAACAACGTCTTCAAATGGACTTTTTTCTAATCAAAAACAACGTCTTCAAATGGACCTTTTTTCTAATCAAAAACAACGTCTTCAAATGGACTTTTTTCTAATCATAAACAAATTCGTACCTGGTCGAAAAGCACAACAACTTTGGACTTCTCGTTATCGTAGACCAAATGACGCATGCTGTATTTCTCCCTTCTGGACATTATCTAAAAATAAAAATAATAATGGTGCAGACAATAACAGCAACAAATTATTTCGAATATTATCTGATGTCACCAACGACTTAAACTTTGTTCATTTTGCTGTTGCTGTTGGTTTTTTGGTGACGTCACTGTTTAACTGCATACTTCACATGCTAGAAACTTATTAATGTAATGCGCTCAATTTAACTATTATGAATAAAGAGAATTATTATTTTAATGCGCTCCAGTATATGACTAAGGGAGACCATCCAACATGCGAACTCAATCCATGTAGCAAATATATGTTTGGAATCAGTATCCCAACTGAAAGCCAGTCAGCACAGCGTTGCCATTTACTACTAAAAGTTAAATTTCAGCAGTTTGGAGCTGAGCGAGTTTCAACCTATTTAGAATAATGCCATTTATTGCTATATGGACAATTTTAATCTATTCAGAATAATGGCATTTAGAATTGGTGGGAAAAAATTTCAATTTATTGAAAATAGTGCCATTTATTGCTAAATGGAAAGTTTCAACCAATTCACAATATGGCATTTAATGGAAGAAAGTTTCAAACTATTCAAATTAATGCCATTTAGAGATGGGAAAGTGTCAACCTATTCAAAATAATGCTACTTAGAACTGGTGAGAAAGTTTCAACCTATCAAAATAATGCTACTTAGAATTGGTGAGAAAGTTTCAACCTATCAAAATAATGCTACTTAGAACTGGTGAGAAAGTTTCAACCTATCAAAATAATGCTACTTAGAACTGGTGAGAAAGTTTCAACCTATCAAAATAATGCTACTTAGAACTGGTGAGAAAGTTTCAACCTATACAAAACACCAGGAATTCAACAAGAGCCATTAAGAAAAGTTAGTTTCACTAAATCTAGCTTTGTAATGGTATATTAATTTGTTTTCAAGCACAAATGGAACGTGAGGGAAAAAAGCCAATAAAAGCTAGTTTGTTATGTTCCTGAACTTAAAGTAAAATTTAAACGCCCTCGTTGAACTGGTAAGGTAAAGTGTCTTTCATCTGAAATTGTAATGTACTCCATAATTTAACGAATAATCGGAAGGAAGAGTAAATTAACCTACAAATAATTCCATTTTTGGCCTTGGAATTATAAAAATAAAGTGCTCAAGGGTACGATGACAAGCAGACACATGAAAGTAAAAAGAAAATGCAATTGAAACCGGCAAAAGAGAGAGAGGAAAAAAGAGAACGGCAAACACCGTACAGCTTTCACTCACTTCTGTCAGGTCTTTCTGGTTGGGTTCAAACCCACTCAGCATTTCAATCTCCAGTGTTGTGCGGTCAGCATACTCGTCGTTCAGTGACCTGGAAAGATGAGACCCTTTCAAAAATGTAAACAATTTTACAAACAATTTTACAACACTTAGAAAACGCGTTCTTTACTTACGCTACCAATCGCTTAAAATGTATTTTATTTTAAATTTAAACGTACCCACAAGTATTGACAGGAAAAACCATTATTGAATGCAACCAGTAAGCCCACAAATATTGACTGGAAAAGCCATTATTAAATGCAAACAGTAAGCCCACAAGGAACATAAAAAAACAAACAAAGTTCTTAGTATTACCCCCTAGGTATGGAAATATATCATCACGGAAAAGAATTTCAGATAAATAATTAAAGTGAATGTATATAACTTTTCAAAGATGGCGGCTGTCACCTGCACGTATTCACAATCACGTGGTTAGCAACAAGTCACTGTCTTTCTCATTCAGGTGATGGCTTTAAGTGTCCCTTCTAGGCACGTTGCATAACTCTTCCAGAATCGTTGATGAGCTCAAAAGTACACCATAGAGAATCGACCTGAATTTCACATGTGCTATCAACAACATCAGGAGGAATATTCTCGAATTTCCATGTGTAGTACTTATCACACATCAAGGAACATTCAAAATAATCTTCGTAAATTCTCCAGACAAAACTCAAGCCACCATTTCTACTGTATTGGCTCTGAAACGGATTTCACCAAAATCAACTTACAGCAAGAAGTTTTACTGAGAAGTTGACGATAACTCTGTATTCACACACCAATATGACCAAGCAAGTACACTAGTCACTCTGCTGCCTGGAGCGAAAGGAGAAAAGGCATACTTTCTCTGCAAAATTCAAATTCATGCAACACTACGGTAAGATTTTTTAAAATTGCCATAAACACATTAGCAAGCACACGGTCAAATGGGTAATAGAATGCAAAATAGAAAATAGACATAACCTCAAACAACACCCCCAAGAAAACTTATCCTAGACAAGCTTGCCAGTATACCTCCAATTGCTTGCCTGTGACTGAGAAGTACAATTTGAAAAAAAAAACAAACCTCAACAAACGTACAAGAGACACTTCTGCAAACACAACGATAGACGGGTGCATGCATGTGACACAGGTAAATAAAAATGTCTAGATCAGTTGTTCCCAAACTTTCTCGGTTCACGGCACCCTTAATGAGTCAGGATTATTCCACGGCGCCCAAAGTCAGAAAACGCCTACCAATTCTGCGCTGTTTTCCTCGAAATTTGGGAATATCCCGCGGCGTCCACTTTGGAAAACTCTGACATATACAAAGAAGCAGAAACAAACAAAAACCTTACCTTAGACACACCTGCAAACACATGGACAGACGGGTGGCTGTCATCTGACGGCGTGTCCGAGGCGGACTGGAGCTTGATCTTTCCCTCTCACACCCCATGTTGCAATAGCGACAAACCTCGTTTCTGAAACAGGATGTGACGTAATACTCTGACACCAACCTGAGGAACTCGGAAATTACTCTGGGACTCTCAATGGGACTCAGAGTTTAAAGTGCCAACACATACCTCATTTTATTGTTATTAGCCAAGTATTTGTAGTAATGTGGAAAAAATAATTGAAATGAACATGTAAAAATAAATTACAACCTCCTCACCTATCTATTTACAGAAATTCGTCCGTTTTCTGGTCGAAAAAATGAAGCGCATATAAGGGTGGGGTGGGGTGGGAATATTCCGAACAATGAGGTTGGAGTGGAAATGACGTAATGTGATATGACTACGTATTAAAATATATATTATTACTTAGACGTAAATGTCTTCAAAGAAACAAAACAAAGGACGGCAACTCTTAACACACATCAGTGAAGAATTCATAGAAAGGAAAATAAGGGAAATTATAACAGTAAATGCATACTCTGATGTCACGACAGGTGTGAATGACGCAATGTGACGTTGGATAGTGACGTTGTATTTACACTCAGCGTTAGCTTCCACGGGTATGTTATACTCCACCTGTATCTGCATCTGTCCTAGTCCTGTTCCGTGAGTCTCTACTTTCAACTGTCGCCCCACGGGTACCTGGCGAAAGGAAGTAGTAATATTACCAGTAGAATAAGTTACTAACTACACTGCCATTTTCACATTTACTAGTGAGTAGTCAACATTTCGTAAAGGTTGGTATAAAAGTCCAAGATTATATGCATACATACTTATGCAGTCACCTCCACCAATTCTGTACCAAGCATGTTTTGGATGTTATATTTACGCACAACCAGCTCCTATTGACACATTTCCAACAGCCTCATTCCAGCAACCCCAAAACCTTTACAAATGCATTGCCTCCCCTTCACAGCCTTTTCCATATTCATTATTACTCTGCTAGTTCCATCTGAAACTTAAGCAGGTAAGTAAGTAATTTTTTTTTTAATAAAAAGAAAGTAAACGTACAACTATAGCATTCGGATCTTCAAAATTATAAAATCTGGAATTTTATACTTCATCACCCATTCTTCCATTTTTAAAACCACTCGAGTGAGTAATTTTACAATGTCATCCTCAGTTTTGCATTATTTATATTACGTTATAGTGTTAATTATACTAGTACAACGTTATCATCATTATTTATACTTGTACGTTATGATGTTAATTGTACTCGTACAACGTCATCATCAATATTTATACTTGCACGTTATGTGTTAATTATACCCATACAACGTCATCATCAGTTTTGCAATATTTATACTTGTACGTTATGATGTTAATTATATCGTACAATGTCATTTTTAAGCATACACATAACTATTGCTCACAGCATTGTAATATGAAATGTGCCTTATAATTATAATCTTATGTTTATATCACCCCCTGAACCTCCATATTCATAACATCGTAGCCTCCTCTGGTAACCTCGAGGCCTCACAAGGATTTACACCCGTATTATATTCCCCTTTCCCCACTCATCATCAGTGATTGTAACAAGCCCAGCGTTACAATTACGTATTCTGTATATTGTTCTATTGATCGCTACTACCAAGCATCAATGTCATCATCGCCCTCATCTTCAGGCTGACAAGAGAGACTTACGTTGGTCAGGGATTTTGGTGTGATGGCATTCTCCATGTCGAACTCAAATGAGTGGGAGTAGTCTTGTATTGGACTGGTGGTGACGTTGCAATGCAAATTAACTACTGTGTCCAGCACGTGAGCGAGGCTGTAGCGCGACAGGGCCTGGGTTGCCGCTGCAGTGTCCTGTGGGGAAAGTGAAGGAGAGAAAACATGAGGTGTTCATTTAGGGAACAAGCTACTGGCAGCGTAATCACTGGTGTTTACATATTCGTGACACTGGCATGTGACACACATGTGACTATTTTTTCCTGACCCTGTTTTCTGACACACTGTCATTAAGAGATAACTGATGATCACACTAAAGCAAAGCAACATTTGATATGGTGTTGATGGTGGTTTCAGAATCACTACACAATCACGACCAACAGAAGAAAGTCCACATGCATGAACACATACACATACACACAAACATAAACACACACACACACACACACACACACACGTGTGTGATATGCAATTTCTTCTTATTTATTCATTAACAACTGTTCACGTGCCTGAGAAAACAGAGATTTAAATTCGGCATTTACAAAGTTCAACTAATCACTGTATACAATTGCTATGAAATCTAGGGCATTAATAACTGAAATCAAATATATCCAAGAGGTTTTGAATAGCTAGGTCAGTTAGGGAAAAAGGAAATTTGAGTGGTAAGACTTTTGAGGAATATCTTTATCCTAGTGTCTATTGTTTCAGAACAATAAAATTAATTCTTCTGAATTATAAATAGCAGCATTATAATACCTGATAATAATCAGGTGTATATAAGGACAACTGTCATTGCAATTATATTATACTGTAAGATCAGTAAACAATAAAATAAAAAAAGATTCCAGACATCGATTCAGAAGAATGTATACGTTGGCAATAATATATCAGAGCTCTAGCAATTATGTCCTACCTGTAGATTTAACTCAGCAATTCTGACAATTATGTTCTAACAATGAATTTAACTCAGTAACTCTGACCTTATGTTCCTACCTGTAGATTTAACTCAGTAACTCTGACTTATATCCTACCTGAAAATTTAACCCAGTAACTGATTGATTTATTTATGCTTGTGTTTTGGGACATTATTTTACTTCGTTGCATGACTGCGTGGAATGTCATTGCTACTAAAGAACATAATAATAAATAAGCATTAATTAATTCCTACTTCTACTGTTTATAATGTGTCAGAAACTAACGAAGCCATCATCAAATAGTTAATGTATGTGATATAAATCTATTTCTCAAGTAACCAAGCTTAACCTATGATGCTTGTGCGCAGTACTCAAGCCACTGGCGTTCAAAACACACTGGTGACACGCAAACACCCACGTCAACACTGTACATGAATAGATTCGACACAGAGAGATATGGACGGAGGAAGTGGAGAAACAGCATAAGGGTTAGAAAAAAGAATAAGTTCAGGTTCGCCTTCCAACTGACTAAGGCTCCAATGAAAGCTCCATGAATGTTCCGCTTCTGTATCAACCAGCCCGCGATGGAGTCAATGTTGATGGAGTTCTCCACTCTCCCCTGTCATTAGAAGAGAACATCGTCATTAAAATAGATTCGTACCTCAAGCGTACTTCAATAACAGAAAAAGATGTCAGTCGGCATACTATTCTTCTTCCTCCTACTCCTACTACTATCTTCACCACCACCACTACTTCTACTAATACTACCCTACACCACTACTTTACTATTGATACCAGTACAACTACTGCTAAAACTACCACAATCACTACTACTACCAATACCACTACTAACATCACTCTTTCTACTAACTCCACTACTACTGCTTATCTATCTATCTATCTATCTATCTATCTATCTATCTATCTATCTATCTATTTATCTATCTATCTATCTATCTGTCTATCTATCCCTTAGTCTTGTCGACAGTTGGAGCATCACTGATGACCTCACAACCAGTTTCCTCTATTCCATTATGTTCTCTGCAAATCTTACTGTATTGCTCAGTTTCAGTCCTGTCCACTCTGAGATGTTATCCTCCAATCTTTTCCTGCCTTCCTCTCCTTCGCCCTCCTGGCACAGTACCTTGCATGATTGTCTTGGCAAGCCCTGTTGATGTGTGACATGCCTATACCATTTCATTTTGTGTTTTTTCACAATGGCCAATAGCTCTTCATAGGGCCCAATGGCTTGCCTAATTATGTTTCCCATTTCCTCATTCGTGGCATGATCTCTCTACGAAATGCCAAGCAACCTTCAAAAGCTTCTCATTTCAGTAGCTTGTATCCTTCTTTCGAGATCCACTGTGAAGGTCCAAGACTCACAGGCATATAAAAACACAGATACATCCAAGGCGCGTATCAGTCTGACTTTGAGCTGACTGAGATGTTTCTATCTTTCAAAACTGTCATCTGCCTTGCCATTGCTGCTATTGTCTTCACAATCCTGGACAATATTTCTGGTTTTGATCACTCGTCTGTCATGATGCTCCTAAGTACTTGAATTTATTAACTATTTCCAATTTCTGATCACCAATCATGATGTCATTGCCAATGCCACTGGTGTTGTTGGTCATCAATTTGGTCTTCTCTTCACTGATTTCCATACCCAAAGAAGTAGCTGTCCTGTCCAGTTTTTCCACCAACTGAGCTAGCTCCTCCTCATTTCCTGCAAGGCCATCGATGTCATCAGCAAAGCGTAAGATCGTTATTGTTCTGCCTCCAGTACTGACAGTTCCTTCATGGTCTTCCAGAGCATCTTTCATGATTCTTTCAAGGAAGAATTTGAAGAGATTAGCGAAAGTAAGCAGCCTTCTCTGACTCCCACTGTTGTCCTGAACCAATCTCCTATTTGGCCGTTGAAGCAGACTGCGCTGGTGTCCTTGCTGTAAAGGCTTTCTATGACTTTGATCAGGTTGGCACTGATGTTGTACAGCTTCAAGGTGGACCAAAAGGGCTGCATGCCACACCCTGATGAACGCCTTCTTAAAATCTACAATGATAAAGGTTTTGTTGGTGCTGAAGGTACTTCTCACATAGCAGTCTTAAATTAAAAATCTGTTCAGTCGTGCTTCGCCCTGGTCTGAAGCCTGCCTGTTCATCAGCTCCTGGTGATCTCTGAATGTTATCACAAACTTCGGAAATGCCCATTTCAAACTTTTCGCATAGAGTTGCGCTAAAAATAGAACACTAATTTTAAGCTCTTTGTGCCATTGACAACTAGGGGAGGTTATTTTACGTATGTTTATGACATCAACTACAGCCAGGATCAACAAAGAGTGGAGGTGGTGGACATAAGACAATTAATTACGCGCACAATGCCTGGAAGTTTAAAATCTAATATATAAATAGAACATGACCAACGTCCACCTCATAGTGACCACTCACGGGAGGGCGTACAAAGACCAGGAGGGCGTATGCTGTGGCCTCTATGGACGATGCTCGTGATCCGCTGTGATACCAAAATGGCTGGCTGGCTGGCTGGTTTTCCTCAGTCAGTGACCAATAATGAAGGTCTACCAACATGTGCAAGCATATACGAGTATACAGACAAAATATATGTCATACATTCATATATAAATACACAGACCGCACACACACACACAATTATAGATATGTATCACACTACAAAATTTGTTGTAGATCAAATGAAAAAATTGTTAAAAGTACATAACACACGAAGCAAAATCAAAAGACGCACTATTAAATGTATTTTTTTTAAAATACGGAGGGAAAAAGTACAACAAACCGAATAGTTTTGATATAGGAAATGAAATTTTTAACATTGCTATTATGATGAATTATATTTATATACTTAATTAAATGAATGTTTTAATATTTGCTAACATTAAAAAATTGCTTTTTTTGAAAATACCATAATTGTCCAATCAAATTTTTATTGCATTTGAAATTACGCACACAAATGCACACATAGATTGCATACATTAAGAGATGGGTAGATAGATAGATAGATAGATAGATAGATAGATAGATAGATAGATAGATAGATAGATAGATAGATAGATAGATAGATAGATAGATAGATAGATAGACAGATAGATAGATAGATAGTTAGATAGATGGTTGGTTGCATTCTTGACTCGATAAATGGTTAGACAGACATACAGGAACATGCACAATTTCCTACCCCCCACTCCAGCTTACACTCTAAATATATAATTTTCTAACAACCAATCAACAGTGGAATAAAATGCCTTGTCAAATCTCAGACATATTCCCAAGGCATAGGGAAACTTAGCTCTCTATATGTCACACACAAACACACACACATACGCGCGCGCGCGCACACACACACAAAGATAGAAAAAGAAATAACTCAGATGCGTCTTCTCACGGACAATATATTACAACACCCTCAATGGCTTGCGTGTCACTGACCAGCCAATCACGTTCTCGAGATTAGTTTGAATCTATATATAACTTGCAGCTAAATCGCACAGACCAAATCCAGACGATATGATGATTCACGCAGAGAGTAATCAAAGACACGTTAAAATAAGTGACCATTGAAGCGTACCGTCTTTAATGCGAACCATTTCCTTGAGTCGATTGAAGGCCTGCGTAGTGTTACTGTTGTTAAGGGAGAGAAGCGCCAGTGCGTAAGTTGTTTTCGCCATCACAAGCGGGCTCGTGATCTGGTGGAGATGCCTGGTCAACATGTTCTTCAGGTTGTTCTGCAGCCTGTTTTCTGCAGACTGCAAAAATTAGAATGATTAATGTTAGGGTGACGATAAAGTTAAATGGCTGGAACATATCCATCTGTTTCAGGCCGTTTGCACTCAGATTTTAAAATGATCGTTTTACCCGAAGTACAGCTTAATAAAACGGTATGTTTAAGTGACGTGTGTGTCTTTGTGTGTGTGTGTGTGTGTGTGTGTGTGTGTGTGTGTGTGTGTGTGTGTGTGTGTGTGTCTGATGACATCTTTTCGACGTTACTGTAACCAACTTGTCTTGCAATTCTTCCTGTAACCATAATGGAAAACAAGTTTAAACCACTGAGTTCAAGAGTAATTAATCTTTTCTATCGACGTGCCACTCTGTCCATTCGTCCATCCATCCACCCATTCAGATTCACATGTTGCACTTTTAGTGGGTTTATCGCTTTTTACTCCACAAGCAAAATGACGGAACTGCGTAAATTTTGCTCACAGTAATAAGGTTAATTAAGCCAAGGTTGTTTCCAGGAGGGGCAGAGCTTAATCCTTCTTACGTATAGCTACGTTCTGGCGTGAATAGTATTAGTTCTTGTTGGCAAACTGTCTAGAAATCCACATAACAGTACATGTTGCACACACAGTATTTAAGTCTCCTGTGTCTGTCGCCTGACCTGTTGCAGCAGAAGCATTCTTTGACTGACATGCTTTAGGGAATACCCTAGCATCACTACGATGTATTTCTCATTGAGACAAGAGTGAGCAAACCCTTACTTAGAGACTTTTACAACTAATGACTTAGTTCCTAAGCAACTAACGCCTACTACCCAACAACACCACACACCACTCACATCGAACATAGCACGTGGACATACACAGATGTGGACAGCGACTTGACAGTAGTAGAATTTGGAGTAACACATCGAACTCCAGCTAGGCCTAAAGTTCCCGGATCAGCATAGCATGACAGGAACCACGTGTTGGATTAAACCAATGAAAACACGCATACAGGAATGTTCAACAGGACACTAGTTTTTTGCTGCTAATTGAGAAATCTGTTCTGCCTTCTGAGACTGACCCCACCAAGGCAGAAACATGCACAAATAAGCAAAAGGTATTTTGACTAACTACAAATATAATATTAGTTAGTAATAATATTGCAAAATATTAATAAAAGGCACTAATTACTTAGTTTAATAATGCAGTAGAGTTTGGATCTTTACAATTTCTAGCATCTCTGAATACAGTACACATATTAACATTTAATATAATTTTCAGTGTAAAAAATTTATTACCAATGTTGTTTGTAGAAGACTGTATATAGTGGAAATCGAAACCATCCAAACAAGAAAAGCAGACTAATGACCCAGTCTTTACTGCATAATTAACTGCACAGTCACTCTCAACTGTCAGTCAGAGATCTGTCTGGGTAGGTGTTTGCACTTGATGTATATGTTCACCTTTGCAGCCCACTTTATGTTCATGAACCTCAAACTCGGTGTGTGTAGTTATGCATGTAGATCATACGAGCTTCCATACTTTAGATGAGCTGGAATTAATATTTCAGTATTGACTGAAACATGCACTGTCACGTGTGCGTTTATGTCAGCATTTCAAATAGTGCCATCTTATATTCGTCATGTCTTACAGGCTCACCTGGCTTAAGAATTCTGGGATCTGCCTGAATACAACCTGTGAGAAGAGAATGATCAGGGAAACGTTTTAAACCCATTTGAAAAAAAAATAGCACGTCCCCACGTCTGGAACTGCTGCTAGCCTAGGAACCCAGTGAAATCATGTTCATGCTCCGTTGAGGATGTGTAACTAATCATGTTCATGTTCCTTCATGACGTGTAACTAATCATGCTCATGTTCCTTCATGACGTGTAACTAATCATGTTCATGTTCCTTCATGACGTGTAACTAATCATGCTCATGTTCCTTCATGATGTGTAACTAATCATGCTCATGTTCTTTCATGATGTGTAACTAATCATGCTCATGTTCCTTCAAGACGTGTATGCAATCACGTTCATGTTCCTTGATGTCGTGTAAACGAATCATGTTCTTTCTCCTTGATGACGTCCATACAATCACGTTCATGGTTCTTGATGACGTGTATGCTTGATAGCTTACTGGCACCATCCTTCATTCATCATCTTGTCCATCTAATCATCAGAATTGTAGAAGTCTCCGAATTTTGGAATTCTTGCAACACATTTTGACAGTGACATGCTATTGAAACTGTGTCACCTACGCCAAGTTAGTTATTGGTTATGATTAGAAAAACTACTCATCCATTGGAACTGGTTTGGATTGCATTAGCAATATATAGCCTATCCACCTGAGTTGTTTACTTCCAGCCTTGACACGTAAAAATTATCAAGATAAGCAGTGCCCAAGGTCGGGTCACTTGGACAATTTAATAATTTATATAACAATTAAGTTTAGAAATAGGGATAGACAAATTTACTCTGCCACAAAGCACGTGAAAAAATTATTGCAACTTGATCAAAGGATGACACATTCCTCCCGATTTGATTCCAAAACATGTTCAGGTCTGTTCAATTAAAAATCATCTTTCCGTTATTTTCCTTTCTCGCTTTTGTTTTCATGGTCTGTCAAAGAGAGCAAAAATAGCACTGCAGTTCTTTTCTTCTTCAGCACTTTGACTATTGCTTGTATGATAGCGTGAGTGTCATACATCTTGGTTAAGGTCAGAGGTAACAAAATAAACATTGGTACACCTTATTTACTGATGGTGTTTTACTTTCCATCATTCATTTCTCCAGTGCTTCAACCCATCCATCTAATGAATCAATCATTCATTTCTGCATTCGACTACTTCAAGTCACCAACCCACCCATCCACCTTAGGTACCACCCTCTCAAACGTTCTCCCATCAATTCGTGCATGCATATAATCAACCATTTGATTTATCCAGCCATCTGCTAACATTCAGCCAGTATCCAGTAATCCACACTATTCATCCATCTACAAATCCATTATGCTTACCTCTAGACTCCTGTTACATTCCCGCAATGCAATCAGAACTTCCGCTGACAGCATTAGATCATACTCCAAGGAAGGCTGTGAAGCAAAAGTTGTATATAAAGCAATTAGCATTTCTACCTTGTCATTGTTTACCATCTTAAATGTACTTTCTTAACTACTTAAAGGATGATATGGTACAAGACGAAGAAGAAAACAAATCTTTTTCTTTCATAAGTACATTAATGTACATTTTCTAAAATAATTTTCTTAACATTTAAAAACGCGTGAATATGTCACTGTAACCAAATTACCAGTTATGTAGTGTGTGACTGATTCCTTATGTGGAGTCTGCACTTCCACAATCAAATGGTTCTAATGGATAATGTAATAAGATGCCAAAGAACGCCCATTTAGAGGATATCAAATGAGTCTTAATCATGTCTTGTAATCCTCACTTGGTTTCAATCGATTACACAGTACGAAGGCAAAGAATTCTCAAGACTGGATGGCTAGTACAATAAATAATTGGACGGTTAATACAATGAAATAACTGGATGGCTAGTACCATGAAATGATTGGGAATCCAGAACAAAGAAATGATAGGAATGCTAGTAAAATAAAATGATTGGATCGCTAGTACAATAAAATTACTGGATGGCTACTGCAATAAAATGACTGGGTGGCTATTGCAATAAAATGACTGGGTGGCTAGTAAAAGGAAATGATTGGATGGTTAGAACACTGAAATGATTGGATGGTTAGAACAATGAAATGATTGGATAGCTTGCACAATGAAACCTTAATGATTGGATATTTGTGAGGTAAAATGAATGCATGAAATAGCTGAATAGCTAGTACTAAGAAATAATTGGACGGTAGTATAATGAAAGACTGGATAGGATGCACAATGATACTTTAATAATTGGATGGTTGTGAAGTGAAATGATTGACTAGCTTGCACAGTGAAACTTTAATGACTGGATAGCTTGCAAAATGAAACTTTAATGACTGGATGGTTTGTAAAATGAAATGGATTTGACAGCTTACACAATTAAAATTTCCTGATTGAATATCTTACACAATTAAAATTTCCTGATTGAATATCTTACACAATGAAACGTTAATGATTATAAAATAAAAAAGATTGGATGGCTTGTACAATGAACATTTAATGGTTGGATGATTTGTAAACTGAAATGATTGAATAGCTTGCACAATGTAACTTTAATGATTGGCTGTTCTGTAAAATGAAATGAGTGGATTTCTTGTAAAATGAAATTATTGGATAGCTGGCACAACGAAACTTTAATTTTTGTATGTCGTGTAAAATGAAATGATTTGATATCTTGTAAAATGAAATGATTTGATATCTTGTAAAATAAATGAATGGATGATTTCTAAAATGAAATTATTTGTGATTTGTAAAATTAATGACTTGAATGATTCGTAAAATGAGATGAATGAATGTTTGTAAAGTGAAATGATTGGTGATTTATAAAATGAACTGATTAGGTATTTTGTAAAATGAAATGATTGGTGAATTGTAAAATGAAATAATGAGATGATCTATAAAATGAAGTGATTGGATGATTTGTAAAAGGACATGATTAGATGTCTTGAAAATTGAAATGATTGTTGTTTTGTGAAATTAAAGTAATGGATAATTTGTAAAAATGAAATGAGTGAATGTTTGTAAAGTGAAATGATTGGTGATTTGTAAATTGAAATGATTGGATGATTTGTAAAATGAAATGATTGGATGACTTGTAAAAGGACGTGATTGGATGAGTTGTAAAATGAAATGATTTAATGATTTGTAAAATGAAATGATTGGATGATTTGTAAAATGAAATTATTGGATGGTTTATAAAATGAATTGACTGGATGGTTTGTAAAAAGAAATGATTGGACGGTTTGTAAAATGAAATGATTGGATGATTTGTAAAATAAAATGGTTGGATAGTTCGTATTACCTTAGCCAGGCGCCTGTCCTTTTCATGCACCGTTCCGTTTCCTCGGATCTGGTTCAATAGCCAACGAAATCCGTCTTCGACGATTCGGCTGTGATCAACAAAAGTGATCTTTTCCGCATGGCAAAGTGTTTTTAGCACCAAGGCCGTCAACCTGAATTTGTAATAGTCATTTGTTGATTGTATTACGTTATGCTACTTAGTGTAGAGGTGACGGGCCGTAATTATTATTACCAGACCTTTGCCATTAATAATTAACGTTAATCTGTGTCAATCACAATTTCAGCAGATTGATGAAAGCGCCATATATTAACCGCATGGTTACAGATCACCACACGTATCATGCGACATGGTTAATGAAATGACTCATGTCGTGTCCAGTCAAGGAGTATGGCGTAGTAAATTTGTCGTGAAGAAAGCTTTGACCAGAAGACTACCCAGGACAGACGTGAGTTTTTCACTCTAGTAGTAGTTAGAACATGATATTGATTATAATTTTGTTGAATAATTTTAAGAGAAAATCTGAGTCTGTCATGTGGCTTATTATAAATTCGTGGGTTTGCAAGCTTGTTTTACTTTTAAAAAAAATTGCATGATTGCTAGTTATAAATTCGTGGGTTTACAAGCTTGTTTTGTTTTGCTTTCCAAAATGTGCATGACTGCTACTTGTAAATTTGCGTGTTTGCCAATTTTTTTGTTTTGCTTGTATTTCTCATAAATTTCTTTGGTTGCTAGTTGTAAGTTCGTATGTTTGCTAGTTACAAATACTCATTCTTACTAGTTGTAAGTTCGTGTGGTTATTAGTTGTGAATTAGCTCTATTTACTAAGTATAAAACTTGGCATAATTACTAGTTGTAGATTTTTAGGTTTACCACTGGCGATTTCGTATGTGTTCTAGTGGAGAATTCAAGTAGTACTAGTTGTAAATTTGTACATTTACTAGTCAACTGTGAATTCACATTTTACTAGTTGTGGATTGGTATGTTTACTACTCCTTCACAAGAATGTATACTACTTGTTAATTGGCATGTTTGCTACTTGTTAATTGGCATGTTTGCTACTTGTTAATTGGCATGTTTGCTACTTGTTAATTGGCATGTTTGCTACTTGTTAATTGGCATGTTTACTACTTGTTAATTGGCATGTTTGCTATTTGTTAATTGGCATGTTTGTTACTTGTTAATTGGCATGTTTGCTATTTGTTAATTGGCATGTTTGCTATTTGTTAATTGGCATGTTTGCTACTTGTTAATTGGCATGTTCGTGGAAAGAGAATCTAAACATAACACCTACCATGTAGCGGCTGAAGAGTTCTTCGTCAAATGAAAGCTGCCATCAATGGAAGATCGATAGTTCAACAGTCTGGCCACGCCTGAAAACAAGCCGAATATTCTGCATTAGTGGTGATGAGCTCTTGCTACACACTGCATATGAATTCTAATGCACTTTTGCCTGATAAGGGTACTACTGCACTGTTGCTGTATAATAGTTCTCATGCACGACTGTTACACACTGGTGTTAAAGCACTATTCCTTCACTTGTCCTTATTCATGTTTTGATACACTATGGCTACATAGCGGCATTGCTAATCTAATCTGTTTTGCTGATAACACTGTTGCTCTCAACCACCTTCGATTCAAGTTTTCAAATTGTAATAATAGATGAATAGCTAAAGCTAAATCAACATGCATATATTTATAAATCGTTCTGAATAAAAGGTTGCCTCGTCTGACATTTACTTAAGAGTTATGCTTGTCTGGTTAAGCAAAATGACCTTCATTATCAAACCGAAAGTGACACCAGACAAACATTACCAAGCTTGACGTGTGTTTGGCCCAACTTCTTCATGTTTTCAGTGAGAAACTGGGTCTTGTTCAGATACAGAAGCGCGTACACAGTGGGCGCCAGGTTCCCAATCACTTCCTCCGCGTCCACAACGCTGCTTTCGAACAAGTTCTCTCCCTTGAGCACAGCCCGTGAAATAATGTCACCCATCAGGTCCCCTGCGTGCATCCAACGGTAACTTTATCAAACAAACTAGTCAATCATTTAAATTATTTTAAATTAAATTTATTAATATGTGACTGTGTGTGTGCGTACATATGTGTGTCTGTGTGTGTATGTATGTGAATCATCGGCATGTACATGTTTTTAGTTTACTTTGAGTTCCGTATTATTTCCTAATCCTAAGGTTCCCTTTTCATCCACAAATTTATTCCTGCACATTCACAGCATCATAAAAGAACTTATAAATATGTGACCATTTAATAACTGCACGCAATGTGTTCCTTAAGACTAATGTGAGAAAGTAATAAAGCAAGGCATTAGTCATCAAATTACCCCTTTTTTGTACTACAAGAGTCTATAAAGCCTGGAAACATTATATTTTCAATGACATTACATGATATGTTCAATTATATTACAAATGTTCAATGGCATTATGTAACGCCTACTTCACACTTGTTATTTGGTTTTGATTAATTATTCGTGTTAATTAATCCCGTTTAACTAACTACAAGTGATGAGAGTCTTAATTCATGTTATTGATAATTCTCCAGAAGACACCACTCGTCTCTCTCACTTGGCGGATATGCGGGCGCTGTAAACGTTTCCTCTCTCCCACAACATTAAAGACAAACATTTACAGTCACACAATACTTCCCTAGGTGGAAAACATACTAAGAAAAGATCAATCCGGCGTTTAATCTATATTTAGCAAGCACACATCCACCCAATTTCTTCTCCAATATATGGAAATCAATATGTGTAAGAAGGTCAATAAATTTATTAAATCAAGAAGCAAATTTAAAACATATGAATATAATCAAAAGAGTGTTGACCTTTACATCACTTAACATCTATGTTCAATTAATGCTGGACAATCATTCACTTTATCCTAGCATAGACATAAGCAGCCGTTTAACATAACTTACAAGTGAGTTCATGGATATCATCACGGAAATGAGAGCAGAGTTTTTGAGAAATGATTACAATCAATGCTCATAACCTGTTCAAAGATGGCGACTGTTGTCGGCATGTGTTTCTCAATCACGTGGTTTGCAACTAGTCACTGCCTTTCATATTTAGGCGAGGTCCCACGTGTCTCTTCTGTTGACATGTTACACAACTCTTCCAGAATCTACAATGTGCTCTTTTCCATGAGGAACAATCAAAACAATCTTTGTAAATTCTCGAGACCAACTCAAGCTACAAATCTCCACTGTATTGGCTCTTGAACAGAATTCACAGGAACCAACTTACAGCAACATGTTTTTCTGATAAGTAACATAATCTAGTAAAGCACAGTATTTACCTTAGCATGATGTGACAAAATAAAACTAAAAAAAAAAAAAGGCCTGCTGCTCCTTTGCAAAAGTATAAATTTCAGGCATATTTCATCTCAAACTTCTTTCTCTCTTACATACATTCTCAACTTACAAATCCTGCAACAATTTCGTTAGCCCGATACACACACAGCATAAGAAATATAGCAGCGATCAAAATTCACAATTATAATGTAAAGCATAATCAAATTAGTGAACACAGAAATAATAGTTCAATTACACAAAGTATTCTTCAATTCAAATCATAGATCAATAGCAAAAATGTATGAAATATTCAAAATCCATTCTTTCTTTATGAGTCAGTTAACTTACCAGAAGCTAATGATCGCCTTTATGACCGAACTCAAGTTATGCTCAAATTCAAAGTGATCAGAATAGAGTACTTCTTCAACAAAGAAACGTCTTGCCCATTCACATTAGATGAATTTTATATGAACAAGTGTGAGACTATTAGTCAGAAAAACTTCTCATCCAGTTGGAACTGGTTTGGATTGCATCAGCAATTTTTAGCCTATCCTCAAACTGAGTTGTTACTTCCAACTTTGACGCTTAAAAATATCAGCTTAAGCAGTGCCTAAGGTCAGGTTACTTTGACATTTAACAATTTATATAATTTTAGTTTAGAAATATGGATAGGAAAATTTACTCCAGCACACATTACATTATATGTTCAATATGTTTAACGATAGTACATGATATGTTCACTGACATTACAACGACATTACATGGAATGTACAACCTGTTGTCCCCCTTTAGCAATGCAGAGCTCAATGTGCTGAACAAAATCACAATGATCGCAGAGCATGAAATAATATTATTTGTTTGCAGACTTTATGGTAACCGTGTAAAATAATTTTAAAGTTTGCATGCTGACTTGCAGCTATTGTGTCTGATTTAAATTCATTCAGTTATTTCTGTACTAAAAATAGCGTACCACAAGCTGATATCTGGCATTTCTCAGAGCCGTGTATGATTTCTTCTGGCATGTAGAGGTTGATGGTGGTCAGTTGTTTCATGTTTATTTGAAAGATTTTATCTGCAAGTAGAAAACATTGTCAGACTTAATGCTGAATCTTTGTTATGAGTTCATTTTGCTGTCGGGATAGAAACTTAACGACTTAGAGTTGACAGACAAATCCAACCCATTAGCTTTTAAACATAATGCGACAAGTAAAAATTTTAAACATCCGCCTGCTTTGTCAACAACAGATCCACCGACTGCGTAATAATGAGTGCAAATCTAGCACGATCGAAGGTTATTAAAATAACAGATGCAATGTGTACGTAAGTGACCAAAAACGTAATCTGTACGTAAGTGACCGAAAACGTAATCTGTAAGTAAGTGACCAAAAACGTAATCTGTAAGTAAGTGACCAAAAACGTAATCTGTAAGTGACCAAAAACGTAATCTGTAAGTAAGTGACCAAAAACGTAATCTGTAAGTAGTTGAACAAAGACGTAATTTGTAAGGAGATGAACAAGGACTTAATTTGTAAGGAGGTAAACAAAAAAACGTAATTTGAAAGTAGTTGAAAAAAAACGTAATCTGTCAGGAGTTGAGCAAAGACGTTATTTGTAAGTAAGTGAACAAAGATATTTGTAAATAGGTGAACAAAGACGCAATTTATAAGTACAAAAGTACGTGAGTTCAGGTAGTGAACAGATAGCAACACTTGCTAACCAAAGTAAAAGACTAGACTATGAAATATTAAAAATTGTATGTATACTGGAATGTACCTTGAACAGTAGATAGATAGATAGATAGATAGATAGATAGATAGATAGATAGATAGATAGATAGATAGATAGATAGATAGATAGATGTTTTCAATAAAACACTTACAAGCAGGGATTCCAGTCGATTTGCAGTCTGAAAGCTGTTTCACTAAATGCGAACAGAGTACAAGTAAATAACGTTGCTAAACTGAAATATTCTAACTCACTAGATAGTGTAGCGCTTTCGGTGCTCTGAACGTTTTCCACATCGTCTGTAGACTGATGGTCCGAATGTTCGCCGGACGGGTCCAGAGGAAACGTGATTGACTTCTGCACTCTTCGTCCCTCCGTCTGATTATATTTGTAGAAAGAAATAAAACAAGAAACAACATTACGCTCATTAACACCAGTTGTTAACTAAGTCCTCCGTCTGATTATATTTGTAGAAAGAAATAAAACAAGAAATAACATTACGCTCTAAAACACCAGTTGTTAACTAAGTCCTCCGTCTGATTATATTTGTAGAAAGAAATAAAACAAGAAACAACATTACGCTCATTAACACCAGTTGTTAACTAAGTTCAGATAACGAACAGTTGTTTCCATTATCAAAATTATTTACAAATTCATAAAACTGCAAAAAAAAACAAAAACAAAAACAAATTCTGTGTGTGTGTGTGTGTGCGTGCGTGCGTGCGTGCACGCGTACCTTCTATAGAATAAAAACTATTGTTGACCATTATTATTTAAGACAATGAACAGAGAGTCAGAATATTTCAAACTGCATACACG
This sequence comes from Sinotaia quadrata, assembly GCA_028829895.1. Lineage (NCBI taxonomy): Eukaryota > Metazoa > Mollusca > Gastropoda > Architaenioglossa > Viviparidae > Sinotaia > Sinotaia quadrata. The sequence goes on from CM054180.1 coordinate 106,752,272, forward strand.
CGGGATATATGAGTTTATAAATTTATAAATTAAACCCTACACACCCAATAGTTAGGCGAAGCCCTTGGCCGCATATGGAAAATGTTGCCAGTGGATTACATAGAGGAAAAATGTCATAGCAAGTCCAAAATCCTGTCGAAGAGATTTCCTCAACTTGCAGCAGTTTTAGGCTGCAATATGGCTCTTGTTTGGTGAGCGATGAAAGTTTTGCTTTACATTCTATATTTGGCACCAGTTTTGTATGTTTTTATTTTGAGGCTTTAAAGATATGTACCAATACTTATTTTTTTTCCTGTATGACATATTTTGCTTTCGTTTGAATATTTAAACGTTGGATCTGTGGGGTTTTCAGACAAAGATTAATAGAACAAATTGTTTTGGCAGTTCGTGAAAATTATTGTTCAGTCCGTTTCATTTCTGGATTCTGAGGTTTTCATGTCTGAGGGTGCTTTCATGACTAACGATTTTCAGTTTACACTGGTTACGCAAGGGATTTACGTAAAAGAAAATTGTAAAAAAAAACCAAAAAAAAACCCCCAAACATTAAAAGTTACATCAAACACTTTTTATGAACATGTTGAGAAATATCTACCAGAGATTCAAGAACATTAACAGCCTACTAAGAGAGTTACTTTTGGGGCAATGAACGCTAGCAGTACATACGAAAGCCATCAAAGGTAATTTGACTACAAGTGCAAAGTTTAAAACTGCAGCTATGAACAACTGACTTATCATCAGACTGATGATAATACAGAATGACATGTTTGGGTGGGAAGAATATTTTCAACTAATTTAAATTTTTATTACATCAAGAACATGCACGACTACCTGCGGTAGATGTTGAAAACGTCTCATGACCTTTGTCCTCCAATTATAATTTCCACAATGCTCAACAATATTTATATTAATTAATTATGCAATAAGGCTACACTCAAGACCGACAATCTGGGACAGAGGGTCTAAGAAATTAATAAAAGCTGTCATTGTCCCGTAAGTCTGGAATGGTTGAAAAAATGGTAATAAAAGTGTCAAAATCAAATGTCTTTATTTATTGAACGCGTTCATTCAAATCAAATCACATCACATCGAAGTCTACCACTGTTCCATTTACATAAATGCAGATGACATACCCAGTCAGCAAGTAAATGACGTCAGGACTCATGACATCACCAGCAACAATAATGCGCTGCTGCAGATGTGCAATGCATGATTCCAGTTTTATGGGACTACTCTGTTCCCATTCACCCCCGCCCCCCTTCCATTTTTTTTTAAAGAAAAAAAGCACATACCACGACGTATAACGTTTTCTCCACAATGTCTCGCTCTTGTTCGTTCCGAGATTGGACGAGAACACGAAGCGGCACGTCGCCCGCCCGAAGTGGAATGACGCTCACGGACTTGCTGTGAGCTCCTCGGGAAGGCAATAACGCTTCGTACAGGAAGTAACGTTGACCTCCTTCGCCTTCCGAGAAGCACAGCCCATTGGTGTCTCCGCTCACATTCACCGTCACCTAATTTATGGGCAGGTAAATAAACACGTGAATGGTTTTATGATGGCAGTGCATTCTGTGTTCTAATTACGAGCACGCCATTTAACACATTTACCTTCTGTGGCGACATTCCACAGTAAAATTTGTACTTTTATTGCAATGGCGAAATGAATTTATAAATTTAGTGCCTATTTTATTTTTTACTTACTAATATGGGATTTTTTTTACTATGCTTGCCTTAAACCATGGACGTTGAAAAAGCATTGCAAAATGGCGAGATTAAATAGTCCACTGGACAGTAGTCACAAATGCTTCGAGTGGGGAAAAAAAAAACAGAGGCACCTCTGACCAGTTGTGGTCGAAATATTGATCAATTCGTGTTAAAGCCAACTGAATTTTTTTTTTTAAAGAGTCTAATAAATAGTCGTTATTTTTTTAAGTGAAGAAACAACAATTTACTTGTTACATTGTAATGAGTTGTGATTAAAGCTAATAAAATTGTGTGTGTGTGTGTGTGTGTGTGTGTGTGTGTGTGTGTGACTGTAGATGAGACAAACAGATGAGAAGTGGTCACCGCGGCTTACGTTGATGGCGAAGTGACGGTAGTTGTAGATGCCGACATTAACTATCACCTCCTCCAGACGAACAGCTCGGTATGGCAAGCGCAACTGAGCAAAGAAAGGTTTGAACACCACAAGCTCGAGAGGTGGGGACACACACACCCCACCTTGTTCTCCCACCCCAACTGCCATAAGCGACCAAGTCGTGATGGAGTCTGGCAGAGTAATGTTCTGTATTGCAAAGCCATCACTGTGAGTAAAAAAATATATACATACAATGGTCAGTGCTAAGGGTCAGGAAAACCTGTAGTGACCTATTTTTTTGAAAATACACACATTCAAATTCAAACTTATGTAAGTCATGTCAACGCTGGCCCATCCCTCATCCTCCTAAACATACATATGCCGATATTCTGAAGGCCAGTAGAGATCTAAACATATCTGTCCTAAACATACATATGCCGATATTCTGAAGGCCAGTAGAGATCTAAACATATCTGTACTAAAATATTTTTGGGGGAAATAAAATACTAGTAGCTTTATCAAAATGTTATTTTCATTAGAGTAGAGGAATATACAGAGGCGTAGCTGGGGGGGGGGCATGGGGGTACATATGTCCCCGGGCGCCTTAGGTACTGGGGCGCCAAAATGAGGCTTACAACGTTACATTATAATAAGTGAACAAGGGTAATAAAGGGTGATTAAATGGGAAGGGGGGGGGCGCCAATTTTATAGTTCGTCCCCGGGCGCAAAATATCCTAGCCACGCCTCTGGGAATATACGAAAGAATCTCTGTTCAAATGTTTGAACCGACTTCTTAAAGTGACTTGAACTTATTTCCTAACGTTGTATGAACTTATCTCCAATTTGACCTGAACTCATTTCCTAACGTGATCTGAAATTATTTTACTAACGTGACCTGAACTTATTTACTAATGTCACCTGAACTTATTTCCCAATGTGACCTGAACGTATTTACTAACGTGACCTGAACTTATTTCCTAATGTGACTTGAACTTATTTACTAATGTGTTCTGAACTTACTTACTAATGTGATCTGAACTTATTTACAAACGTGACATGAACTTATTTACTAATGTGACTGTCACATGTCCGGTTTCATTTTACGAACCTGTCCTAATTTAGGCACGAATTATCATTAACTAAGTGGTTCAAGGCTAACACACACTATTTTCATGTTTACAAGTATGTACACATGTCCTTTAAGCAGGCCGGTGGATGACATATTTGATCAACATGTACAAAGTACCTACTTTCCAGAGGCATTTTATATTACTGCAGCGTCCACTTCATTTACCTTGGCAAGGTAAAATTTATCAGGACAGGGACAGACTTACCTAGGCAAGGTAAAATTTACCAGGACAGGGACAGACTTACCTAGGCAAGGTAAAATTTACCAGGACAGGGACAGACTTACCTAGGCAAGGTAAAATTTACCATGACAGGGACAGACTTACCTAGGCAAGGTAAAATTTACCATGACAGGGACAGACTTACCTAGGCAAGGTAAAATTTACCATGACAGGGACAGACTTACCTTTGCAAGGTAAAATTTACCAGGACAGGGACAGACTTACCTTGGCAAGGTAAAATTTACCATGACAGGGACAGACTTACCTTGGCAAGGTAAAATTTACCATGATAGGGACAGACTTACCTAGGCAAGGTAAAATTTGCCAGGACAGGGACAGACTTACCTAGGCAAGGTAAAATTTACCAGGACAGGGACAGACTTACCTAGGCAAGGTAAGTTCAATGAAGAGCCACGACTCGGGAAAATACTTTCGCACTTGGTCCAGTGGTATTAAATCTTCGCTACTTGGGACTAAGACAAAAGATAAAGCAAAAAACTAAATTTACCTTTGATCACTATCTTTACTGCAAGTTTAAAATAATGGCAATATATTACTTAATGACAATATTGATTTAATGGCAAGTTACGTCATGACCTTAATGGATTAAGACAACATACATGTCATGGCAAATCACTTCATTTCATTGATAGTATTCATTGTAAGCAAAACAGATTTCTTTACGCTTCTCAATTCTTGGCAATAGTGGTGTCAGTGGTTAAATTAATTGTAATAACAGCAATGGTTTCAGTAGCAACTCTAATTGTTATAGCAATAGGATTTCAGTGGAAAGCTTATGGTAAAGGCAGTAAAGGATTCAGCGGTAACACTAATTATCAGGGCAAATTCTGCCTTTACTCATTGATCTCACCTGAAGACTTAAGGTTAGTTCTCAAATTGTGAAGGATTGTGCCGACAGAGAGTGGTAAATCTAGAGATGATTCTAGATAGTCCACCTCGGGAAGCCGCGATAGCTTCATGTACTGCACGCCCGTATTCTGCACAAGGAGAAAGATTTTCGGAAATAAAGAAATTAAAATGACTAATTATTTTAGTTGTTACACACACACTCACATGCACAAACATACATATCACATAATATATATATAATATATACTCACCTGAAAGTTCTCACATTTTAGCGTGATCTGTTTAAATAATGGTCAACGGAACTATTTTAAGGAAACATGAATGCAATGCAATGCCTTAGAAACATAAAACTAAAAAGTTAGTAATGGTTTAGTAAATTAAATTTTTATGAATTGCGTACTCATTTTGACTTTTCGTTTTCACTCAAGCGGAACCCTGGTCTAGACTGTGTAGCTCACTGAAGAAAGTGATTGATTTATTGCTATTGTTCAGTGCCTACCCGTAGAGAATAGTACTTAATTGTGCCATTTACCTCTAGAGAAATGTATTTAATTGTGCCATTTATCTCTAAACAATAGTACTTAATTGTGCCATTTACCTCTAGAGAAATGTGTTTAATTGTGCCATTTATCTCTAAACAATAGTACTTAATTGTGCCATTTACCGGTAAACAATAGTACTTTATTGTGCCATTTACCTGTAGAGAATAATACTTAACTGTGTCAATTGCCAGTAGGGAACCTTGTTCAATTGTATGTTTTTACCTGTAAATAATAGTACTTAGTAGCGTCATTTAAAAGTAAATTCATTGTAAATTCTGTGTAAATTCTGTGTAAATTCATTGTAAATTCATTGTAAATTCATTGTAAATTCATTGTAAATTCTGTGTAAATTCTGTGCTACAGCTATGAGTACAAGAAATACACCTTGAGACGGAAAAGCAAAAGTAAATTTTCACAACGTAAATTGAACGAGTTGCGTAATACAGTAACGGAATACGTTTTTGTGGCTTGCAGAAAATATGTTGGTGTCCGATTTATCTTTCCACGACGAAAGTATTTTCTAAAATTTCAAGTAGACATTGCCTGAGTTTTCAAGAAGAAATGAACGGTTCCAACCTAGATTTGTAGACATTGCCTGAGTTTTCAAGAAGAAATGAACGGTTCCAACCTAGATTTGTAGACATTGTCTGAGTTTTCAAGAAGAAATGAACGGTTCCAACCTAGATTTGTAGACATTGCCTGAGTTTTCAAGAAGAAATGAACGGTTCCAACCTAGATTTGTAGACATTGCCTGAGTTTTCAAGAAGAAATGAACGGTTCCAACCTAGATTTGTAGACATTGCCTGAGTTTTCAAGAAGAAATGAACGGTTCCAACCTAGATTTGTAGACATTGCCTGAGTTTTCAAGAAGAAATGAACGGTTCCAACCTAGATTTGTAGACATTGCCTGAGTTTTCAAGTAGAAATGAACGGTTCCAACCTAGATTTGTAGACATTGCCTGAGTTTTCAAGTAGAAATGAACGGTTCCAACCTAGATTTGTAGACATTGCCTGAGTTTTCAAGTAGAAATGAACGATTCCAACCTAGATTTGTAGACATTGCCTGAGTTTTCAAGAAGAAATGAACGGTTCCAACCTAGATTTGTAGACATTGCCTGAGTTTTCAAGAAGAAATGAACGGTTCCAACCTAGATTTGTAGACATTGCCTGAGTTTTCAAGAAGAATGAACGGTTCCAACCTAAATTTGTAGACATTGCCTGAGTTTTCAAGTAGAAATGAACGGTTCCAACCTAGATCTGTAGAAATATTTAACTAATATAACCATTTTCAAACTATCAAGAAACTGGCATTTTATTATTAGGGTAAACAGTATAGCTGGAAGGATTCTCACCTCGAAAATTTTGTCAACATTCCGACCATCTCCGATTCCATTTCCCTGATCATGTGATGCCAGGGTGGCAAACAACTGTGAACAAAATGTAAGAATTTTTTTTTAAAATGTCATGCATCCAAAGATTAGTTAAGGTAGTCGTTGCAACTACAGCAAACAAAATTTCATGTTTGCATTTCTAGAAATGTGATGCAATTAGTCAGACTATAAAACCATGTGAAGAATCAAAGTAAACATTTCCTCTGAGGCAAACCTTGCAAGTGTAGCAGACATAAGTATAACGACGTCCATATTGTCTAATAATACACGCTAATTACATTGTAAATTTAACGACCAACACTCTTTTGAACAAAAGCATGACCCTTCAAAGACTGAAATATTTTAGTATAAAATAAAGAGGTGAATAAACTTTATGTTCATATAATACATGAAAGTCACGGTGGATATCAGTTTATGACATGAAATATTTGCAGTTAATTCACACGTGAACAAGAGCTTGAACATTTAAATCTTAAAACCCAAACATACACCAGCGAAGATCTGTCAATGTTAAACTCGTAATATTCAGTATACCAAACACACAAACTAAACTAAATACGCATGCACACACACACACACACACACACACACACACACACACACACACACATACGTACACATACAGAAATATATGCGTAAACGTATACACACATGAACATACTTTCAAACACATACACAAATATATATGTATACGTACACGCACACACGTATGCACACATAGAAACACACACAAATATACACACACACACACACACACATATATATATATATATACACGCACTCACGTATGCACACATAGAAACACATACACATATATATAAGAACACACAATATACATACACGCACACATGTACCTTTTCCCGGGTGAGAGAACGTTCGTCGCGAAGAAAATAAACCGCTTTGTCTACTGCTACTAATCCCACCCGCATATTGTATCCTCCTTCTATTTGTATATCAGCCTCTTGTTTTGGAACTTTGGGTGGGGGCTGAAAGCCTGGGAAAAGGGCCTCCGGGAGCGAGAGAGAAAGCTATAAATAGATACAACAGACATTTCCTTTACAACATTCAACTGTAGAAATACTTAATCAGTTAATGACAGTAATCTGAACACAACCCAAAATATGCAAAGTGGTGTCCGTGTGTTAGCTAAAGTGGCTAGGTAAAATAACTGACTCTTCCCCCCCACACACCAATTTTCTATCACGCTTTCTTTATACCATATCCTATCTAACTCTATTTTTCTCATTTCTCCAACCTTACTCATTTTCTCATTTCCCCAACCTTACTCATTTTCTCATTTCCCCAATCTTACTCATTTTCTCATTTCCCCAATCTTACTCATTTTCTCATTTTCCCAATCTTATTCATTTTTCCATCAATGCGCCTTCTCTCTCTCTCTCTCTCTCTCTCTCTCTCTCTCTCTCTCTCTCTCTATATATATATATATATATATATATATATATGTGGTTTTAACTCTTGCTCTGTGTAGAAAAAATATACTGGATCTATTAACTTGCTCTTGCACGTTAACTGAGGCGGAGTCGGGAGGGAGAGGGAGGAGGGTATCTGAAACTTACTGAAACATGATGACAATGTAAGCTAAAAGTTACATTACTCTAAACAGTCTAAAGAATTCCCAATTTTCAGACCTGCCTACCCCCCACCCTAGGAAACCAGAAGATCACTGGTCCAAAACCAGAAGATTTTGAATGGAAACCAGAAGATTTTATGCGGAGTCTGGCTTTTTAATAGAAATACCAATAATATAAAATAAATGCAAAATAAAAAAAATAATGTTAATATTTGTAAATAAACTTACCAATAATGTAAACAGTAATGATTATTGCAAAGCACAACAATTTGTCTACATTTTGTCTAGTCTCCATTCAACTGTTTATTTTAGATGAATTTTTGTCAAGCACACCAAGTGTTACTGTTAGGCAGTTTTATTTAGATATTTCTTTAGACTTCATTTGAAGAAGGATCTTCACATTTCAGAATAATGGGCCATTGAAGTACCGCATCATGATTTTCACTTTTACAGAAATTCATTAAATATTTCATAAACGGATTTTTAAAAAAATATATATTTAACTTTTTATTATCTAATGTACAAGCCACAAAAAGGAACATGTGCCTATTGAAAAATTTTAAGAAAAAAGTTATGATTTTTTTTTATTGTGCCCATCTAAAATATATATTTTGGGAGAACATGTAGAATTTAAAAAAATAAAATTTACTTAAACCTAAAGCATATAGGCTTTCATCCATGCACAACCTTTTAATTTTGTGTATGAGAAACTAGTATACCAAATTTCAGGGACATGGAATAATTACAACTATTCAAAAGGGGTCTTAGCATTTAGTTCAACAGAGGAAAAAAGTCATTTTGAGAAAAACACATTTAAAGTAAAATAAAGACTACAGAACTTTAAAAGTGTTCAAATGGTTTATTTTTTTAAAATAAATATACCCTATCCATACTACATTGGACTGCTCTTAGTCATTTAGCTCTCTCAGAATTAAATATACTAATACTATATATTACTATCCTCAGTGTACAGTCTTTTTATTTTCTAATACTACATAGAACCAGAATATTGCAAAGAAATTAAAAAAAATATATATTTATCAATCCACATTAATAAAATTTGGAATATATGTTGTCTTTGTTATGAGAAAGCAATACCAGTTATTAGTTTTAGAATATCTGGTTCAGATTTTAATTTATAAATGATTTAAATATATAAAAATTAAAACACCTGTATTTTTCTAAATTTACATGTCCATTAGACTAGAGAAAAAACAGTGAAAGTCTTCCTGTAACATTTAAAATGTTATTAAAAAGACATTATTCTTCAATAAGCATGCTTTGTTAATTAAGAATTGGATATGATTAATATTATTATTTTTAATGTTTTATGCATTTCTTTTGTCTTCAAATAAATGTATTTATTATCATGCCTTCTAAAATTCTATTATAATAATGTGTGTACTGCGTAATCATAAAATATCAACGGCTAATTTACAAATACATGTATATATATAGGCCTATATATATTTTTAATTTTTTATTATTTTTTTAGCAGAAATGATTAAAATAAAAAATTCGACTAAATCAAAATGTTCACAATTCCGTAAATTACTTTCAAACAAATTTGACTCAGGATCATTTCTTTATCGCCGATGATCTTTTGTTTTAAAACTTGTGTCACTTTTTTTTTTTATAAATTTTGAAGCCTTACATATTATATAAGAATAATTACAACGGATTCTAGAAAAATGATTATTTGAACCTCAATGCGGTTTCAAACATAGGCCTACCGTTATTGAAAACGCCAATCTTTTTCCTAGCATTGCAATATAATTCGTCAAAGTAGCTCGTTTTGGACGGATAATTTCTGAAGAAAACTGCATAGACTGTCTTACATGTAAGTTGAATGTTATTTATTAAAGTAAATATTTCGTAATTGTCACGCATATGCTATCGCTACGTGGCCGCCATTTTGAAAAAGCGAACTTCGTCTATCGGTCGAACGGGCAGTAAAAACGTTATGAACCGAATTTGCTTATCCCGCTAAGCTCTGACTTCTCAACATAAAAAATATTTAAAGAAAATGTTTATTTCACGAGCGAAATTCTGTTTTGTCAACTAAAATTAATAACGGCCGACGAATAAGATTCCGGAAGTGTTAGAAAAGGACTCGTATGCTGAAGAGCTCATAGCAGACGACAGAGAAGCAGTTAGAGTTACGCCGCCGTTAGCTCTATTGAACGCACGGTAAGTTTTTCGTCCTGTCATAATCGATCGTGAAAAAAAAAATTGAAAATGAAAATGAAAGCGGAAGAGCGGGAGATTCGAGGTAAAAGCGGGAGATTCTTCCGCTAAAAGCGGAAGGTAGGCAGGTATGAATTTTGTTGACATATTCAAAACTTTGTAATGTAATGTAAAAAAATATACTTACAAAATGAAAACACGTGCACTTACTTCTTCTTGACACACGTCCTCAGTGTCAATCAGTACAGAGTCCGCTACAAGCTCGTCCTCTACGTAGAAGAATGCTAGGACGCGCGCTCTTGGAGTTGCCTCCCTGAGAATATACGGTGTAAGTTGCAGGATGTGCTCTCCAGTCCTGCTTCTAGATACAGAGGTTGAAAACACCAACTGACCACGAGAGAAAATCTGTAAAAACAATGAGAGGCAAATAAGTTCAGTCATGCTGAAAATGAAAAGCCAAGTAAAAGTCCCTAGCGCTTGAACAATAGCAGAAACTGCCTTTACTGAAACGACAGGCGAGTTTGGGTCAGGTTGTATTAGGTCCAAGTTATTCGGTTGCAAGAATAGAACAACTCAAAATGTTACCAAGAAAGAACTTAGATAAAACTGCAATATAAGGAATGGGGAACAACTAAAAATGTTACCAAGAAAGAACTTAGATAAAACTGCAATATAAGGAATGGGGAACAACTCAAAATGTTACCAAGAAAGAACTTAGATAAAACTGCAATATAAGGAATGGGGAACAACTAAAAATGTTACCAAGAAAGAACTTAGATAAAACTGCAATATAAGGAATGGGGAACAACTCAAAATGTTACCAAGAAAGAACTTAGATAAAAGCTGCAATATAAGGAATGGGGAAAAGATTGCATATTAAATTAAATGAATATATAACACGTGATGATGCTAATTCTCCAAACAGCTATACTCGCTTTCAGTTATGACCTCGTAGCCAACCATGTTTGAATTTAGGGAGTGAAAAAGATCCGTCAGAAAATACGATGGCCATGACTAGGTTCAAACACGATTTTTAACTTGTGAGACAAGTGTCCTTACTTCACAAACACTGAGTTCCTCACTGACTACAATTCATTTAGCACACAATAATTACAGCATTTTATCATTTTAGAATTATTGATACTATGACATGCATGTGTAATGATATTTCATGATTTATTATCGTATAAAAGTTTAATGTTTGCAATGTTCTGATTATGTCAGGGCAAACTATAACAGTAATTAGTCGTGTTCATTACCTACATCCAAATATCCAGAAGTGAAAAGGAAGTTTATTGATGTGAGACGCTTACGTACTCGGACAGGAAATATCGGGTACACGGGTATAGTAGCGTTGATCATAGGATTGCAGACGTTTCCTCGGAGTGGTTCAAAGGGCCAGACTCACATAGCCGGAAGATTAGCAGTTAGTGATGATTAACTAGTAGATGTTTGTTGTTTATGCTCACCAGTATAGTGATTTGTGAGGTAAGTGTTGACTGTTGTTTAGACTTACCAATATAGTGATTTGTGAGGTAGTTAAATTCGTGGGGGTAGAGCGAATCATTATATCGTTCCCAATCTGCAAGCAAAGAAATACCAGTATCTCCTTATCTCCCTTTGAATCGAATCTAAATACATGCATTTATTAGTATCATCTGAATAAAATCTAAACAATTTACACATATCAAATAAATAGTCAGAAATACTCTTCACTCCCTGACTTAATCCTCAGTACAGACATTAAGCAACATAAAACAATATTCCTTGTGCATATACTATAAACAAAATAAAACTTTACATCAGGATACTGAAAAACAAAAAGCAGAAACAACAAACATTTCCACCACATTCTTATGGATTCCCAGCCACAATAACTTATCAGGAAACGAAACAGGCGAGAAATGGGTAAAATATGACACAGAAATGGCAGATAGTTACACACACCCATAACTAATCAGAGGGGCAAAATATGATACAAAACACAATAGAGAGTTACACACACCCATATGCTAATATGAAGGGCAAAATATGATATAAAACATAGCAGAGAGTTACACACACCCATATACTAATCAGAGCAGAAACATATGATACACACATAGCAGAGAGTTACACAAACCCATATACTAATCACAGTGGCAAAATATGATACAAAACATGTAGACAGTTAAACACACCCATTTACTATTCTGAAATGCACAAGAAAACCCACCCGACAACGTGCACAACAAAGCAATATTCAGACTGACTTAACACATCACTCCTGACGTACAAGGTCACAGGACAAACAAAGACGTGAACCTACTGTTGAACAGACAACATCACAGAACATTTCCCATCGTACTGCCTAATATGCAATGATGAAAGAAAAATAATTATAGAAACCACACATCTGCTGCAGATCCGACTTTCCACACACTCGATACTCTACCCACAGCCACATAGTGATCTACCCACAGCCACACAGTAATCTAAACAGCCATGCAGTAATCTACCCACAGCCGCACAGTAATCTACCCACAACAACACAGTAATCTAAACACAGCCATGCAGTAATCTACCCACAGCCACACAGTAATCCACCCACACATTCAATACTCTGCCCACAATCTTACAGTAATCTACCCACAGTCATACATTCAGTACTCTACCCACACCCAGACAGTAATCTACCAACAACCACACAGTAATCCATCCACAGCAACACATTCAATACCCTACCCACAGCCACACACTCATTATTCTACCTACAGTAAAGTTCGGGTAGTCGATTTATGGTAACCTTTACTATACTATAAATATATATATATATATGTCTGTGTGTGTGTGTGTGTGTGTGTGTGTGTGTGTGTGTGCGTGTGTGTGTGCATATGAGTGTATTTGTGTGTACGTGAAGTATAAAGACCAAAAAACAACTGACAGGCCTTAGAAGCGTTTAGTATACAGATATACACACTCTTCAATAATTTCATCCACAGACACACGCACACATGAAACGCGTAGAATTGCGAGCACAAAACACGCAGTCAACGATGTACACACACTCACGCGCACGAAGAGTAAATCAATGTGAACACAATGCAATAAAATTAACACTATAACTCCATCAATGACATTACCACATCCAGAAACACATATTGAGAGTTGACCGATGATAGCTGCTTGACATCTAACTCGCCATTTGACCAATCGGGTACTCGAGGATCCAACACAATAACCTGAGGATAGAAACATAACAACGTGGTAACAAAAAGTCATTAAAATGCCTGTTTCAATCGATCAATGGTTTAAACCAATATTGATTGGTCACATCCAAATAAATAAAAAGAAATATTATTTAATTATAGATTTAAATAAACAGGTTTTTATTTCAAATAAACAATACATTGCAAACAATCTCCTTGCCGAAATTGTTTAATGTTGAACTATATAAGAAACAAAATGTTGCTGTATATTGGAGACTCTTTTCATTGAAATCTAATAATAGTTTTGCAAATAATTTTGCAATTAAAGAGAACAAAATAATATAAAATAATCATCATTCTAACTTCTCTCAAAATTAAAATAAATAAATCCAAATTAAAAAACACACATTTCCAGATGTAACGTACAGCTAGTCCCTAATTCTGCCCCCACCCCCCCTACCTATTCTGGCACGAAATCGGCGTAAGCCGGAAGCCTTCCCCACTTAAATTTGAAAGAATGCCCTGTCTAATTTCGAATGGACTTACGGTCTTTCAGACATTGCTCAAGATTGAAGAAACAGGTGGTGTACTGCCGACGGTACCAAAGACTGCCCTGCATATTTCTCTCTCATACATTCACACCTTTCTCTAGTCAGTTTTGATGGCCAACACAACAATGACGCTGAATAGTCAAGGCAACGAATGGGGGAATACAATGAATACACCAAGGTAACGTACAGGAAAAACCAATGACGCTGAATAGTCAAGGCAATGATTGGGGGGATACAATGAATACACCAAGGTAACGTACAGGAAAAACCAATGACGCTGAATAGTCAAGGCAACGAATGGGGGAATACAATGAATACACCAAGGTAACGTACAGGAAAAAATAGTGACGCCGAAGAGTCAATGAAGTGAATGGGAGAATACAATGAATACACCACGGTAACGTACAGGGGAAAACGCAAAAAAAAGCAGCACAGCAATAATAACCGTTCGTGATAGAGCACAGTTAAAAAGATGGGCAGATAATGAATTCACACTGAAAATGGGGACTACACGACATTCATTAGATTGAGAGGCACACTACACGCAAGTGAAGTAATTACCTTGATCTTGAGAAGGCTTGCAGTAGCCACAACATCAAAGGTGTCCGACAGGCGCCCCAGGTCATCCAACGTGTACATACGATCAAACCCTGATTGGGGGGGGGGATAAATACAAGTAATATTACTACGTTTTGTCTAAGAATATTATTTAATGAACTGCTGAAATGCCAAGCGAGTATAACTCATTAAAATAATAAATATTCCTAGAAATAAATACTCAAACTATAGACAGACAGATAGACAGATAGACAGACAGACAGATAGATAGATAGATAGATAGATAGATAGATAGATAGTAGGACGGATGGATAGATGGACGAATGGCTGGCTGGATAGATAGAGGTGAGTGAAATAGTAAAATTTATTTCTCATAATAAAATCCACACATACATGACCTTAAGTAATCAGTGAATAAAATTCCAATATCGATTTAATCCAGATTAAGTTGGATTGTTGTTGTTGGGGGGGGGTTGTTGAAAATGCGATGCCCTAAAGCAAGATCAAGTGCGTTTAATCCCTTAAAACGCATTTTACACACATAATAAAGTTTTGCTCTCCATAGTCCATTCGTTCGTATGCCGTCAATGAGGTCAGAGTCCGTTCCTTTGGGAAAGTGTGAACGCCTCTTTTAAAGGAGAAGATGAAACTCTCACCTTGGCTGAGAAACACCCCAGTCTCATCTCGTATCATCACTTTGACGTACACTGGGACAAGTTTGGCGGGGGCACCATTGGCAGCGGATACACTGATCTAGATAGATAGATAGATAGATAGATAGATAGACAGATAGATAGATAAACAAGGTAGGCAGATAGATAGATAGACAGATAGACAGACAGGCAGATATATGGATGGATAGATAGGTAGATAGATAGATCGATCGATAGATAGATAGGTAGGTAAATAGATAGATAGATAGGTAGATAGATAGATAGATAGGTAGGAGAGAGAGAGAGAGAGAGAGAGAGAGAGAGAGAGAGAGAGAGAGAGAGAGAGAGAGAGAGAGAGATAGTCCTATATTAACTACCGCACCATTTTCATTATTAGTGTTATTTACAACAAAATCACTTCATTTTATCAAAGAGAATATTAAGAATTTTCAAAACATCTCAAACATTAGTCGAATTCATCATGCAGACTGCCCAGAGCTAACCAAGTTTTATATACATTATGCCCATCTTTCTCAAACCTTTTACCTTGAAGGAATCCTTTTAATAATTTTCAGGTCTCATGGAACCACTGCATAAAATATATATCATATCTACAACTCGCGGTACCATCTATCTAGCTCGATCAATGAGTTGTAGATAAAATACTAATTGTCAGTGTACTTTTGAGTAGAGAATAAAATTTTTCTGTGGATCTGCTTATTCTGGCTAACTTATTACTCTAGTTGTATTTGTTTGTTCTCTCCCCCGAAAAAAAATAATATCAACTATAATGCAAGTCATTAGTGCAGGCAGAGGAAACTTCAGGTTTTCGTTTTTTAATAAAGAGTTCCTAATTGATTTTTTTCATTTCTTTATCCAAGAAGGCCTGTACGTCTTATCGCAAATTTCTACTCTTCAAAATATTAATATGATATGGCATGTTCAAGAGTAGCTTTTTCCTTGTTTAAAATTAAAATTGACATTTTAGCTAATCTTTCTTGAAAGAAAAATGCAGATACTTAAGTTTAGCTTACATTTCTTGAAATTAATCTTTCTTTCCCTTTCATACATTTTCAAAACTCATGGCTGCTCAAAAAAATTTTTACACCGGGACATCATCAATATGGCTGCGCATAATTATGGATTTTAGACAAAATAATCACTTCCTTAGACAAGATCCCCTTGAAAGAAATATTTAACAGATTTAGAACGAACTGTTTAATTATGTGGCCATGTTTCGCAACCTACCTGCCAATCTTTGAAATCATTAACCTTCACCGGGTCAACTGCTATATATACTGGAGAAATTATATATATATATATATTAAAGAATAGTAAACACATAGAGGTCGTCATAACCTACATCAAGACAAGTGGCATCAAATTATAACGAAGCATGTAGAAATCAACACCCATAACAGGACATATGACATTAAAAGAACAGCGAAGATTTCGAGAGGATACAGATGTGTAGCGATACTTGACCTCACTTTACCACAAAAGACTCGCATGACCTACCACAAGCTTGTAAGGGAAGCCAGGTCTGAAGTATTCCTTCGTCTCCTTGAAACTGATCTTGTAGTACGGGTCAGCGAAGTATGTTCCCATGTCCACCGCTGTGGCGTTTTCTCCCGTGCCAGCTTCTGTGACGTTCACGGTGACGTACAACCGCTGCCTGTTTGGGAACCAGACGCTGGAATTGCGCATGGGCCTGATGGGTATGGTCATGGAACATTCTCCGGACGCGTTCAGCTAGCAGACAAAGTGGGGAGAAAGTCGTGAGAAAGAGAAAATGTCTGGTATGTATGTAGGAATGCCCCCATTCGGAAGTGCACAAGTAAGTGGGTTGAGACAGTAACACGCTGCCTTCCTTAAAGAGCATTTCCTGTTATTATAGTGACATAAGTAGGTCAACATTATGTATGCATGTTTTGTCTAGTCACTGAAAGTTATAAAATAAACTTGACTGGCCGTCTAGTTTGGAGAAATGAGAACCCCGAAATGAAAAAATATTATTATATATAATAGTGTTTTCCTTTCTGAACTTTAACGATGGTCACTTTAGTTCTAGGCAGTCAACTGAATGGTGTACAGTACAGCAGAAATTAAAATAGTACAATTTCTACATGCATCACAATTTATATTTGAATATTTTTAGTTTGAATAAGTAATAAAGACAAAATATTCTAAATTAATTTCGATCTCTATACATAGTAAGAAAATTATGAAAATAAAGGGGCATTTTGAGAATATGGTTGGAATGCATAATCGACAAATTTTCCAACTATTTCTGACACTAGTAGAATCATTAGTTATATTTTGATTTCGGGAGTCAATAGTTTTTAATATATTCTTAAATAGTTGTCTTATAGTAAGTAAACGATGAGCCTCGTTAGGTCCTCTGTACATAAATATTTTAGGGTATTTTACAGTCTGTGTTGTATGCAACACGCATTTGACATGACTTGAAATTTTCCTGTAAGTATGCTCTATGACTTCTCCTTGTAGAAAACCAATATGATAAATATACAAACTTACAGTACTAGTGACGTCATAACTTACAAAAATATATAGTCATGACTTACGTATTTACAATGTCATTAATCATATCAATATGTTTTAACTACTGAACTCACGTCACGATGAAATAGGTAAACCTACGTCAAAAAAAACATTTACTTCTTGGAAGGGCTCTCACTCAACTTAAATGTATTTTTTAAATTATGCTCTGTCATCAATGTAATATTTGTCTTATGTGCCTACCACCAATGAATACCCCCCTTCCCTACTTCTACAAGAAAATAAGCATCATTTAATACTCGTAAAAATGCTAGCTGGATTGTGGCCCTTTTTCATCACATTCTAAGAAGAGAAATGTTCCTTAATCAAAAGACTTTTTCATCACATTCTAAGCACAGTAACAATACTTTGATCAGAAGTATATTTCAGCTCACTGCAATGTCAGAAAAAAAAAATAGTCAAGAAGTAATTGTGGATAAGCAACAGTGCTGCCTATTACTCAGGACTTTAAAAAAAACACACATTCCCTCTTGGACTTCCACTTCTTCACAATCACATTCCCTCTTGGACTTCCACTTCTTCACAATCACATTCCCTCTTGGAATTCCACGTCTTCACAATCACATTCCCTCTTGGAATTCCACTTCTTCACAATCACATTCCCTCTTGGACTTCCACTTCTTCATCACAATCACATTCCCTCTTGGACTTCCACTTCTTCATCACAATCACATTCCCTCTAGAATTCCACTTCGTCATCATAATCACATTCACTCTTTGAATTCCACTTCTTCACCACAATCACACAGTCACACCCTGCAAAAAGCAATGTGTGCCAGTCTGACCAATTACTGTTGGTAAAACACACGCGACAAGCTCACGGTTGTGTCCGTCGTTACAGGCGAAAACGTGTGCAAGGGTCTTACCACGCCGGTGTAGGAGGGCTGGAAGAGAACAATGTTGTTTCCATTCGTAGCACCCAGCCTAAGCTCTACTGACCCAAGGACAGGCTCGCCGTAAGAGTATCTGGGGAGGGAAAAACAAGATCATTATAAAATGTACCTGTTTGTAAGAAAGATAAGGGGGCATGACCAAGTTAATATTTAAGACCTAAACACAGTTATAGGCCAAGAGCTTGACTACGCTGGTACAGACACGTCTGTGCTAGTAGGCTTGGGTTTGTGAAGTATGTTTCCGTGTTAGTCTGTGTTTGTCGTTGCACAAGTAGGTCAAATGCACAATAGAAAGGCTGGGGAAGAGTAACTGTTCTTCTCCTCAGGCGATGTCAAGTGATAAAAGATATTATTGCTTAGGATTGTCCAGGGCGTGAAACTGGGAAGATAGGTTTTACTTCTTTACGAATGAGCGAAAGAGAAAAATATTAACATAACCAAACGAAATAAATTATATTTGAAAACCTCTCTTATATTTCTTATGGGAATCGTTATTTCTTTAATGGTAGCAATCTAACACCAACAGATGAATGCTGGCACTAAAACTAACTATCTAACTAAATAAATCATTTAAAACAAATAGAACAAATGCTGTTTGACTTTAACATCAGGCTATGGGGATGTATACGTTGTGAACATGCCCAGTAACCCGACCATGCCGTTATAGAACACGCCTCGCTATGACGCCAGGAGCTATGATAGAGCGTCTTGGACATGATGCTGTGACTTAAGGAATTCTCTACACTAGTACATAGCTCTAAGAATGACATAATATGCTGTGCCTGTCACAATGAATGACGAACATGTTGTGCCTGTCACGATGAATGAAAACATTTTGTGCCTGTCACGATGAATGACATAACATGTTGTGCCTGTCACAATGAATGACAAACAATGTGTTCCTGTCACGATGAATGACAAACAATTTGTTCCTGTCACGATAAATGTCAAACACTTCCTGTCTGTCACGATGAATGTCAAACACTTCCTGCCTGTCACGATGAATGTCAAACACTTCCTGCCTGTCACGATGAATGTCAAACACTTCCTGCCTGTCACGATGAATGTCAAACACTTCCAGCCTGTCACGATGAATGTCAAACACTTTCTGCCTGGCACGATGAATGTCAAACACTTCCTGCCTGTCACGATGAATGTCAAACACTTTCTGCCTGTCACGATGAATGTCAAACACTTTCTGCCTGGCGCTATAAATATTATTCTTTTTGAGAGTGCTGAGGAAACATAGTGCAGAAGAATGAAAGCGTGAGACCAACTTCAACAATGGGGTCAAGCTCAATAAAAGTCTCCCTACTAATGAATTATCCTCCCTAGTATCGAATTATCCTCCCTAGTACCGAATTATTCTCCCTAGTAACATCTCTCTAACATCGAATTATCCTCTCTAACATCGAATTATCCTCCCTAGTATCGAATTATCCTCCCTAGTAACGAATTATCCTCCCTAGTAACGAATTATCCTCTCTAACATCGAATTATCCTCCCTAGTATCGAATTATCCTCCCTAGTAACGAATTATCCTCCCTAGTAACGAATTATCCTCCTTGGTAATGAATTATCGGTCACATGGGCAACAACCTTGGTGCAAATAGATTGACACTTTTCTTTCGCATTTATAAAGGTAAACTACCGTAATCTTGAGAATAACCATGCCAGTTAAAATAAAAATAATAAAAATATCACTCACACAGCTTTGGTGTTGACCTTGAGCCAGTTTGTGGACATCCCGATGACTTTCTCTTCCACGCTGACCTCTGCCTTGAATATCGGCAACACTGCAGCCAATGGCAGATGCTTTAATATCATATACATTCTTGAGAACCAATCACAAAAGGCTTGAAGTGTAAGGCATATCAGCAGTAAAACATTCAGTTTTGTTGACATTTGATAAGAACTACATGAAATGAATTTCTTTGCGTCCATACTATGCTTACAAGATGTGATAAATACACTGCATAACTATTTCATTCCAGTACATTCTTCTTACAAGATGTGATAAATTCATTGCATAACTATTTCATTCTAGTATATTCTTCTTACAAGATTTGATAAATACATTACATAACTATTTCATTCGAGTACTTTCTTCTTACAAGATGTAATAAATTCATTGCATAACTGAATGTTATTTGAGTACATTACGTTCTAGAATCTAGATATACTATGTTTTATGTTTGTGAAAATTTAGCAGCTTTACATACTCATCTGTAAATTGAAAGAAAATAACTATATTGTACTTTTCGATTTCAGATTATTTACTTCTGTTTTCTCTGTTTTCTAAAATAAAACATTTTTACACTTGATTTCAATGTTAAACAGACTATCCCTCTATCTATCTATCTATCTATCTATCTATCTATCTATCTATCTATCTATCTATCTATATATCTATATATCTATCTATCTATCTATCCATCCATCCATCCATCCATCTTCACACGTATATATAAACGCACACGCAGCATAACTCACGGACACACGTACTGATACACATCAACATTGTCACAGACATTCAGAAGTACACGTATTCCGTAATTCTATAAAAGAATGAAAGAAAATAATAAAAGAGAAACAATACCATATTCTTGAACTTCAAATGTCGCAAGTGTAGTTGTTGTAACCTGAAAAAGAGCAAGGGCCATAATAAGGGCGAGCAAATAACATGGATAATAGGAAAACCACGTGATCTCTCTTTCCCTCTTTTTTACAATCTCTCTGTCTCAATCTCTCTCTTTCGCACTCTCTTTATCTTTCATTTCTGTCATTCGTTCTAGGTTTTGTTATGCACTTTCCCCAACCTTTTGTCTTGTTTTCGTACTTTTTAATTGCCATTTTGTCTGTTCTCTTCTTACTTCATTCACCTTTACTCCTTTTCGCATTTTCTTAATAATGAGTCAATTCCTTCCTTCCTTCTCCAGGTATTAAAGGAAAGAGTGAGCTTCAATTTAATACAACCAGATCTATCTACTTGTTACGTTTGTAACAAAGAAATGTATCACTATCTATGACGCCAACGCCAACTTGTTAATTGTTATTATTTTATTACTATTAATAATAATTAATCGTCCATAAATAATTACAGATGAGGAGAACCTTAATTTATGTTATTAATAATTCTCCAGCAGATACCACTAGTTTCTCTCTCTCTCTCTCTCTCTCTCTCTCTCTCTCTCTCTCTCTCTCTCTCTCTCTCTCTCTCTCTCTCTTGGCGGATATGCGGGGGCTGAAAACATTTTCTGTCTTTAACAACATCAAAGACAAATAACAACATCAAAGACAAACATTTACCGTCATACAATATTTCCGTAGGTGGAAAACGTCTTACTAAAGGAGAAGACAAATCTATATTTAATCTTTATTTAGCGAGCCCCTATCCGCCCACTTTTTTTTTCAACATAAGATTATCAATATGTGTAAGAAGGTCAATAAATTGCACAATAAATTTATTAAATCAACAATAAATGTACATAAAAATACAATGAAAAAATAGTTTACAGTTAGCAATGACTGTACAGTGTACACTCTACAAGAACAATGATACCTGTCTGAAGAATAAACAAGTAAAGGAAATATAATTTTTAAGGCTAAAACACAGTAATTTGCCTTTTACAAGGATGTGAATCCTTTAAACTGTAATGAGAAAGAGTTTTGAAT
The DNA here is from genome assembly GCA_028829895.1 of Sinotaia quadrata. Lineage (NCBI taxonomy): Eukaryota > Metazoa > Mollusca > Gastropoda > Architaenioglossa > Viviparidae > Sinotaia > Sinotaia quadrata. The sequence continues at coordinate 106,774,374 of CM054180.1, forward strand.
GTGTGGCATGGGGGTGGGGGTGTTAAGAAATATGCTATGAAAGTTTCATCAACATTTAAAACCTAACATGGCCAACCACATCTCCTGCCACAATTCAATATTGTTAAGTGTTGCAAAGTATGCGAGAACAGCAATGTCACAAAGATTAATTACAAAAAGGGCTATGCTGTAATAGATGAAGATAGTTCAAGGAAAATGCAGTAAGTGTAACTTTAGGGAAAGAATTAAATTTTACAGCAATAAAGTAATGGTGGCAGAAAGATTGTTACAAAATCAAAATGACTGTGAGTGCATTCTGATTTTTACAGAGAGTAAGGGTTCTGTCTGTATCTCTCTTTAAACTTGCCGGGGCTGGCTGTTAAGTTGACCATGATGGCTGGTGGGTTTTTGCATGGCCTTATCAGCAGTCTGGTACAGTGCAGGCTTTGGGTTTTACATTGTAGAGGGACTCAGTTGGTCGTGGCTTGGTCTGTTCATCACTCAGTGAGTACAAAAGAGTGGCAGATACTTGGTGTTCAGAGTGCAGACAGTGTGTCGATTCTTTCTCAGCAAAATCAATGGGGATCTGTGAGAGATTTATTGGCACTGTTTCTTGGACAACTGTGAGAGATTTATGGGCAGTGATTCTTGGACAATGGGGATCTGTGAGATATTTATGGGCAGTGTTTCTTGGACAATGGGGATCTGTGAGAGATTTATTGGCAGTGTTTCTTGGACAATGGGGATCTGTGAGAGATTTATTAGCAATGTTTCTTGGACAATGGGGATATGTGAGAGATTTACTGGCAGTGTTTCTTGGACAATGGGGATCTGTGAGACATTTATAGGCAGTGTTTCTTGGACAATTGGAGGATCAACTTGGATCTTTAGGGGCTGATATTGGTCTGTACAATGACAGACCAAGCCGGTCAGTCGGGCTAAATATCCGGCGAATTATTACATCCTGACCTACTAGGTCAGTCAAGATGGTATAAAATAGTATTGCCAGTGATCGTGAATGTGGTGGGTAACAGGTAGATGTGAAACATGAGATCTAAACCTGGGTCCGCTCTGAGGAATCTGTTTTGAAGCCCCGAGAATATAAAAGTAGAATTAAATGTCGAGCGGTTACCCTTCAAACCGACGCAGGATGTTTAGGTATAAATATATCCATGTAAATTATCTCTCCATCCCTGATATGCACACATACAGGAACTCACATACACACATTCGCACACACGCACGCATATGCACATACACTCCATCATAAATGCACACGCGAATACACACCATCATAAACACACGCTGCACGTATATGCCCACACACTTTCATACATATAAGCAAATACATGCAACCACACACACAAACACATGCAACCACACACACAAACACATGCAACCACACACACAAACACATGCAACCACACATAGACAAACCCATGCCTTCATACACACACACTCGTAATACACTAAATTTCTATACAGTCTACATCCATTATATAGTTTGACATTTTACGAGTCATTCAGTGAAAAGGTTGTCATAGTTACCAACGGAATGCTGAGTCTAAAATAATTTAGCTCTTATTACATTCTGTAATGACGTCACAACTTTAGCTCAAACTCTTATATATGTGCTCAGCATAACAAGGGTTGTGAGCAAGATCCTGCTTGTTAAAAAAAAAGGGCACAAGAAAAAACAACAGCAATAGAAACCCGACCACGACAAAGAGGATGCTATTTTCTATTGGCCCGCACATTTCATCTGTCACTCACCTTTCCGCTGTAATACGCGCGTATGGTCCAAGTACCCGGGAGGGCGTCCCGGGATAGGGCAAACTCCCTGCCGATAAAGGCGTTCTCAGACGAGTGGTGCTGCCGCTCAAGGATGATCATGTCCTGGTTCTGTGAATTAGAAAAATAATGGAATTAGTCGTTTTGGAACACCAAGAAATTTAATATCAAAGCGCTGTAAGAAGCATGCTCTCGTCCATGTACTGGAAAAGTAATGGCTGCATTCTCTGGCTTCTGACGTCATGGGATGTTATGCATACAACTAATCTTCTTCACATTAAGTACTCAATGGTGATAATTTTGCTTTAACTTCATGGAACCGGTGGACGTTGTTTCAACAGGGCTAACGAAGCGAATCCTCCACAGTGAGGTAATTTTTATTTATTTAATCATATGTAAGCAAAACAGAAATCAACAGAAAGTAGATGACTTTTCGGATAAGTGGAGGGGAGGAAGCTTGTCCTTGTAGAAGATGCTGCACTTTTTTTTTCAAACTGTCCGGGTTGGATCTCATGTCGGGTGTAATAAACTATAAATGCGCATTTAAATCGAGTAATCTCTGTGGCTCTGTGTCAGAATGTGTCATCAGTTTTCAGGTGTCATGTGGTCGGAATAACTGAAAAGGAAATGTTAGACTCTCACTAGTGGTAGATCGCGCGATGCAGAACCTATTCTATTCCTCCAGGCTCATTCTAATGTTATGTCAGAGAACAGCATTCGCCCCGTAAAGCATAATGCACACTGTGTATCAAAATGTGAAAATAATGTAAATGTCAGAATAATTATTTTGTATTGAAAAGCTGCAGTTCTTTCATAATCGCTGTCAATGGGCTCGTTCTTACCTCCCTTGCGTAAACCAGTCACGTGCAGCGCCATATGCAAACATATTTTATTTTACGTTTATTAAGAAAAGGAATACGAACCATAATGTCCACGGTGACAGGCCACTTGGCGATCCGCTGGTCCTCGTCCACAGCAATGATCCGGTACTTTACTGCACGCGAGAAAGCAAAGAATGAAATTAGATATTTAAATTATATCGACACTACAAGACCAGCCCTTTGGGTACTGCATGTGCAAAATCAACCAATCAAATTAGAGATTAAATTGTATCGACACTACAAGACAAGCCCTTAGGTACTGCATGTGCAAAATTAACCAATCAAATTAGAGATTAAATTGTATCGACACTACAAGACAAGCCCTTAGGTACTGCATGTGCAAAATTAACCAATCAAATTAGAGATTAAATTGTATCAACACTTCAAGACTAACCCTTGAGTTCCGCATGAGTTATTATGAAAGTAATGCTGAGTGACATACTGATTTGCAATATTTGGAACTGGACGAGACGCATAACCTCCTTACTAGAATACTGATGGTAAATTTTTTGGCGTTCTGTCGTGCACATTTTCTTTAAATTTCAACACTGATGAAATGTTAGGCACACACACATACAGACATGCACACACATACACACATATACACACAGATACCCACACATACCCACATACACACAAGTACACTCACATACATACTGTGAGAAATATTTTCACCCATTCTTCTATTTGCCATACAATTCATATACACACATGTACACACATACACATACACACAGATACACAAACACATATACATACACATGTACACACATACAACACAGACACATACACTCAGACACAGATAAATACACACACACACACAATACACACTTGCATGTGACTTGATCAAATATTTTCTATGATTAAACTGTTGTTATTTAAAGACAACTTAATCTAGACCAGTCACGTGACTGCTTCCTTGCCTACTGTTTGCTGCTATCAAACAAAGACTTGTTCAAAATAAAAACTATATCAATCGGAGTTCCGATGGTACTTTGGTAATACATTTTCAATTTACGGTTAGTCGCTTGTCGGTCCATGCGTACTCACGGATGGCACTTTGGGAATACATTTTCAATTTACGGTTAGTCGCTTGTCGGTCCATGCGCACTCACCAGTCTGCCGCGGCGTGTAGATGACCTTGTCAGTCTGCACCAGGATGTAGCCAGAATCCGATTCTAAGGAAATGGTGAGAGATTTTGTAGCAAGTCTATGCTCAGCAATCAGTTCCAGGGTTCTGATGTCTGACGCCGTCGACGCCAACCTGTCAGTGCTCACTTCCACAGGCCACGTCTGAACGCCATCTGCAACATCGCCCATTAAATGGGTGGACATCAAGCGAATTAAATGGGTGGATATTAAGCACATTAAATGGGTGGACACCAAGCAGCCAAAATAGGTGGCATCCAAGAGCACAAATGTGTGGCCATCAAAAGCACAAATGGGTGGACACCAAGCCGCTAAAATAGATGGCCATCGAGAGCACAAAGGGGTGGCCACCAAAAACACAAATGGGTGGACACCAAGCTGCCTAAATAGATGGCCATCGAGAGCACAAATGGATGGACACTGTAACTGATGGACAGACGAGAGATACTAATCATTGCCAGTGGGTCGTTCAGAAAGAAATTAAAAGCAAAATGTAAACAATTTTAAATGTTTACACATCACGAAATATTTAAGTTGTGTGTAAATAATCTATTTGTATTAGTATAAGTTTGAGTGCTGTCTGTATATATATTAGTGTCTGTGTGTGTATGTATTAGTGCCTGTGTTTTTTGTATTAGTGGTTGTGTCCGTATGCTTCCTGTATTTGTGTAAATACTAGTATTGTATGTTTACTTACATTGTTTGTCTGTCTCTACGTATGTATTAGTGTCTGCATATATTGTTTGCATGTGTGTATGTGTTAGTGTCTCTCTATGTGTATGTTTGTTATATGTATGTGCGTATGTACTAGTGATTGAATGTGTCTTGTGCATGTACGCATGTCTATAACGTCTGCAAGTACGTTTTCCCGAGAGTATGCGTGTATACTTGTCGTGTGTGCCTGTTTAACATGTACATCTCGGAATGTATGTGTGCGCGCGTTCGTGAGTGAAGAAATAGCATTATTAGGGGGGAAAAAACCCGATGTAAGTCTACAACGGAAATGGAAAGTTCTCAAAACAACACATGTAATCAGGTAATAAACCAATTTGCACAGTCATACATTCACTCACACACACACACACACACACACACACACACACACACACACACACACACACACACACAAACATACACTCATACACGCGCGCACATACACACCAATTGCTATTCTTTCACACGCATGTAACAACAAGTCAGTCTATAACCACGTAACAAAAATAAGCAGGTGACGTCACATGAACTGAAGCCGAAACGGAAATAGATAGAAATGTGGAAAGGCAGACATCCCTAGTGACTGACTAGACCTCCCTTTTCCCAACAATCTCCTCATTGTGTCAAATTACATCGCTCGTGTTCTGATGGAGTCCGCGACATAATTCCTTCTTTGTTCTCCATCACACTCAAAGACTGCAGTTCCGTTAAGGTCCATTTTTTTTTAAAAGCCGATAAACAAGTGAGCGTCTAACTACGCTCGTCACGTCAAGTTTGATGCACTTTTCGTCATGCTCACCGACTTCATAAAGTCCTTGACACTGACTTCGTAAAGACCTTGACACTGATTTCATAAAGACCTTGACACTGATTTCACACAGTCCTTGACTTCATATAAAGTTTCTTTACAAGCAGACCCTCCTTTGATGTGTTTTTACCCTTCGTGGTTGTGCTGAGTAACTTTGTGTGGCACTGAGCCTGTGTGAGCATGTGATGTGTATGTGCACACGTGTATGTGTGCGAGCGCTCGCGTGTATGTGCATATGTGTACAATGATGTGTGCAAATGTGTGTGTGAGTAAACTAATCAAGCAAGTGTCGTGTGTGCTCATGCGCGTCTATGTACTCAAGACACGTACACCGTGACCATACCAACCCCCCCCCCCCCTGCACACAATTAGCAAGACGTTCTTCGGGTTCAAATCTATTTTATATTGCTCTCACCGTTTTCGAAATAGATGGTGGTCTCGCTCAGCATGATGACAGGCGACATGTCCTTGGTCTGCAGCTTGAGGTGAACGCTCTCTCGCTGCCTGACCTTGAAAGCACTGACGGTGAAATACACTCTAGAGCTGTAACGCGCTTTCAAAGGTGACGTGATAGTGAACACGGGATCTGTGGTACTGAAACACGTCACAGTCACAGAGAGGTTACACACATTTTATTTAGTTTATAAAACATACACAAGTCAATCATCTGTTTAAAAATGGTTTGAAAATGTGAGATGAAAAAGAGGGTGACAGGAAGTCACAGACTAAATTTGATAGTAATTTTATAAACTTTTGATATAAGTACAAAGAACGGTCTGCTTGCGTATCGTCTGCATTTTCTAATGAATTAATCAACATTATAATTTTAAAAATAAAAAATCACATATATAGATGATACTCACACATAGATAGATAGATGGACGGACAGACGGACAGATAGATAGATAGATAGATAGATAGATAGATAGATAGATAGATAGATAGATAGATAGATAGATAGATAAATAGATAGATAGATTAGAGCCATGAGGCGCAAAGTACATATGTAGGAAGATATAAATAAAACATTCTCCTAAGCAAATTAAAACAATTGTACTTTTGAATGATTGAATCCAGTTCCACTCATGAATACTTTGAGAATACATGCCCTGACGTAAAAGGAGAGAATCACTTTGAAAACTCATACCCTGGCGCAACAAGAGACGAACACTGAGAATACATACCCTGGCGTAACAAGAGACGAACACTGAGAATACATACCCTGCTGTAATAAGACAGGTCAGCAGCGCGACTACAAGAAACCACATGGCCGAAAATGGTCAGATCCTTGAGAATGTTGTGAAAGAAGTGTTCCAAGTGTTCCAAACGTTAGAAATCTGCGAGACCAGTCACGGTTAGATCAAACACCACTTCGAATCTGTTACAAGATTATAAATCGTGCTTATCTGAACTGTCATTAAATGACCCTTGCCTATGGAATGTTGCTGTTTTAATTGTAATTTTAATTTAAACCCGGATATACTTACTGAAAATAGCTCAGTTATGTTTGTGTTTGTAAATTGAAACTATCATGGAAACTGTTTCCGCTGAATCAAGATATTTGAATTTTCAACAATTTCTGAACATAATAGAATGGTTCTTTTGTCAATGTGTGTCTGTGTGTGTGTGAGTTCAAACATTACAAATAAAAGAGTATGCTGGTGATGGTGAGGTAAATACAACAGCAGGTTCACATGCTGTTTATTTATTGAATAGCAATCATTGATTTATTAAATGCAGACAACCAATACCAAAAGTAGGAATATTCTTAACAAGATAACACAGCACACGCAAAGTATACGTAAAGACCAGCGGTTAATGCAAAGGACATGTGTATATGTAAAGCACAGAAGTATACGAGCTACAGTATCATTAAATACCCTTAAAATATAACAGATGCACACAGGTGACATGTTATTTTATATATTATAATTTAAAATGTAGTTATAAATTTTAACTGGATTACAATCACATAATCCATTTCTTTAACATACATTAGGTTTTCTTACATTCCTTTCACTCATTTTGCAAACAGATAATATTAGAAATAGATCCATCAAGTATATAGTACTCAAAATAATATTAGTAATATTCAATGAAGAGTAATACTAATTAATAACTGTTATAGTGCGTACAAATCCGCCAAGTGAGAGAGACGGGTTGCGTCTTCTGGAGAATTATTAATATCGTAAATTAAAATTCTCGTCACTTGTAATTAGCTAAAGACGATTAATTATTAACAATAATCATAACCATAACTAGGTGGGCGTTAGCGTCATGCATGTACTAAAAGAAAAGTTCAGTGTATGCTTGTATTGAACTCATGAGTTTCCGAAGACTCCCGAAGATTCTTGTTCGTTAAAGCCCGTAAAGGTAAATTATTTAATTCACAAAGTGTATTTATCTTTCATTTCCCAACAAAACGACTAGGTTTCATCGAAATAATAATTTTTGTTTTAAAATTTTACCAAAATATGTTCGGAAGCAATACTAATCCTTAAACTAGCTTACAACTTGCAATGTTATGAGAAAGCATGAGAATAGGCACACGTTTGTTGGTAACAACTAGGTCGATGATTTTCTTGTACAGCACAGTTCAATCGAGAGAGTTAATTGCACAATTAGAAATGGTTGTATATTACTTTGTATAGCAGTTCAATGGAGAGAGTTAATTGCACAATTAGAAATGATTGTATATTACTTTGTATAGCAGTTCAATGGAGAGAGTTAATTGCACAATTAGAAATGATTGTATATTACTTTGTATAGCAGTTCAATGGAGAGAGTTAATTGCATAATTAGAAATGGTTGTACGTACACCTAAGAAACAAACTTGTACTTTAAAATCAATAGAATGTCAGATTACAGTTCGGAAATTCACTGTAAGGAACATCGCAGTGTCTCATCAGTGTATATTTAATGAGGTGACATAGTTGAGGTGAGCAAACAAACACAGAGGTGAAAAGACTTCTTGAAAGGTGGAAATTATTGAGTTCACGGAGAACAACTGGTACGCATGATTCTTTACAAGTTCGTGGAGGACAACTGATATGCATGATTCTTTACCAGTTCGTGGAGGACAACTGGTACACACGATTCTTTACCAGTTCATGGAGGACAATAGGTACGCATGATTCTTTAAGAGTTCATGTAGGACAATAGATACGCATGATTCTTTAAGAGTTCATGGAGGACAACTGGTAAACTGATTCTTTATGAGTTCATGGAGGACAACTGGTATGCATGATTCTTTATGAGTTCATGGAGGACAACTGGTACGCATGATTCTTTACAAGTTCGTGGAGAACAACTGATATGCATGATTCTTTACCAGTTCATGGAGGACAACTGGTACACATGATTCTTTACCAGTTCGTGGAGGACAACTGGTACGCTGATTCTTTATGAGTTCATGTAGGACAATAGGTACGCATGATTCTTTACGAGTTCGTGGAGGACAACTGGTACGCTGATTTTTTTACGAGTTCATGGAGGACAACTGGTACACTTGTTTCTTAATGAGATCATGGAACGCAATTTAATATTCTAAAGACATTTCCTGACACTGCACTACTCTTGATTGCGAATTCCGGCGGAGAAATACAAAAAGTGCAATGTGGAAGTCGTTTTACTGATAAAGAACTAATAACCATTTCCAAGACAAGATTGCTCATCAAAAACATCAATAGCAAATCATTTCCTTAGAACTTTCTCTGAATGTAGGCCTATATATTAATCTACGACATTGCAGATTAATAAATATTGTTCCTGATTAATTAGTACATTCGTTTCACGAATTTATGTTCTATATAAGTTATAAAAGTGATTGAGTGATTGTAAAATTTGGTCTCACGATAGCGCATAGGTGAAAAATTATCTTGAACCCAATCTCGGTCAGTCAGTCATTTCCAGGGGAGACACTTCAAGATTAAGCTGATTTCGCGCCATAATAAGATGGAGTCGGGTAGGGTGGGGCACGGTGTTGTGGGAGACAAACTTCAGTAGTTAAAGGCAAAGACAGTTCGAAACTCAGGTCATATAAGATATTCTCGCTTTTTCCAAGTACGCTGAGAGGAATATTATTATAACTATAATTAAAATATTTGCAATATTAATCAGGTGAAGTTTATGTCCTCTCCTGGATCAAAGATTCTATATGGAAGCCTGTCACATGACATTTATCTATCTATCTATTTATCTTTTTATCTATCTATCATATCTATCTATCTATTTATCTAACTATCTAATCTATATATCTATTTATCTATTTATCTAACTATCTAATCTATATATCTATCTAAATGTGTGCCAGTAAACAAAATTAAATAAAAATTAAAGTGCATACATAATTTACTGAATTAATTTAACACTACAATTCAAAGTTTAAGAAAGAAAGAAAGAAAGAAAGAAAACGCAATAGTTGGTTTGGTAAAACTGAAAAGTGGACTTACTTGCAAACTGTATTATTGATGTTCGAGCGTTGTGTTAACGATTGGAAGTGACATCTGTCAGTCAAAGACAAGGTCAGATTCACTCGTGCTGACTGCCGGAAAGGAGAAGAAATCCGGGACAGCCGATAAATGACCACGTGACCACAGCTTTGACACCACTACGAGTCCCCACAGTAAAGCACGGCAAACAGTCAGCAGGACGTTTGTGTCCAGCGAATTGGTTGAACCAAACTCCTCATCAGTATCGCCTTGACGATCTTTTGACAGATGATGCCACTCTTCGAATGCTGTCAAACTTCAGGGGAAGGGAGGGGGATAAGCATACAAACACAAAAACTGCAATTGAACAATTAGGTCGTACCACTTGTCAAAGAACAGCAGGGTATTTGATCACTATCGTCAGTAAAGTATAAGTTTGATAAATCTTAACTGGAATCGGTCACAGAGTGTTGTTGCCGATTGTGTGGCAAGCACCTGACACGCTTGATTCACAATCGCACATATGTGATGGAAAATATACGTTTACTGTCTTACAGAGGTTGCAGCAATTATGGTCCTTCGTATTTTTTTCTTCTGAACTGACTTCTCACACTACTTTCCCCACCCCATGCCCGAGTCTAACACATGACTAGACACTAAACAAATCTGGCATCGTCTGTGTCTGGCTCACATCCGGACTATCCTCGTATAAAAAAAAGAAACCTCGAATTGGAAAATGGGCCACTGAAATGGGCCACATCCGTGAGTACACTTTCCATTTAGATTTGCCGCAACGAGCTGAGAAAATGGTGGTCAGGGCGAGATGGGGGTGGGGTGAGTGTACGAACACTATCTCCGACATGACAATCCAGTTTTCATTTTCATATTTCCATTAGCTCTATGGACTCCTTTCCAGGCCTGAAACAATCCGACTATGTGCTGGTAAATCCTCCCTGCACTGGAATCGGCAATCCATTGTGGAAAGCGTTCTCTCTTTTAGCTCCGATATTATGTTTCACTCTCCAGTGTGCGGCCCTTGGGAAGGAGGGGGGTGGTTCCTGTTATCTAACTACGACCATTCCAAAGTTTGTGTTTACTTGCCTTTGAGGCAGCTCTGGCTGGAAACACAGGCCCAGAGTTGGCGTGATACTGTAGAGAGTGCGTCTGTGAAATACAGACAGTGAAAGACAAAATCATTACGACGTAACACGCACGGGTCAGCCAGCGCCTTTTGAACAATTAACATGCCAGTTTGGGGACCCCCCCCCCCCCCATGGAGGACAAGTGGCCCCTAATAAGAGAATAACAAGCAGCACGACCCAATTTCAGATTTCCTTCGGTGTGCACCGAACTGACACTCGATTTGAGCAAGTTTGAAACTAATTTTCTTCATAAAGCACACTGTAGTGAACTGGGATTTTAGACTCCCAACCTCCAGTCCAAATATCGAAATGTTTATTCCTGTAAGACAACTCAAGAAGACTGTATTCCATTTCATGAGTGGTGTCCCTTTATTCATATAAAAGCAGTCCTTGTCAACAAACTCGGTAAGGCATTATGTGTCACAGTCCAGGTGATTGTTTAATAACAAAAGAACTCTGGCCACAGAACGACATGTTTAGGGGGGTGTTGTGTGAAGGGGAGATGTGCTGGATGGTGGAGGTGGCCTTCTAATATTTTAGTATAGTTAGAGAGCACTTAGCTCTTAGGTTAGTTTACTTGGCAGGTGATTGCTGGACATTTTTCATGAGGATTTTTCATAAAGGACATTTCACCTTTAGGACTTTTGGTGAAACAGTCATTTGGTAAACTCACTTTTGAAAGGGCGGACTTTTAGTAAATCGGGTCTGAAGTGCTTTTGGTAGATGCTTTATTGAGTAATATATGATTTAGAGTGGGATATTTTAGGCTATGAATGATGTTCCAGTACAGGAATTCAGACTGCTCAAATGTACATATATAAGGTAATGATATTTTACTGTGGGGGGTGAAGATATGTAAATTTAATATACATCAGTAGGATATCTGTCACCCATGCTCGCCCACAGACCTGCCTAGAGTCTTCCATAAGCATCACACAAAAGACTCATGGTTCATCAGGCGAGTATTAAGTGGTTACCCATGTGGTCATCTGCAAGTCAACTAGTAAAATTGCCTCAGTCAGTAGTCATCATCCCATACTGCAGAAAAATGGCAGCTATTTATTTTAGTATGATTTATATACTTGAAGCAACAATTTTCTGCTGTGTGCATCACGGACTGTAAAAATGAAATTGTGGCGGAGTAAATTTGCCTATCACTATTTCTAAACTTAATTGTTATATAAGTTGTTAAATGTCAAAGTGATCCAAACTTGAGCACTGCTTGTGCTGATATTTTTAAGTGTCAAAGTTATAAGTTAACACAATTCAGGTAAAGAATGTGCTAGGCTTGCTGATGTAATATAAACTGGTTTTAGGTGGATGAGTGGATTTATTATCCAATGGTTAAGATTTACAAGAACAAGACCAGCCAATGGGCTGAGATCAACAATTTACTTATTGAAAAGAATTCTATTTTCTAATCACTTTGAAATTTCGAGTGGCAGAGTCTGGTCATGAAAGATAGCCATTAGCTTAATGGTGAGTTAACTGACTGATTGAGAGTGACTTAGAAATATTTCATGTTTGTTGCTATTTATGTTTTATGTAGAGATGTATTATGTCAGTAGATTATTATTTCTACAAATTGTGAACTAAGATGCTTGTATGTAGAATGCTAAACACTTGATATTGTTTCTAGTGAATATGTTCATAAAATTGATATGTTGTATTTATTATGCTGTGTGCGTGTATCGGGCTAGTAAATACTGTTTTATTTATATCGTCCTACATAGGTTCTTTGCACCTCATGACTCTAATCTATCTATCTATCTATCTATATTTTCCTCCTTTCTCCATTTTCTTTTCCCTCTCTCGTTACTTCCCACCCCATCTCTTTCTTTCTCCTTTTATGCTTCATTCGATGTAATTTGTAATGTGACTTGTTTCAGTAGGTAATCAATCGGCTTTAATATTATTTACTGTTGTTATTGCTCATGCTACAGTCCTTACATTTTCTTACACTTCTTTTCTAAAATAAGCAAATATTCGCGAGCCTGACGCATTTAGGTGCAAACTATAAAGAATTAATCGCAAATCAATTAATTTATTTTTCAACGCCTGGTTTACAAACACACTGGTCAATATAAGGGAGAGTAGTACTTATACAACATCAAATTTGCAAAGTCACGCATTATTTCCCTTGACTAAGTTCCATCAAGTCTTTCGTTTTCTCGAAAGATCAATACATTATATAGTATACGTAATTGATGTGGTAAAATACTTGTTTGGTGATGACCTGTGATGCGTGAAATATCTTAAATACCTTGATCAGTGATGGAGAAATATATGTATCAGTGAAGCGGAGGTAGGGCGGGGAGTTACGCAGCTGGATTTCCGGGTTCCATTAGCACATCAACGGATTTCTGGACGGACGTAATTGCGGACACGTGATTTGTGTCAGAAAAGCCTAGCTTTTGGTTGCGTGACACTGAAACGCAGAAGAAGAAAAATAATGTTTTTTCCCTTCCAAATAACTTCGCCATCAATTCGTACAAATATTTTTTTAATAGTGAGAATAAAGTTATTCTTTGTAATTTATATTTGTATGCTACTTGTATGTTTCCATTAATCCCGTATTCCTTGTGTATCTATTACAATCATTTTCTTTTTTTTTTTGCTGTTGTTTTTCCACTATAAAGATATTTACATTGGACACTCAGTTACAGTGAAACCTCGCGATAACGCGATATCCATAAAATCAGATAGTGTTAATAGCGGGTTCGCGTTAAAGCGGGATTTTGCAATAGAGTGCATTATTAAGATATTTATTTCGGGAGCCATGCCACGACAGCGTTATATCTGAATTCGCGTTATCGCGGGGTTCCACTGTAGTTGGAATAATTACGGTTGGAGAAAGATACTCCAGAAACTCGAAGGATGCAAAGGGGGGAGAAAAACACAATTGCCAAGGGCGAATAACCTTCTATAAATAGTTTCTATTAGCGAGTGCGTTATAAAAGACAAGTGGCATGCATAATAGGTGGCGATTAGAAGTTTGTACGCTGTGAGAAATTCCTCAAGGTTGTACGCTTTGAGAAATTCCTCAAGGTTGTACGCTTTGAGAAATTCCTCAAGGTTGTACGCTGTGAGAAATTCCTCAAGGTTGTACGCTTTGAGAAATTCCTCAAGGTTGTACGCGTTGAGAAATTCCTCAAGGTTGTACGTTGTGAGAAATTCCTCAAGGTTGTACGCTTTGAGAAATTCCTCAAGGTTGTACGCTTTGAGAAATTCCTCAAGATTTACGCTGTGAGAAATTCCTCACGATTGTACGCTTTGAGAAATTCCTCAAGATTTACGCTGTGAGAAATTCCTCAAGGTTGTACGCTTTGAGAAATTCCTCAAGATTTACGCTGTAAGAAATTCCTCAAGATTGTACGCTTTGAGAAATTCCTCAAGATTGTACGCTTTGAGAAATTCCTCAAGATTGTACGCTTTGAGAAATTCCTCAAGATTGTACGCTTTGAGAAATTCCTCAAGATTGTACGCTTTGAGAAATTCCTCAAGATAGTTTTCCGTCCTACGAACACATCGAGGACGAGTTTGTTTCATGAACACAGCCCGGTGTCAGTGTATGTGCGAAAACATTAAAATACGCTGTTGTACAAGCACTTAAGAACAATTGTAGTACAAATCAAAAACAATCGTGCTGATTCGTGCAAGGAAATGGAATCACACTTGGGAAGGGGTAAAGAACAGCCATTTGAGTCTACCATTGATGCAGTAGCTACTGACCGTGAAATTTTTTGCTCGCAATTTAAAGACTAGCGATTTGAAGATTTGTATCAAGAAAATTTGGATTTAGACATTTTAACCATCAGCTGTGCAACTCTGACAGAGTCTAAATACTTTCTGAGAGGAATTAAATACTGTAAGCCAAATGCAAAAGCTAACAGAATCTCAAAGCTAAAAGGCAATAGATATCTGAGAGAATCTATATACTCCAAGGCAATAATTGTCTTAGATAGTCTAAATATTCCAAGGCAAAAGCTGTCTGAGACAACAGAGCCATACACGACCACTTTTTTTATATTGACGTATAACACTTGACAACAGAGCCATACAACCACTCAGTGATACTGACGGTATGAATCTTGACGACAACAGAGAACCACACAACCACTCTTTCATACTGACGTCTACGCTTGACAACAGAGCCACACGACCTCTCATTTTTATTGACGTCTAACGCTTGACAAAAGAGCCACACAGGACCACTCTTTTATACTGATGGTTTAAGGCTCGACAACAGAGAACCACACGCGACCACTCCTTTATACTGACGGTTGAACGCTTTTCAACAGAGAGCGACACGCGACCACTCTTTTTATACTGACGGTTCAACTCTTGGCAACAGAGCCACACGCAACCACTCTTTTTACTGACGGTTGAAATCTTGGCAACAGAGCCACGCGCGACCAATCTTTTATACTGACGATTGAACTCAGAGAGCCATTCACAACCTCTCTAAAGCAAAATTTGTTCGGCGCTAGTCCCCAGTAATATTGCATACCTTAATTGCATATTCCAACCAAGAAACAGCTTTGACTGGATATTTGCTGAGTACGTTTTAGCCACTTTGTTTCGTCATGTGGTGATCTCGTACGTTAATGACAAGACTGAATTTCTTTGACTAGCAGAATTCTGCAACTTTAACTTTTGCCAAGATGTTTAGAAAAATTGAAACTGATCGGGTTGATTGCAACTTTTTTTTTATATTGTAAATGCTATTATATGTTTGATTTGGATCCCTGGTCACTTAGTCTTTAAAGCGGGTTAAAATGGCTTTAACTCTTAGGAAATAGAAGCTAAAACAATATTTAAAAAATACAAAAACAAAACATATAAGCGTCTTATATTTGTAGAAAGTAGGATCAGTTTGTATTGTGTTATTGTTGTTGTTTCTTTGACTTTTTTCGCAGTTAAATTCAGCTGGGTAGAGTTACAGTGAAATTCAGCTGGGTAGAGTTACAGTGAAAAAAAACTAACGCTTGCTTCTTACGTCATAAGTAATCTAGAGACCTTACCGAAATACAGAAGGGAGGTAACTCAAAACTGTTGCTACTCAAAGCAGGCAATCAAAATTGACGAACACCCGGCAGCTGGTATATTGCAAGGTTGTCATTAAAAAGTACTAGTGCTGCTACTACTAATTTATTCTAAATATACACTTCCATTTTTTTTTTTAACGTACTTGAATTTTCATAGAAAGCAATCACAGCGGTCACTCGCTTTCAGTTCAATGAACAGTCTCTAATCGTGCAAGAGTGAATGCAGGCCTATGGCTGTTATCATGTTTCAGGGGCAATCATTTCTTTTCACGGGAAGCAGAATCGAAAATCCTGAAAAAAAATGTATTGTAGCTGCAACAGGCAGTTCTTCTTTCTAGAAAATACTTTTAATGTTCTTCTACAATAAACTCGCAATCTCCTTCCGAAATACTCAAAATCTCCTTCAGAAGTACTCCTAATCTTCCTTCAAAAAGACTTTATCTCCTTCCAAAACACTCCTAATCACTTTTCAAAACAGACTCTTAATCTGTTTTGAATAAGGGCTCTTAATCTTCTGGAAAAAAACTCTCATAATCTCTTTCTGAAAAGGACTCTTAATCTCCTGAAAAAAAACCTTAGATTTCTTTCAAAAACTTCTAAATTTCTTTTCCCAAAGGACTCTTAATCTTCTTCAAAAACATTCCTATTCTCCTTCTGAAACAGATTCTTAATCTCCTTCCAAAGCAATCCTCATCTCAATCTGAAACAGACTATTAATCTCCATCTGGAATACTAATCTCCTTCCAAAGCAGTCTCCTAATCTCCTTCCGGGTTCCTAATCTCCTTCCAAACCACTCAACTGCCTTCTGAAACACTCCTAGTCTCCTTCCAAAACACTTAACTGCCTTCCGAAACACTTCTAATTTCTGCCGAAAATGGTCTCCTAAACAATTCCCTTTATCTCTTTCCGACACAGTTTCTCACTTCCAAAACAGACTCTTTCATTCATCGAAGAGGTGATGCCAACTTGGAATCAACAGATTAAAATGTCAAAGTTGAGAACTAAGTAAACTATTTTCTTGGAGCCCACCCACCACTACCAACCCCGTCACCAAATGATTCATGATTGCTTCCTACAGACGAGAACCAAGTGACGTTAACGTACAATACCCCTCCTCCCCCCCTCCCCGACTGCTTTACCCTCAGCCGATCCTTTATCAAGGTCAACACCTCCTCGCCTGATCAGATGAAATAGATTATCGTCTAATGTCAATGATCAGGCAATAGCTCTACGACGGAATCTCGGCGCAAATTAATGATTCAATCACTAAACACCGATCGAACAAGCGTCTATAGCGTTATTGTTTGGAAATTTCAAAAATCTCTCTGACGCCCAGAATGCACGAAGGGAAAATACAAAAATGGAACATGAAAAAGAAAACGAATGAAAGGTACAAACTGGAGGAATGGGAGAGAGAGAAGTAATGAGAAGGGTGGAGATTGTGTGTGTGTGGGGGGGGGGGGGTAAAGGAGTATGAAGAGAACAAGAAAACAGTGAGAAGAAGAAAGAGAAGACCTGAGAACGTGAAGGGTAAGGGGGTGGGGTGAAGAGAGAAAAGGAGAGAAAGAAGCAGACGAAGATAAAAAAATAATAATCGAAACTGGAAGAGCAGAGAGAATAAGAAAGGAGAAGGATGAAGAAGAAAGGGGAGAGAACAAGGATTAGATAAAAAAAAAAAGATGAGAGTTGAAGAAAGATGGAGAAGAGCGAGGAACGAAATGGAAGAGAAAAGAAGGGGAAGATGATATTTAACAAAAGAGAGGCGGAATTTTTAAAATGATAGAGAATGAGGGGTAGAAGGAAGACAGAAAGGTACAAGAAAAAAGAAATAGAGAAAACAGATAGAAGAAAGCAGAAACAGAAGAGTGCGAAGATGAGAGACAAAGAAAAGGGTAGAGGAAAAGAAAGAAGAGAGAAAAAGACTTAAAACCAATCAGAGATACTGCGCAAAAGAGGAAAAGTGAAGAGAAAACTGAATAACCAAGAAAAGGGGAGATAATAAAGGTACGGGTTGCAAGTATCTATAAATACCCTGACGCAAGGAAAACATCACTCGGATCAACAACAAAAAAAAAAAAGCACCAAACAACGTTGTAAGTGCGAACCCTATAAATACATTTGCCAGAACACTGTTCGCGCGTGACACAAGTGCCGTGACTCATCAACTCAAATGAACGTGATCTGAATGCTGCTACTCCATACCGACCATTCCAGAACTTTTCTTGCAGGAAGAAAGCTGTTCATGCCATGTTATAATTAGACAAGCAAACTCCGGATGGAACGTTCTATTTGTCCGCAGTTTCAACTATTTTTGCGTCAGAGCGCACTTTCTCTCGCATATTTAAAAAAAAAGAAAAGAAAGAGGAAAGAGAGAAAAAACAACTACAAACGAAATTATTTTTTAATGAAGTAATCTAACTATCCTGCTGTAAAATTCCGTTGAAACAGTTCATGTTTGATATTCCCATCGGAATGCTTTCAATACTTGGTTTATAGGTTTAATTGTGAAAGTGGGTCAAGGCCAGCTTGTCAACGCGCTGCTCTTCGTGAAATTAATCTCAAGCACGTGGGCGAAATTGAGAGAGCATTCTTATGTATTTCTTCAGATCTGCGACACTTACCTTTGTCAGTTTCATACCGCCTGGGCATTGATGAATACTGCACACAAACATTTCAAAATTATTGTTGTTGACCTGAGAATAACTTCAGCGGCTGTGAGAATAGCGCTTCTTTCTTGTCTTTTTTTTAATGCAGATCTTCTGGCAAGAGTTAAGAAGTGAATTGCTTCTTCCTTCAAAGTCGGCAAGTAGCTCGCAGTTTGAAACACCCGGCCACAGCCTTTGAACACTGAGTTTACAGAGACAAAAAGGCAATGATTGTTTGTCAAGTTTCAGTGTGCTTGCAGAACGTGCGCACGCGCGCGTGTGAGTGTGTTTGTTATGAAAAACATTCACATTACCTTCTCATCTTTTATTTCTGATCACGTTTCGGCCGTTTCTTATCAACAACGCACACTACATGCCAACTCGTCGACTTCCCGGGTGGTGGGGGGGGGGGAGCGCGAAAGTTATTTTAAATTATTTAATCGGTCGCAGGGTCAGTATGCAAGGTAATTTTACGGATCGATTCTGGAAGGCTCGCTGCTTTGAGAGCCAAGAAGCTTATACTGCGATTGCAATGGTCTACCACTTCTGTGAGTCAATCTCCCCTCTCCAGATATCGGAACTCTTGTATAGGGTAGTGACGTGATTAGTTTGACGTATTTCGAATATACGGCATCGCCAAAAACAGTAGCTTGCAATTGTAATATAACTATTAAATAAATTAATATTCTATAATGTTGTGGAGTTGGTAATAAAATGGGATATTTCATGTAAAAACAGTCTTCTGTTGATGTTGATTTAAAAATCAATTTTAAGAAAATGGTGTTCTAAAATCTAAACCATTATTATCTTGCTTCAAAATGTGCATCCATAAATGACTGGCTAGTAATGTCAGGACATTAATGGTTTTAACAAACAATAAAAGGAATGGGTATGTGTTTAGGGGGGGGGAGGGGGAGAAAAATTACAGGAAAAATGTCGCTGTTCATTAACAGGTCACCAGTAATAAAATTATCAGTCATCAATAATTTCTTATTTTATTTTTTTTAAAAGATGTAGTTAATCGCCATAATCAATAAGACATTCAAATTCTTCAGACCAGCCAAGCAAGTATGATTAAACTATATTCATCAACAAACATTACATACATGTAAAGAAAACCACACACACACACACATACACACACAAATGCTTCCATACATGTAACTTTTTATTTATTTCCAGAGATTTTTCTTGTTACTTTTCTTTTTCCTGACTCATTTTTTCCTGGCTAAACTTGCGACCTTTTCATTTTTCTGCCCACTGATTGTAACGCAAGTCATAGTGACATGAATCGTCAAGACCATAGTGAGGCGCAAGTCATAGTGACTTGAGTCGTCAAGACCATAGTGAGGCGCAAGTCATAGTGACTTGAGTCGTCAAGACCATAGTGAGGCGCAAGTCATAGTGACTTGAGTCGTCAAGACCATAGTGAGGCGCAAATCATAGTGACTTGAGTCGTCAAGACCATAGTGAGGCGCAAGTCTTAGTGACTTGAGTCGTCAAGACCATAGTGAGGCGCAAGTCATAGTGACATGAATCGTCAAGACCATAGTGAGGCGCAAGTCATAGTGACTTGAGTCGTCAAGACCATAGTGAGGCGCAAGTCATAGTGACTTGAGTCGTCAAGACCATAGTGAGGCGCAAGTCATAGTGACTTGAGTCGTCAAGACCATAGTGAGGCGCAAATCATAGTGACTTGAGTCGTCAAGACCATAGTGAGGCGCAAGTCTTAGTGACTTGAGTCGTCAAGACCATAGTGAGGCGCAAGTCATAGTGACTTGAGTCGTCAAGACCATAGTGAGGCGCAAGTCTTAGTGACTTGAGTCGTCAAGACCATAGTGAGGCGCAGGTGAGAGTGACTTGAATCGTCAAGACCATAGTGAGGCGCAAGTCAGAATGACTTGAGTCGTCAAGACCATAGTGAGGCGCAAGTCTTAGTGACTTGAGTCGTCAAGACCATAGTGAGGCGCAAGTCTTAGTGACTTGAGTCGTCAAGACCATAGTGAGGCGCAGGTGAGAGTGACTTGAATCGCCAAAAACCATAATGAAGCGCAAGTCAGAATGACTGAGTTGTTAAGACCTTAATGAAACGCAAGTCAGAATGACTGAGTTGTTAAGACCTTAATGAAGCACAAGTCAAAGTGACTTGAGTTGCCAAGACCAAAATGAAGCACAAGTCAAAGAAACTTGAGTCGTCAAGACTAAAATGAATCACAAGTCAAGTGACTTGAGTTGCCAAGACCAAAATGAAGCCCAAGTCAAAGTAACTTGAGTTGCCAAGACCAAAATGAAGCACAAGTAAAAGTGACTTGAGTCGCCAAGACCAAAATAAAGCACAAGTCAAAGTGATTTGAGTCGTCATGACCAAAATGAATCACACTTTGACATTCGCTGATGGGAGTGTCACAAAACAGTTGTCTAGAGAAAGAGAAGAAAAGGCATAACGGAAGCACACCCTTTACTATACTTCACTGAACTAGTGCCTCGACTTTCAATCATTACCGCGCCAAAGACACAAAGCACTAATGTTAATGAACTACCCGAATCCCCGAGGACACACGGGTATAGAAAGAAACAGTAAGCATGCTGTCAGACTAGTTAGCCGTTATATTCATAATGCCCTTGTTAGTGAGTATATTTTTTAGGCGCATGGACAGAGGACCGACAGAACAAGATTTTAGAGTCAATTATAAGAGCTCACAGAATGTCTTATAACTTAATACGGAGAAATGTAGACGCGTTTGAGGCACCAGCCAGTCTACACGACACAATGGGTTGCTTCAGAACCTAGGACAAATGGTTACACTGCCAGCACATTCATCGACACCCGCAAATAATGACCTCTCAAGAAACTGTCAGGTAAAAAGGAATTCCTTGGGAACAGGTGAAGATTACCGTACAGTCGATAAACTTGCTGAGAGACACAATTTAGTGATGCATCACACACCGTGACATAGCACACCTGGAATGAAATATCTCCCAGACAGGTCTGACTTGACAGCGGATGTAAAAGACTTCAACAAAGGAAACAAATCGCCACGTGATAAGTCGGACATCAATCCATCTTTAAATGGCTCAAAATTTCATCCACCCTTCATGTCCCTCTACGCCAAGTTAAAAATAGATACCTACATGAACGTGGATGCCAACTAAGTCAATTTCATCAGTAAAACCAAATAACAATCACGTAAGGTGTTTTCTTTTTGATGGGTTTTTGTTTTGCGATAAATTTGTGCGAGGATTTTGCGCAGTGCGGCATGTGCTGACCACGTGACCATGTATCTGTGTCTATGATGGCACCAAGGATGCCGTAGATTGTCTGCCTGAAACTTGACTGTGGGTGCCGAGCAGTCTGTGGTTTGTCAGTTGAACTGAGCTCCTGCCGACCGCTGGCGCCGAATTGTGACCGACTTTGTAAATGAAGTGACTTCATGGTAACCGCGGTAAGAAATTGTACGCTGGGGAATTTGATCTCTACCAAATGGAGTGATCTCCCTTCAGATTAATTCAATGAGATGCGATCTGTGTCCCCAACGCCATACCACTGTGCGTTTTATTCTTAAGGATGAGTGTTCGACAGTGTGTGGGGATTTTTTTTTTTTGGCGCTTAAATGAGTGGATTCCGAAAGACACGATTGATACACACACGCATGCATGCAAGGATGCGCACAAACATACATACACATAAATATAAGAGGGTTGGTACTGATTAAAAAATAATTGATTCGTTAATTAATCCATTAAAATCGAACAATTTGACAAAACAACAAAAGTTTGTAACATACTTATTAAAAGTCTAAAAGTAGAAATTTTCAGTTTTGTAAAGCTGTGCTCTCCAGATAAATTGGCAAAAGAAAGGTTTAATGTGTTCTTTATCTGTCATTGTTTCTATTATAATCGGGAATAAGTCCCCCTCCCGGAGTGATATCAATAACACCAGACAAAGTTTTTAGTCGAAAATTTAATCGCTCAAACAAAAGATTTAATCGATTACAATTTTAAAGATTATATATATTTATGCATGCACACGAACTTGACACATGCAAATTGTGCCGTCAGCGCGTGTGGCAGGTGCATAATTATCATCACGGATTATATTTCATGAGATGACTGACTTGTTTACTATTGTTTGTTATATAATTTCCGACGTTTTATTTTTTTATGTCAACTGTAAGCACACCTTATTTGTTTCTGGTCTTAGCGAGACGAGTGTCTGTTAGTTAATCTTGGGTTTTGTGTCTATATATGAATCTATAGACTAGATTTGTGTTGCTCTCTAGCATGTAGTGAGGCTAGTCTCTGATCAACTGTTAATAGTTATCTCTCATCCTGAAGCTAGTACCCATACACTCTTAATACTTTTTTGTGTTGATGAGGTGTCTATAAACTGGTAATAGATGTCTGTATTAGAGAGGCTAGTATATATAAACTGGTAGTAGATGTCTGTATTAGAGAGGCTATTATCTATAAACTGGTAGTAGATGTCTGTATTAGAGAGGCTAGTATCTATAAACTGGTAATAGATGTCTGTATTAGAGAGGCTATTATCTATAAACTGTTAATAATAATTAAGTTGATCTGAAGAGAAAAAAACAAACAAACAAGCACCTTTACAATTCACCACTATCCCCCCCCCCAAAAAAAAAGTACATTTATACAATCAAGCAAGCATTTTCCTTCTATATTATCAATAGTTCCTAATGTCACAATTGAATTCGCATACTTGTAAATAATTTATAATTACTTTCAATATAATCGGCTAGATGCAACCTGTCTGTTGAATTTGTAGTCGGATGTCGATGACTGCGCTTCTGGTGAAGTAAGCTTTAATCATTGTTCAAAGTAATGAGAAGGTTTAACTTATCCCCATCCCCCTATACACCCCGGGTATGGATAGGGCTGATTGAAATTTCTGGTTTATCCCTTTTTGAGCTTATGTTCATCAAAAGTGGCGAAATTTAAAATGTTCCTACCCGGTCTGTGAACTAATGGTTTACCCCGGGAATTCTTATTAATATTTGTCAGCTATCCAAACTATTGAAACGATTAGTACATGGATACTCGCACAAGTAAAACGAATTGTCAAACTGACAGGTTTAAATGGAGTGCATGCATTTTGTGCGTCAACAATTGTAGATATTTTGTTGTTGTTTGTTTTGTTGAGAGCATCCCTGGTATAATCACTCACCATCCACATTTATGATAATAAGCTGTAACTAACAGTTCAATCAGTTAGCCATGGTTCACAGCAGATTACTTTCAAGTAATTATCCATGGTTCACAATAATTTCAAGTAATTATCCATAGTTCACAGCAGTTAAAATTCGTAAAATTAATCCATAGTTCATAATGATTAAAAGTTCAATTAATTACCTATAGGTCACAGCAATTAAAGTTCATTCAATTAATCCATGGTCATTTATCACGCGTGCATAATGATTACAATTCCATCAAATATCCACTGTTCAAACGATTAAATTTTAATTAATTATTAAAGTGCATAACGATTAAAGTTCATTATCACTTAAATGTGATACTTAACGATTAAAGATCAGTCAGTTATCCTTGTTACACAGTGATTAAAATTCAATCAAATATATTTAGTTCATAAAGATTAAGCTCACTTCTGTCAATCAAGTCAGTCCCTAAGAACATGCCACTGTAGGAAGTGCACACTCTTTCACTCACACGTAATTAGGACAGTAAACGTAAGCCCTTGTACACATCTGGGTGGTGTTTTTTTTTCGGACAATACACACAGCTTCAACACATCTGAAAAAAACATTTCTCTCTACATTAATACGTCACATTCCAAACTCAATGATATTTCTCTCTACATTAATACGTCACAATCCAAACTCAATGATATTTCTCTCTACATTAATACGTCACATTCCAGACTCATGTTACCGCCACGTATCCCCTCGCCCAACGCTCGGGCAGAGACGCACGAAGGATCAACTATATTATAATTAAAAACGCTAGAACAGGGGGAGGCCATGCTTCCTGCTTCGCTACCTTGATACTAGATCGCCAGTGCTAGAGTTTGCCAGCCCACTGAAACTCACATCTGATAAAGCAGCTGAAATTAATTTTTATTGCTTCTTAGAATGATCAGACCCGAATTGTTACTGCTTCTGTTGCTGTTAGTTAAATGACACAAATTCTTTTTGCCGACAACACAGCTTGCTCTGTTGACAGTCGAATGAACAGACCCGAATTGTTACTGCTGCTGGTGGTGTCCTTAAAGTTCATTTCAGTCTTTTGTAGTGCGAGCTCCAGCTGAAATCTTGTGAAATTTGTTAACTGACAAATTCTTTTTGCCGACAACACAGCTCGCTCTGTTGACAGTCGATAAGAAGGCCAGAGATCAACGCTTCTCAAGGCCAATGATCAGCACTTCACACCGATGGAGTCAGGAAGATGATCAATGATCAGCACGTCACATCGATGGAGTCGGAAATATGATCAATGATCAGCATTTCACAACAATGGAGTCAAAATATGGTCAATGATCAGCACTTATACCAAATGGAGTCAGAAATATGATCAACAATCAGCATTTATACCAAATGGAGTAAGAAATATGATCATTGATCAGCACTTCACAACAATGGAGTCAAAAATATGGTCAATGATAAGCACTTATACCAAATGGAGTCAGAAAGATGGCCAATGATTAGCACTTCACACCAATGGAGTCAGAAAGATGGTCAATAGTCAGCACAGAAAGATGACCAACTATCAGACACACCAGAAAGCTGGCCAATGATCAACAATCCACATCAGAAATATGGCGACCCTTAAATTACCCTAGGTCCGGTTTATATTTCTGCATTGTATGAATTCGTATGTAGAACGCTGTCTATAAACAGAAACATATATCGTTGTGCATAATTGCTTTTAATTCATTTCTTTAATCGACCGACAGCCAAGTTAGCTTATTCGTGGAAGCACCTCTCAGTTTAGCTGAACGATTTTCTATCGTTATAATCAAGTTTATGCTTAAGTGATTTTCAATTTAACTGAATGATTTTTATCATTATTATGATTTTACCTCTTCAGTGATTTCTTAGATTAGCTGAATGATTTTCTGTTGCTATAGTCATTTTTATGCTTCAGTGATTTCTCAGCTTCACTGAATGATTTTTCTTTTCGTTATCGTCATTTTTATGCTTCAGAGACTTTTCACTTTCACTAATGATCTTTTATCGTATTAATCATTTTAATAATTTAAATAAAATAAAATATTTTAGTTGAAAGAGCTTGCTTTGGAATGTATGTTTTCATATCTATTTTTATACATACAATAATTTTGTCACCGATCGTTGTTGTAATTTAATTTTTTATCCTAAAAGGCATAAACGGTAGAATGCCGATCAAGTCTCTGTGCAATTTATGAAAATGGAGATTAAATAATAATAAATCAAACACAACTCACACACACACGCAAACATTAATAGCTTAATAAACCTAATTGTTTTGATTTTGTCATTGCTCATAATTTAATCAGTGTTCTTTAAATTGTCAACTTAATTATTCTGCTTATGTAAGTATTCATAATGCAGTAATTATTCTTTAAATATACAGCTCAGTAAACTGAATTATATTTTGTACTAGAGTACAAGAAATGAATCATTGTCCTTCATTTATAAATTAATTTTATTCTTTGAGTCAGTGTTTATAAATTATGTTTTCTCTTTAAGACTGTTTATAAATTAATTTTGTTCTGTCAGGGTTGATAATATGAGTTCTATTCTTTTCATCAGTGTGCATAAATTAATTATGCTCTTTGCGATAGTTTTTAACAATTAATGTTGTTCCTAGTAAGTGTTTATAATTTAATTTTGTTTATTGAGTGCATGCATATTAATTAACTTTTGTTTCTTGTACCAATGTTTATCAATTTTATATATTTTTGTATGTATCAGTGTTTATAGCTTAATTTTGCTCCATGTATCAGTATTGAAAATTTAGTGTGTGTGTGTGTGTTTAAAAATTCTGTCTCTCAGTGTTTTTATATATTTTTTTTTGTTTGTGCAGGTCCTTGTTCTGTGTGTCATTGCTTGGTAAATATATATATATGAGAGTTTTTTCATTAATGTAGTCCTAGCCTATTCGAGGAAAAACCACATATCTCGACGCATGCGCAGTGCCAGCTGGGTTACGCGCTGAAGGAGAACGTTCTGTGCGTCCGTGGAAGAGAGTTAAGGCGTACAGGAGGATTTATACGTGTCATAAATGAACTTTCAGATGCATCATATTTCCAGTCGCCGCTTACTAGCGTTTATTCAATTCCCAGATATCGATCGGACGCCGCTAGTGACTAGAGGATCCTCTGGCGCTCTCGCATTGACCTCTGACCTCTGAATGTTCGGCAGTTTGTCTTCAGCAGTTTCCTTCGATAGCTATGCCTGCCTGAAGCCACGATCGAGCTGTGGCAGGGTCGTTGTCCTGACTCGGTGGTGGGAATAGTGGTTGAGAATCAGATGCGGTTGTAGTTTTGACACTTGCTTGACGTGATGCCCACTCGTCCGTGTGCATTGTAAAGTCATCTGCAGCCCAGCCGTTGTTGAGAAGAAATAAAAATGTCACTGTGCCATTGTTGGCAAAGACAGTGGACGTGTCATAAGATGAAATACGAGATAGTGTGACGCCTCTCTCGGCACCCTTCACTCGTTATGATTATTATTTATTAATTAATAACACATAACTAATTACAAGTGATCAAGAACCTTAATTTAGAATTATTAATAAGTCTCCCACTAGACTAGCATGTCTCTCACTTGGCGGATTATAAGGGTGTCGTAAAACTCTACTCTTTACACAATAATAAGATGGACGTTTTACTGTTGCTTAATGTTCTGCAGGTGGAAACTTCTTACTAAAGGAGTAAAACAAATCCGTCTTTTATTTATATTTAACGAGCCCCATCTGCCCACCATTACTCCAACATAAAGTGTTAATATATATGCAAGAAGGACAATAAATGTATTAAATCAACAATCAAATATTCAGCATATGTATATAATCGAAAGAGCGTTGTCATTTATATCACAACAATATTTGATTAAACATTATACACTCCACCAGTTACCCTAACACAGACATCCGTTTATAGAATATAATTCTTCATAGAAATGAGAATGGAGTTTCAGAGAGATAATTATAGTCAATATATATATAATATAGTCAATATATATATAACTTTTTTTTAAATGGCCGCTGTTGATGGCACGTGTTCACAATCATGAGGTTTGCAACAGGTCACTGTCTTTCTTATGTAGTTGACAGTCCAATGTACCGCTTCTATGCACTTTACACAGGTGTTCCAGAATCTTCGATGCACTCACAAAGCATACCAAGGGGAATCATCCAGAACTTTGCATGCAGTATTTGTGTGAGAGCAAACTCTGGCCAGGTAGATGGATGAGGATGAGGAATGGATGACTGAATTTGTGTATATGGCGGACATATTTAGCCTTCTCAACGAACTTAATATTTCTCTTCAGGGGCTTTACACAAATATTTTTACACTGAGAATTAAGATGGATTTGTTCAAAAGGAAGCTGGCTCTATGGGATAGTCACGTGCAAACGGAAGCTATAGAAATGTTTCCACTGTTGCAAGAATTTTTTTTATTGCTGCTGACGTCAACCGGAAAGTCATGTTCAATATAATAATCCAACATTTAAGGGTGTTAGCTCAAAACTTTAATCATTATTAACCTGAAAATGAGGATCTTCGTAAAGGTAACTTCTAGATTAATAATCTCTTCCTGGAGGATGTCAACTCAAGCACACTTAATCCTCGTAAAAAAAAAAAAAAAAAGAAAACCTGATCGAGTTTTCTTCTGACGTCACTCTGGTGTCCAAACATAAAATGCAATCATTTTCTCAATTTGGGGTATCACTGGAAAAAGAATATCCATCTCTCAGTTACAGATCTCTTAAATTGTTGGTAGTATTTTCTACAACTTATTTGTGTGAGAATACTTCTTCAGCCCTGTTAGTCATAAAAAACAGAGTAGCAGAATGGATGTGAATGCAGCACTTCGTCTCAGAATCAACGATGCAGCCATGGTTATCAATTATTCCAGCAAAGAAGCAGCAGCAGATTTCACACTAACTTCATTTTGAATTAAATATTGCTTTCTCAAAAGTTCAAGACATTATATTATTAGCATTTTTGTTTACTGCTCGGTTTCTGGTTATTTTAAATAACTAGAATTTTCATGTTAAAATATTAGATTTGAAGACTAATATACAAAATACTATTTAAATAATGGTTTTTATTTCTGCCTTAGCTGTCCGCGAAATATTTCTTATTTTCGATGGTCCGCAGGTGTAAAAAACTCGACACTCACTGATCTATAGCATAAAAGAGAGATAGAAATAATTGAATAAAAATAATGAGCATGCGGTCAATTGACTAAATCCGTGTCGATTTTAGCCCTTTCTTAACGCGTTTATTCCAAAATGATTTAATGGAAACTCTGAGACTAATTAGATTTTGTCACATCTGTGTTTTGTACACACAATACTAAATAAAATAATGTTCTCATGTTAGTAACCCCTCCCCCTCCACCAGTCATACCACATCATGCTTCCTGGCAAGCCTGTGTTCAGAAACACGCTTAATCGTGCAAGATAAAATGAAACTCGTCAAAATCTGATGTTTTAATTAAAGAAAACCAACCACACAATAAAAAACGGCCTAGTCGTGATGTGGCATTACAACTCTCTCTCTTTCTACGTTGTCATTCATTAATTATGGGAAACACTTCCTACATGGGCTGATTTCTCTCTCTCTCTCTCTCTCTCTCTCTCTCTCTCTCTCTCTCTCTCTCTCTCTCTCTCTCTCTCTCTCGTTCAAATTCAGCCATCATCTCGGACCCTCATGCGTGCTGCTTTAATGAAATACATATCAGGCAGAGAGATAACTTTTAGCATATAGATCTACAGTTACTGGACAATAAACTATAAATTTAAATTCTAGGTATATCTTTTTGATCATCTGTTGTCTTCCGGGAATCGTAGATTTGCTATAAATCTCACGTTGTTAACATGGGAGCTAAAAAATATGGCAGAGAGCAGAATTTGAGGTCCTGCTGAAAATTCCTTCGATTTTTATTGCTCCAAATTTAATTTTAAAATTTTAATTTTAATTTTAAGGATTTTGGTGAAGTGCATGTTAACTATTTTTTTTTTTTTTACAATTCGCAGTAGCACAATAATTCACAATTTTCTTGGAAATGATTACATAATGTTGAGACATAAAAACCACTCTAAAGTAATGACACATTAGCAGTGACAGCAAGGATTTACTCCGTGTAACGTTATCACCCAGTTGACGTAGTACGCAGGTCAGAGCTCTACATTTAGAATTTCTAAAGATCACTTGATTCGCACGGTTGTCTTTTTTCCCAATCGAATAAAATGGGATGAAGAGCTGATTTATTTAAACTTTTTAATGGATACAGATATTTTTTTTAAGAAACAGGTTTAATTCGAATGTTTTGTTTAATATAAAAATGGATTAAGACGTCTTTTAAAAAAAAATACTTACACTTAAAAACTTTTATGTCTTTTCTAAATGTTTATAAATCTCAATTAAGACCCTCGTGAACCTCTTTGTGTCGCTATAAACATGCGCATGCGCTGAGTGACCCATCTTCTCCCATAAATGACCTGCGCGTATGCAGTGCGCATGATATTCCAACTTTTGAAAGGAAGAAGAATTAGTTCACAAGATTGGCGTGAACTGTTTGTTTATCACTCCCGTGCAGTGTCAGAGGCAAGTTAAAGTCTAAGATTACGGCTGGTTATTAATTAAATTCGTGGATCCCTCCACCTCTCTCTCTCTCTCTCTCTCACACACACACACACACACACACACACACACACACACACACACACACACACACACACGCTGTTATCTTTCGACTTTATAGAGGTCCTGTTCAGTGTTTCTGTTATCGGTTTGACGCGACACACGTGGCTACAACAACGGGTTCTGTTTTTCTTTTGCGCCTCTGTGTTGACACCGGTTGCCGCCCTTGATAGCGTGGGGTCAGTCTTACCATAACACGCGGACGGGCTGTAATTGATTATTTTTAGAGCGCATACCCGACCCTTGAGCACTAAAGACTTAACTTAATTCCAAACATATTTCGTTCTCGCGATCAATACTTTAGCATCGGCAACACACATTTAATCCAGTGCTCTGACAAGTGCGCCAAGCTGTGTGTTCACTGCGCCGAATTGATAGTCCTGAGGTTTAGCAATGAAATTATTTATTATTACAATCCAATATCGGGGTTATTTTATATTATTATACAGTCATCCACTGAAGAAAAGACAAACTGGATTGTGGGGTGAGGGAATAAACGAAAATATTCAATAAATAGATGGATGGACTGACGGACGGACGGATGGATGGATAGATAGTTACTGTAAATGATAAATTATTTTCCATGCAGACCTATTTCGATTCTTCTATTGCATACTGGCATCAATTTTTTTTTATAACCAGCATATTATTTTAAATAATTTTGAATGTTGCTTTAACAACCTTCACCTTTGTTTTTGTTTTTTTTAAGTTTACACTTAACAGATGTCGAGTGAAAGAAGTCAAGGGATATTTTCAAGCGAAGAGAATCGCTTGGACGGCAACAAAGAGCTTTGCACACAGCCGAGATTTGCGTGAGAGGTTAAGGTCGAGAGTTTGAGAGAAACAGAGTACAAGACCTTGTGAGAAAATTCTGAATCTATATGATTACTAAACGAACTGGTTGCGCAGTACTTTTATCCAACCATTTTTTTTTATTATTTAGCTCTTTAAAACAAAAGTAAAAAGTTTCTTGAACATGATTATTGCTTATTAATACATGCGTGTGCCTGATTCTGTGCACACGTGTTATAATGTAGAATTGAACTGAGATTTCTCATGCAAAATGTAACAGACTGTGTGCTAGTATATGTGTACGTGTTTGTATGTGTCTGTACATATATGTTTGTGCGTAATTACTTGTGAATGTATATGTTTCAGTGAAAGGACTCAAACTAGTGAAAGTCATTAGCAAGGAAATAGATTTCAATTCTTCATATGTACATATAATATGAATCCTATTGCTGTGTGTGAGGGCCGGTGGCCTTTTCATGTTTCGCTGACAAAGGAACAGAAGGAATATAGATTTGAAGGGTCAGATATGACCAATAGTAAAAAGCAGTTGATGACGGCATAGTGAATTTATTTGCCTGTGTGTTACAGCTCACTTGTTTATGTAAGTCCAAAATAGTCATGGACAAAAAGACTTTTTTGGCTCACCAATGTACCACAGTAACGTTTGTCTTCCTCCTGATGAAAATATATTATTGGCAGGTAGGTTGGTTAGCAAAATACTTGGACTAAACTCACAGTTAGTGTATAATTGTTTAATGTCATTTAAACATTGGTGCATCCAGACAAAAGATAAATCTTTCTGATGCTGGGTAGATGATCAGTTGATGTGGCATTGTGTAAATGATCAATCATACTGAGGTCAGGCAGATCAAAATTATTTTTTAAGTCAATAAAGTTTAAATCAATCTGGTATCATTGCAGAGGATATATTGTTCTGGTACTGAACATTTCTTGTACTCGGGTATTAAAGGTAGCCATTCTGGTTTTAAGCATGGTTTGTATTTAGGCATTTAAAGGTGTCTCTTCAGGGGTATTTAATAGTATCTGTTCTGTAGGGGGTCTGTACATGCTAGTAGATTATTTACTACACAGCATGTTTATGGACTCCAGTATTCCAGTTATATATAATTTTTAAAAATTTGAATTATGTTAACTCCTTTATATTTTCAAATAGATTATAAACACACAGGTTTAAGTCAAGTCTTCTTACGTATTCTTGTGGTTACTTCATTTTCTCTCAACATCAGATTTCAACAAGAAAGATTTTCTAAACCCGACCCGTAGATCACAGGACACACGTGGAAGTGCAACAGTTCCTAAGTGAGTACTACTAATAAGTTTTTCACTCTTTTCTTGAATACAGTTCATCTTAGTAATTTCTTCCAGAGCCAACAGTTACCGCGATTCCTGTCTAGAAATTACTAGCTCTGGTCAGCAACGTACACCATCGTGGATGTGAATTCCTACGCAGTTTCTACGGCAGGAAAAGTTATTCCTAAGGGACCTATTTTACGTTTGCGTCCCGAGTTCTCGCTAATAGCAGAGGTGGCATCTGCTATTCCGCAGTACACTAGTGGGAGAGCAACTGTTAATCAACAGTAGGAGAGCCACTCTTAATCAATATTAGAGATATCTGCTGACCCAAATCTATGTGTTGTGACAAATGTCTTCCTGTTATGTGGTCCATGGTGACTGATTGAGATGCAGCATCCTGGGTGAACAGCTGGTCAGTGTACATACGTTAGAATTTTTGTTTTGTTCACGTATGAGAGTTTTGTGCGTTTGTGTGTATTCTTGTGAGCGCTTGTGTGTTTACGACGGCTATAAGTTAAACACCAATACCG
The DNA here is from genome assembly GCA_028829895.1 of Sinotaia quadrata. Classification (NCBI taxonomy): domain Eukaryota; kingdom Metazoa; phylum Mollusca; class Gastropoda; order Architaenioglossa; family Viviparidae; genus Sinotaia; species Sinotaia quadrata. The sequence continues at coordinate 106,807,490 of CM054180.1, forward strand.
CCAAATATCCTCCCGCATTTACGTTTTAAAGTATATCCTTGGGAAAAGTTGTTTTGAAGTTCTTTTAGTGTAGGCCGAAAAATAAAAGGTCACTTTCTAAGGGTCAATGTATTTTTTCTTCTTAATCTATTTATATAGATTTCAAAGGTAAATATTTCTGTAAAGGTAAGTTGGTATAAAATTATTTGCTCAGTTGTATTCTGCTTCAGTACTATACTAGTGTGTTATAACGTTATAACATGCACCCAAACACGTATATATATATATATTTTTTAAAATATACTAATTTCGTGTCTTCCGAGTTGCATCACTCTACTATGCATTACTTCCCTTTGTGCCTGTCACGCTGCAGTCACTATGGAGATGCCAAACGCAAACATAAATATACGTCTAGCTTCCCTTTCTTCCTCTCACACTAAAATCACTATGAGATCGCAAAACGTGACTACAGAAACAAAAGAATGCTAATAATAAAGATTATTAATTTTGTGTCAACATGAATTTGTTAGTGATGTAAGGTTTTTCAGTACAGCCCTATCAGTTCAAACCACGGGAGGGCCATCAAAGCAATGTCTTGCGCTGGTACACTATACTGACGACATTCAGAAAGTATCAATCTTATTTGTGGAGTTCATTAAACTATTCTCGCACGGATATACTAAACGGACGACTTTCAGAAGATCATAAATCTCATCGTGCAGGATGTCAGTTTTCGGATTATCTCCCCTTCAAATTGGAGGCGGATGCTGTGAACTCTGAACCAAGTCCTGCTGTTGAGGTGAAGGACATAGAAATCTAGCTTGAATACGTGAAACCATTTTATTACCACAATAACGTGCATTGGTCACGTGACAAGGAAACAGTACCAATGTTCGCATACAACACGATTTCGAAAAGCCAAGATTGTCATTAGGTTATTAAAATTAATAAATCAATAGGTAGTAATTATCAAACACTGATAAGCATTTCTTTCCTTTTTGTTCTTAGTTCATCTCCTGTTTTAAAATGTTCATTGCAGAGTCAGTGAGCTCCCTTTAGACTTCTGTGGTCAGAAGGCATGAGACTGTCGAGCCTTGACTTACGGCCAGTAATATCACTTGTTTCAGTCTCAGCGACTCTTAAACTACAGACTGTGGAAGTAAACAATGTACTCCCCAGAAGAAGCTGAAAAAAAAATTGAACGTTCAGTCTTCTAGTATTCTATAGCATCTGCGGGTTCGTGTGTGACCTGCATGTAAATTCAGTGTACTATTCTTTTTGATCTATTCTTATGGAGATCAGTGCTTTTGGCGTAATAGTACAATACGTCATACTACTATAAATGACGTCATGTCGACGATTAATATGACGTTACGATTACTACTATATATGACGATTCATCGACTGGACTTCCATTTCTGAAAACAGGAAAATAGGTAAATACTGTAAATACATTTAATAAAGAATGTGTGTGCGCGCGTGTGCGTGTTTAGAGAGGTTGTGATTTAGAAATTCTTCGTTTCTTAATTTCTGCAATTCAAATGTAACTGATTGCTATTAAATTTTCTTAAGCCAGCAGCATGCACACCTATACACCGATTAATACTTGTAGTTTCGATAATTTTTTTGCTCCACCGGAATTGCGTGAAAACTTTTCATCTTCTAGATGTTCTCACTTTTTGAATGTTTCCCGTGGAGCCTTCCTCCATTTACTTGTATTCATTGAGGGTAGGTGGAGGCTTGTTCTGATGCTTTATTTAGGGGTTGGTTTCATTTTGTGTGTGTGTGTGTGTGTGTGTGTGTGCGCGCGTGTGTGTGTGTCTTTTATTTATTTATTTTGATTGGTTGGTTGGTTTTTGTTTTTGTTTTGTTGCATGGCTACAGCCTATTTCCAGATAAATTGGACTTTTTTTAATTAGTCGTAGTAGTGGTTTGCTTTCGCTTTTGGGTTTGGGTTTTGTGGGCAGGATAGTAGGAGATAGGGTAAGTTAGTTTTACTGATGGAAGTTAGCGTTTGTTGTTTCTTGAATTTAGTTTATAAGTGTTTTGGTGTGTGCGTTTTGTATTTTCTTATTATTAATTAATTAATTAATATATATTAATACTGTGTCTGTTCGCTTATAAATATTCTGACAGGCTACTAGGCTTACGGGCTAAAATGGAGGAGGTACAAGGAGATAGTGACGAGAAGAAGAAGAAAAAGGTGAGTGTTTGAACTATTATTGTCTTTGCGTGAAGGTTGTACTTTGGTGTTTAATGCGTTTCAATCAATTATTACTTATGACCAGAAGTTATCAAAAGGTTTTTTTTTTGTTCCTTCTGATGGTTTTAATGTTGGCAGTATCAATGGAACATATTTCTGTTGTGCAGGGTCTACACTACAGGATTCAACATTATATGTCTGTTGTACAAGTTTGCAGGTTTGAACATTATATATCTGTTGTGCAGGATCTACAGGTTTGAACATTATATCTGTTTTGCACAGGATCTACAGGCTTGGAACATTATATATCTGTTGTAAAGGGTCTGCAGTTTTGGAACATTATATGTATTTTGCGCAGGGTCTGCAGATTTGGAACATTATAATTCTGTTGTGTAGGGTCTACAGGTTTCAAACATTATATCTCTGTTGTGCAGGATCTTCAAGTTTGGAACACTATATCTCTGTAGTTTAGGGTCTGCAGGTTTGGAACACTATATCTTTGTAGTTTAGGGTCTGCAGGTTTGGAACACTTTATCTTTGTAGTTTAGGGTCTGCAGGTTTGGAACACTATATATTTGTAGTTTAGGGTCTGCCAGTGTGCTTTGTAGTTTAAACAAATTTTCTTTTACCTCGGACATTCACATCAACCCCAAGTAAATGTTTACTCAGACACACAAAACAATATTTAAAAAAAACTATTCAGGAAAATTATTCATTTTAATCTGTGTTATATGTGTGGCAAATGCCACACCAAATACACAGAGGAAAACACTGTCCTTATCGGAGCTGACAGTTAACAAAGACCCTTAGTCATTACGATGACAACTATAACGGTATAGTTGTGGTGTTGCACACTTCTAATGTGACTGAACAGCACCTGTGTCCCCAGTTCCACCACACTCAGACTGCGTAACTGCACTTGCTTTTGCTGTTTGGTCAAGATGTATTTGTAGGTCGTTTGATATAGATCTGTCCAGGTGAACATGGAGAGACACCACAGCTTACTGGACCATAACATCATCATCTCCACAAGTAAGAATTTTACCACCAGTGCAGTAATAAACAGGGCTGTACTCGATACGCATGATTAAATAAATTGACAACTGAGGTCGTGAAGTGTAGGGACTAGGTCCCTCATAATGACCTACTAATTTGTTCCAATGTTAAACGCCTGTAATGTAATGCATTTCTAACAATCAAAACTTACAATAACATATTTGTAATACAATGCAATCAGAATGAATAAATCATTTGATACTCTCCTATAGACAAAATGAAAATAAACGGAATAATGTATTAAAAACAGTTTGTGCTTTTATCCAAGAAGAGTTCGGTTAAACTATTTAAAATTTGTTAAGCCAGTTATTATTACTATTTATAAATTATATCATATAGCCTCCAGATTTGTCATAGTTTAAATATCTCTTCCACCCCACCCCCCACTCATCCCCCCCCCACACAACGTAATTTGCCTGATGATGTAAATGTTTACATGAAAATACATAAATTGTTTTGTAAAATGAAAAACTATAAGGCTCCTTGTAAGGACTTTGATGTAGCAAAGAGACAATGTTGCTTCTCTATTCTTTTCTTAAAAATAATTTAATCTATATATAATATAATAGCGTTGTTTTACACAAAGGGAACATACTTTCATAGTTAAATCATATTTCATTTATCTTTCTCTCCATTTCCTGATAAACTATTTATTTCGTTTGGCTTTAATGACCAATTCACACAAACTAATCAATAAAAATATATTGTATGACTTAAATGATAATTTCACAGCGATCTAACCATTAAAGACTTGAATGACAATCTCACAAATTTTACAACAATCTAACTAATACCAGTCATATTTTGTTTGGTTTGAATGACACCTTCAAATCAATAAAAGCGATGTCTTGTTTAATTTCAATTGCCATAGGACAACAATCTAACTAATAAAACTAAAATTTTACTTGGCCTCAATGACCATTTAGACAACAATCAAACTAATAAAACTAAAATTTTACTTGGCCTCAATGACCATTTAAGATAATTCTAACCGCTCACTGGCACGTGGGAAGCTGCTCATTCATACAATTTGTTTTTCTGTTTCATTCATGTTTCATTCTTCTTTCATTATGAGCTTCATTCCTGTTTCAATTTATATTTGAAATAAGATTCATTGTATTTCACTCTTGTTTCATGCACTTTTCATTAAATATTTAATTACTGTTTCTATGTCTCATTCATGTTTTATTATATGTTTCATGCATATTCATTATGTGTTACACTGGCGTTTCACTAGATGTTTTATTTAGGTTTCTTTATTGTCCATTCACTTTTCAGTATATATTTCATTAATACTCATTATGTTTCTTCTACAGCTGCACTATGTTTCTCATTTATATAGTTTAATTAAATGTTTCAAATATGTTTGAGTACATGTTTCAATATATATTTCAATTATTTGTTTTAAGTGTTCATTCATATTTCAATAATTATGAGTTTCATTTACGTCTTATTATTGCTTCTTTATGCTTCATTTATGTGTCATTCACGTCTAATTATAGCCTTCATTTTATACATCGTTCTTTCACGTTTCAATATCTTTCAGGATAAGAAACAAAAGAAGAAAGATGAAAAGGCCGAGACAGATGAAACTGATGATTCCAAGAATAAAGTGGACAAAGTCTCCAAGATACCATTCAAAAATTTAACGGTATAGGACTTTGCTCACGATCAAAAAGCTCTGATAACCATGGCGCATATCTGTAGATGAAATAATGCTGGCTAATCATAGTAATGTGTTAGTGATAACGGTAGTACACAAATGTAGATGAAAGGGAGTTAATTAGGTAAGATGGATTCGATGTTCGGTTTAGATAATCAAATTATACGTTAATGCCCTCACTTTGCAGTCCAAGTATCTCAGCACACTTTCGATATTTATGTCAGATGATCTGTACTATTTAACAAATAAACGCTCACAGGCAATTTCAATATTTATGTCAGATGATCTGTACTATTTAACAACTGAACGCTCACTAGCAATTTCGATATTTATGTCAGATGATCTGTACTATTTAATAACTGAACGCTCACTAGCAATTTCGATCTGAACTCCCAGATCTGACAACAGATAGGTCATTCTAACGATTAATAAATAAACACAAACATTACTGAACGTTTATGTCTTTATTCAGTTTTATATTTCTAAAATGCGTACTAGGCTGCATAAAAATATATAAAGTTAAAATCACTAAAAACCGACTCCGTTCGTACAGAACACCGACTGGATAACCACGTGATTTTGAGAAGTTATAACGGCAGTGGACAAGGAAATTTTAAAAAGAAATGAAAAATTAAACCCAACAGAATACACTGGAAACAAGCAATAGATCACGCACCTGCAAAACGCTTTGAAATATTGACTAAACAGCTAATATTTAAATTGTAATTGTTCTCGTCAACAAAAAAAAAAAAATACAGGCTTTCTGGCTTAGCACTAACCCCCAACTAATTTCCTAGGAAACTCAAATGCCATAGGGTGAGACCTTCTTTGAATATTTTATTCGCTCTTGGACAGCAGGTTTTGGTTTATGTGAAAAGGAACAAAGGAACACAGAAAAGAAAAGAAAAAGAGAAATAAAATGGGACAAATGTCATGGGTTCTTCCACTCTCCCCTGTAAATTGCCAATGATAAATTAGCTGAAAAAAACTAATTAGATTACCTCCAACTACAAGACTTCTCGTGGTCCTTAGAATACTAGGGAGAAAGAACGATGTTACTGTAAAACCTTACTCTAATAAATTTTAGCCATCTGATAGTAAAAGAACCTGATAGACGTGAAATAATGCTTAAAGCCCTATTGAGTAGGAAACAAATGGACTTCACGAGTGTCCCCATTTCTTGATTTACTGCCTGGAATTCTTTCTTCATGTTCAGTTTATTGCATAAAAAAAAGACAACAGCAACGTTATAATGAACTGTAATTTATTTCGTTGCTGAGTCTTCTGCTCACAATGATTGCAAATAGCTGTTGAAATCAATTAGATTAAGTTAATGAAAATTGTGTGTGTATGTGTGTGTGTGTGTGTGTGTGTGTGTGTGTGTGTGTGTGTGTGTGTGTAAGTGATAAACTCACCCTTAAAGTTGACATTTATTATTAATTAGCTGAAATATACCATCGTATATGTATACACACTTTCGAGTATCATTTTTACTTTGTTTCTGCTTAAATTGTGTAAATTACAGACTTTCGTGTTTGTCGCGCGCTTTTAGGACCAAACAGCCACTAACAGACAAAAGATTCTTTCGGTAGGATCGCTAGTGATCTGTAGTTGGCCGTTTCTGAGTGATCGCTAAGGATCAAAAGTCGGCCGTTTCTGAGTGATTGCTAAGGATCAAAAGTCGGCCGTTTCCGGGTGATTGCTAGGGATCACAAGTCGGCCAATTCTGGGTGATCGCTATGAATCACAAGTCGGCCGTTTCTGGCCGATCACTAGGATCACGTCAGCAGTCCGTCCCACTATTCTCGCTTGAGATGTGCACGCATCCAGGCAGCGCTACGCAGCAAGGGAGGTAAAATAACCTAAATACTGGGTAAATTGGTGAAAGTAGGTTAAAGTAATTAGAGTGTGTCGATTAAGTTCTTTGTTATGAAAAGAAAAGTTGTATTGCCCAATATCAGAAATACTAATTAATTCTACGTTCTGGAAAGAAGGCATAGATTCGAATGAAAAACTATTTTTTTTTTAATTGGTGACCTAATGTAAATGATCGTATATGATTTTCATGACGTCAGGTTTAAAACTGTCTGCACATGACAATCCAAGCAAGTGTAAATGCTTTCAGAATTATCTCGGCATTCCGGAAATGCCATTAAGATGTCTGGCACTGACAATTAGGCTGCTGTTTTTGTTCCTTGCGCGAATGTGATGATTTTTTCATTTCAGAACCTGCCATCTTATTTTATTGTTTGTTTGTCTGTTTCCTTCGTTTATGGATGAAATATTCTTTCAATGATTGTTAATTAAATCGGTGCGTTTGTATACGTGTGTATATGTAAATGGATATTTTATGACGATAATTTCAACTCTTAAATGTGTGAAAGGAGAATAAGTGAGATTAGAAATTTAGACAAGCAGATTTTGAGAGTTCGCCATATATTGTCAATGTTCACTCATCTGTTGTCGTGTTCACTCATCAGTTGGCAGTATTTGTGGGGAGATTAGGACTGAGTGGTCACGCCTGTGCAGCATGTGCAAGATTGCATCAGTGAGACGTGACGTGCATGTATGTCACATATTTCCAGCAAAGTCCTCGACCATGTTTATTTTTTAAAATTTATTTCTTGTTGTTGTATGCATAGTTTTCACCCTATTCATCTTCTACGACAAGAGAGATTATCATGCATTTCATAAACGTTATGTATATTGTACTAAATGTTGAATGATGATTTATTCCTTGGTTGTAATATTAATAATTATTTGACATATATAAGATTTGACCTAGTCAGTATAAAAATAAGACAGCTACTTTTAGATAGGATTTGATCTCAAATGTGCATTGATGTTATTAGTAAATTACTTTCCTCTATTATTAACGCCACTTGATACCCGTCTCCATATGATCTGGAAATCAAGTGTTTCAACACAGTAAAAGTCAGCTAAGGGAGAGGAGGTCCTACTGCCTTGGCAAGACCATTAACTCACTAATGAGTCATTGCGGTAATCAGTCAGACCAGACACCTGGCATGGACTACCAGTTTCCCTCTTTATGCTGTTCATCTTGCAATTCCAGCCTGGAATGACTGCAAATTATGCAAATTCCGGTAAAGGGCAGTACCAGATCTGATAACATTCTTTTAGATAGTGGAGTGCGAAGGAAGAAATACGAGAAGCCAGCCAAACTTCAGGAGACTGATCTTCATGGGCAGTCCATTTTTTTTAAAATCTCACCAGAAGGTGATCTGTCACCAGATGAACGTCAAAGCTGGGAGGGAGACCCATGCACGGACATGTACTTTCAGAGTAAGAGACGGCGAAAACGATGAACGAAAACAACATCAGTGTGAATGTGATCATCAGAACACGTGCTAACATGAAGCACAAGGACTGACTTATTACAATTTCCTGGACTGAAGCAGCGCGCGATGCAGATGTATACACCTGACCCATTAACCGATATTTCTTTCGATTAATTGTCCTGCAGTCCTGCAATCAGAACGCTACATCCTAAGGACTTTCGAACTATCATTTTAAATGTCATGGGTATTAAAATTAGGTTGGTTAAATCTCAGTGCACATAAAATACATCAAATAAGAGTAGGTAAGATTGTGTTAGACAGTGTTAGGGCATAAAATGAGACTTAAATTTTTCATTATATTTTGTTAGTAAACAAGTTTCTGGCAGAGCCAAGTAGTTCTTGAACTTTAACATTGACCTTTTATTGATTTTAATTCTTAGAATAAATTCTTTTTATTTTCTTTATAGTAGTGATTACTGCACCTGAATAAATTATTAAAGTTTTTTAATTTAATTTTCATCATCCATTGATTAAGAAATTGTTGTCCTTTATCTCCAGAGTATACGTTTTATGAATGAGTGATTTGTGAAATGAATATGTGACGCCAACGCCACCTAGTTAATGGTTATAAATATTATTTATTAATTAATAAATAATTACAAGTGATAAGAATCTTAATATATCTTGTCAATAATTCTCAAGAAGACACCACTCGTCTCTCTCACTTGGCAGATATGCGGGCGCTGTAAACGTTTTCTGTCTTACACAAAATTATAATAGTAAATATTTACCGTCACACAATATTTCAGTAGGTGAAAATCTTCTTACTAAAAAGAGAAAATAAATCCATCCTTTAATCTATATTTAGCAAACTCCCATCCACCCACTTTCTTCTCTAATATAAGGTTATCAATATGCGATGGAGGGTCAATAAATTTATTAAATCAACAATTAAATATACATATAACAAATAAAAAGAGAAAGGTTACTTTACATCAATGTTTCCACACAACCATGTTCAAATAATTTTAATACATATTCACTCCTATATCCTAAAACACAATTCAATGGATTAGTGTCAATACAAATCACATTGTCCATTTAAGAGAGAGGTTTGTTTCCACCACAGTCATTGTAGATGAATGTAGCATGTCTATACCATGTATATGAAGTACACATTTGCTCTTCTCGTTCAAATCACATTATTGTCTTTGATTCTTAGTCTACACATTTGCTTCACAGTTTGTGGGTAAGGGTAAAACTACAGTTCGAATTAGATCGAATTTGTAGAATCTTAAGCAAGAACCCCTACAAACTGAGGGTTAGTGTCGATGGCCTAGGATGCAAAATATAATTCATTTAGATAAAGAAAATCTGATTAACTACGGATACCAGCACCTCTAGGGTGGCATTGCAGATTTCTCTTAGAAGGTCAGAGGTCAGCATGCAAGCATCTCAATCTGCATTTAACATCTACTGTTAGCTGATAATTAAAGTACTTTAATAATATAAGATATACTTTGTTAAAGAAAGTTTGCATCCCTGATGATGTGGTTGGTGTGTCAGTAAGAGAAATTAAATCCACAATATATACACATATGCAGCATACATACAGACACACACACACATAAAATTAATTCTCTATTGACAATGGTTTTTAATAGGTTAAATCTTTTATTTAAAAAAATACAAACATTGTGTAAGAATTATTAATTATTTATTTCTAGAATAAATATGGTTCTTTCAGGATGCAATGAGCAGAAATGATTCAGAAGCCACTGACAAAAATGGTCCGGATGATAATGAAAGCGTCGACCCAAGTATTGACTCCAATCGCACGGTGCAGAATTATAACATTTGATACGTCACTTGAAATGTGTGAAAGGTTGTTTACCAAAGTGCAATGGATGGTGTGTGTGTGTGTGTGTGTGTGTGTGTGTGTGTGTGTGTGTGTGTGTGTGTGTGTGTGAGTGTGTGTGTGTGTGTGAGTGTGTGTGTGTGAGTGTGAGTGTGTGTGTATGTGTGTGTGTGTGTGCTTGTTTGTTAGTCCATGGGCAAGGCAGCATTATCTCACTTTATACGTAACTGGAAGTGTGTGAAAGCTTGCTTACCAAAGCGCAGTGAATAACCGAAATTAATAATATACATTTTGATAGATAGATAGATAGATAGATAGATAGATAGATAGATAGATAGATAGATAGATAGATAGATAGATAGATAGATAGATAGATAGATAGATAGATAGATAGATAGAGAGAGAGAGAGAGAGATAGATAGAGATAGAGATAGAGAGAGAGAGAGAGATTTGGACAGACAGATGGATGGTTAGGTAGGTAGGTAGGGAACTGATAATTTTATTAATTTATTAATTAAGTATGCTCATATTATTAATTAATTTAATTTATAATTACTCTTGATGTAGAAAAGAATGTTTCTGGTCACTTAACCTTTGTCTGACCTTTAGGCTTCGCCCTGTCATATTTTATTCCAAAGACTTTCTTAGAGAATTGGAGAGAACGTGTAATAAAGAAACTTTTCACTGTTGGTGGATTTAACAATATATTGACTTAATGCAAAAATTACAGGTGAAAAAAATGTCAAAAGCCTAATATTATCCTGTTAGAAATAAATTGATACTTTGCTTTAAACCAAAACAAATATTTTGGGGAAAAGGTTTTACTTGAAGCCATTGTCAAGATAGTTTAACAAAACTAGCTGAGACCATCCGAGAAAATCATGCCCCCCCCCCCCCCATCCCCGAGAATAAGAATTAAATTAAGCGTGTCTTTCTTTTAATGTAGAGTTTTTTGTTTTATGGTGAGACTGATAAAAATTTCACTTCACTAATATAGCATTAATATTTCTCGAACTTAACGCTGTATTATACAAGCAACACTCAAAGCATGGAGTTAAGAAACAACAAGCAATTCTCTAAGCATGGAGTTAAGAACAACAAGCAATTCTCTAAGCACGGAGTTAAGAACAACAAGCAACTCTCTAAGCATGGAGTTAAGAACAACAAGCAACTCTCTAAGCATGGAGTTAAGAACGCCAAGGAACTTTCTAAGAATGGAGTTAAGAACAACAAGCAACTCTCTAAGAAAGGAGTTAAGAACGCCAAGGAAGTCTCTAAGCATGGAGTTAAAAACAACAACAACTCTCTAAGCATGGAGTTAAGAACAACAAGCAACTCTCTAAGCATGGAGTTAAGAACAACAAGCAACTCTCTAAGCATGGAGTTAAGAACAACAAGCAACTCTCTAAGCTTGGAGTTAAGAACAAGCACGAGGGTGCTGACGAAAACAATCTTGTCCAAATCAATGAAGAACAACTAACGTTATACCGTGGCGTTGTAATTTAAATCAGCATTGATATTCTTGAATGGACAAAGGCTGCAACACATATATTACCTTTAAGTGAGATCCTAATTAAACACTGTTTAGCACCTTACTCACACAAAATCATTTACCAAACAATCAGTTGTCAGTATAGATACTGTGAGGTTTCGTTTCTTCTCATGCAACTGTATATTCTTTTTAGAAGTTCTCTAATGTTGGGATGCTGCGTCAGGAAATTTATTTTAATATTCTTTTCTTTTTTTCATTAGACCACTGCCTTGTGTCAATAATCTGTGGCTATTTTAATGTTTTCTAATATTTGTTTGCTAGGTATTATATTAGTAATTTGTGTATTGTTCTTTCCTTCTGTTTCGGAGAGTGCAGGAGGTGTCTGTAGGGAATTGTAATTCTACGTGTTTTAGTTTGTATTTCTATTATTAGGCATAGTATTAAGAAGTGTTTTAGGAAGTTGTAGCATTTTTAAAGCTGTCAGTAGTTTCAATCTAACCTTTGGCTACATATGTATCGTGAAATGACCATTTATGGGTTTCCAGTTATTTCTAGGCTGCAGTTCTTTCTTGCTCGTTCTCTTTGACGTTAATGTCGAACTACATGATCTCATTATCTTTACGTTCCAAATTAATACTTGATGCTAATGTCAAGTATTTTGTCTCATTATCCTTACGTTTTAAACTCATATTTGATGCTAATGTCAAATTATGTTCTCATTATCTTTACTTTCCAAACTCATATTTGATGCTAATTTCAAAGAAGTTTGTCTCATTACGTTCCAAACTCATATTTGATACTAATGTCAGAGTATTGTGTCTCATTATGTTCAATTTTATTTGTCAATGTCAGTGTTAAAGTACTATGAGTCATTATCTTTAAGTTCCAATCTCTTGTTTGATATTAATATAAAAAATAGTTTTTCTCATTATGTTAAGGTCCTAAAGTCATGTTCGATACTTTTGTCAAAGTGTTTTGTCTCCATTAACTTTAAGTACACGTTCAATGCTCATGTTAAAGTTAAATTACTTTGTCTCATTATCTTTATGTCCAGCCTCATATTTTATATCAATGTACAACTATTTTGTCTCATTAATTATCTTTATGTTCCAAGAGGGGTTTGCTTTCAATATGCCTCAGAAAATGCACTGTGATCTACAATGAAAGATGCACACACACACACACACACACACACACACACACACACACACACACACACACACACACACACATTTTTATTATTGCAAAATATAGAACAAGGCTTGTTTGCATTTTAATAATAATCTGTAATAATCTATTAATGTCATGTAATTAGAATATAAGCTGCATCAATGAAGTAAATGGAGACAAATGAAACTGTTCAGATGAAGTAATATCCATTCAAGAAGTAGCAAATTTCGTTTATTTCAAAGAGAGAGTGGTTAGCGAATCTCCTGTCAGCATAATGCTTTCACACAACACAAGTACATACGGAACCCTTCAGATCTGTGATGGGTGAGGAGATATGTGGTTGAATGGGTAGATGGATGGATGGGTGGATGGAGACAGAGAGAGAGAGACATTGCAGTGAATTATTTCAAAAGGAGAAAAGTGTAGCTATATTGCAAATGGTCACGTTGAAATCAGTGACAGCTAGCTGTTGATGAATATATATCAATGCTTAAATGATTCCTTTCGAAAGTTTTGGAGAAAAATAAAGTTTGCTTTTACAAATATGGGTTTTATGTGTTTTCATCAAATATCAAAGAGTAACTGTTCAAATGAATGAGATGAGATTAATATGAGTGAAATCTAAAGTAATTACATTGAAGACACCTATGTGTTCAACCCATGTATTTGATTGAATTATATAATATTTCAATGGAGTTAAATAGCACTCGTAATATTATGCAGATTCACATTCTTAAAAAATATACATTCTATTTCTTTTTCGAACAGGCAGAGAGTAAAGCATCTGAAGACATAGATAAAACAAACGTTGCCAACAATCAACCAAACTCTGAGCCTGCGGACAAAAATAAAAAGGTTCATCTTAACTGTAATGGTTGTATTCAGAAATACATGACTGCCTATCTGTTTACTTGCTAATGATGCTGTTCTTAGCTTTTAACATCTTAAGTTCTATTCACTCCTCGACTATTTGATATGCTAACATTAAATATTGATCTTAAAAAAAACACCCTCCTGGTTTGTCGTGGAGCTTTGTGATTCAATGGCGTGTACTTAGCCTCTCCCATTTAGTAGCAACTCGCCATAATGGTTTGCTAAGTATCGCTGCCTTCAAAGATTTCAAGATTTCGCCATAATGACCCACATTTTGTTATAGAAAGTCAGTGCCACTATTCTCTAGAAATAGAATTAAATTAATATACATATATCGCCGGAGATTTTTTTATCACATACTGCAATTATCATTTTATATAAATCGATCCCCAAAGTAAGTTGTACTTTTTGCTCATGTGTTTTTCAATTTCTTTGTACTCTTTCAGGAGAAGAAAAGCAAGAAGAAACGAAAAGCTCAGAAAAACAAGTCTGGTGGTTTTAGCGTAAACCTTGGGGCAAGTATACACTAATTTACTGCCAATTGTACAGCAAATTGCTCTCTAACTCATTCGTCACTGCATTTTATTCAGGAGTGGTTTCAGTGGCTTTGACTGCAAGATAATCATTTGTATTTCGTGTGAAACGTTCTCAGTTAAATAAAATCTTCTGGCCACGTGTACGTTCGTGTGATGAACAGGATTCATATAATACTAATAGTCTTAATTAATCTCTATAACCTCGTTCATAATGGACTTAATTAATCTCTATAACCCCGTTCATAATGGACTTAATTAATCTCTATAACCCCGTTCATAGTGGACTTAATTAATCTCTATAACCCCGTTCATAATGGACTTAATTAATCTCTATAACCCCGTTCATAATGGACTTAATTAATCTCTATAACCCCGTTCATAATGGACTTAATTAATCTCTATAACCCCGTTCATAATGGACTTTACACGATGCGTTCGAGACTCTTGGTCAAACCTCAGTGCCTCAACGTTTTGATTAAAGATAGCAGTCACCTCTCACACTGAGTGTTACCGTTCAAAATCACTATACCAAATTGTGCACCATCTCACTATACTATTGCCCATATGATTTTGGCCTTCACACATCTCATTATTTTACTAGGACATTTCTCACTATACTATTGCCCATATGATTTTGGCCTTCACACATCTCATTATTTTACCAGGACAATTCCTACTATACTATTGCCCATATGATTTTGGCATTCACACATCTCTTTATTTTACTAGGTCAATTTTCACTATTCTATTGCCCATATGATTTTGACTTTCACACATCTCATTATTTTACCGGACAATTCTCATTATACTATAGTCCATATGATTTTGGCCTTCACACATTTCATTATTTTACCAGGACAATTCTCATACTATTGGCCTTCACACATCTCATTATGTTACCAGGACAATTCTCACTATAATATTGCCCTTATGATTTTGGCCTTCACACATCTCATTATTTTACCAGGACACTCAATTGAGATATGCTGATGACCAACTTCTAACTAAACAAAGATTTTCCCTCACCCACCTAAGATATATATCAGACTGTCCTTATGAAGTGAAAATTGTGAGTGCTAACACAATGTAAACAATTTACATAACAAGAAAATAACTAAATTGAAAATTTAACTTATGAAGTTGGTTTTCTAACTGCAAAAAAATCACATAGTACAAATAACAAACCGATTAGAAAACTGAAATAACAAATAAAGAATTTAGAAAAAAATCACTATAATTAATTATTTTCCAGATTGAAGAAGCCGACGAAACCGTCACTGCGGAAAACGAGATGGAGGCAGTTGCTGTGAACTCTGAACCAAGTCCTGCTGTTGAGGTGAAGGACATAGAAATCTAGCATCACTACGTGAAACCATAGTTACTGTGAAACAAAGGAATACTTAAACAATTGTTTACTTTGAAGTTGTTATTGTCATTTAACTTTGTATCATACACTGGTGCGGTAAGTCAGTGCCATGTTGCATCGTTTTAAATAAAAATATTTGTGATCTTACTGCTAATATATTCATGAAGCACGATTACCGTCTGGTTATTCATACTCCTAATATGAATTCCTTATGGAAATAGAATTGGTTGTTGTCAATGATAATGTTGCTGCTGCTGATGATGATGATGAAGACCTCTAACTTATTAGAGAAAATATTAGCATTGTATCACTGACATGAGATAAAGTAATCAAACATATTTTGTGTGTATGAGGCGGGCATGTATGTATGCGTGCGTATAAATAAATATATATATATATTTGTGTGTGTGTGTGAGTGTGTGTGTGTGTGTGTGTCTGTGTGTGTGTGTCTGTGTGTGTGTCTGTGTGTGTGTGTGTGTGTGTGTGTGTGTGTGTGTGTGTGTGTGTGTGTGTGTGTGTGTGTGTATGAATATCGTATATATATGTTCATGCATGAAAATAGATTCTTGCTTCATAATATTAATTAAGAGGTCATATAATTAACTTTATTTATACTTGCACGATAAAAACAATATACAATGTTAAATAGAAATAATCACATGTAGCATTTTCAAATTATTACAATAGAAATGAAATGTAGATAAATTAATAACATGTTTTAAATTAAAAAATATACAAAACCATATTTTTATTTCTGGCCCTCAAAATATATTTATTGTTAGATATAACACAGACCTTTCCTGTTTAGTCACCATAAATGTTAAAAATGATCTACAAAGGAAACTTGTTTCTCGAAGAAAATAATAAATTAATAACATGTGCAAGAAATCTTCCATGTAGTTTCAGTTCCTTGAATTGTGTCGTCAAGTACAGACAGCGACAGTTATCAACAAAAATTTTTAATATTCATGGAACAGTAACATTTATTTATGAAGTTGGTTTTCTAATTGCAAAAAATAATCATATAGTACAAACACAAATAACCACTGCTGTAGTCACGAAATAGTCACAAGGACAAACATTCGTTTGTACCATCAGATGAAATTCATCACAAAAATAATTCTGCTAATTAAATTAATTATTAAAACATTTTACAGTTCAACAATTTTATACTTGCTTGCACGTAGCTTATAATGAGAAAAGAGTTGTTTCCACAATACTTAAGTCCACAGTTCTGTTTGTTTCTAGAATACTATGGTCCACAGTTCAGTTTGTTTCCAGAATACTAAGGTCCACAGTTTAGATTGATTCCAGAATACTAAAGTCCACAGTTTAGTTTGTTTCCAGAATACTAAAGGCATTTCCGCACAGCAGCTAACATTCTTACACGTTTTCGAACTTCTATCCTGGAAAAATAGAGTGAGAAAATGTATCCTACAAATAATTAAAATTATAGTTAATAAATTAAAAAATTAATTAATCAAGACGCAATGTCACTATTTCCATTTCCATATTTTCACAGAGTGTTAGCATGTAAAAAACAGCACTTATGTAATTTAACTTATTGGAATTTCACCTGTACTGTAATTATTATTATTCAGTGTGCATTGTTTCCGCTTAATTAATTTCCACAGTCATTCAGATCAAACCGATTAGAAAACTGCAACAATAAATAAATAATTTAGAAAAAAAAATCAGTATAATTATTTTCTAGGTTGAAGAAGCCGACGAAACCGTCCCTGCGAAAAACGAGGTGGAGGCAGTTGCTGTGAACTCTGAACCAAGTCCTGCTGTTGAGGTGAAGGACATAGAAATCTAGCTTGAATACGTGAAACCATAGTTACTGTGAAACAAAGGAATACTATAACAATTGTTTACTTTGAAGTTGTTATTGTCATTTAACTTAGTATCATACATTGGTGCGGTAAGTCAGTGCCATGTTGCATCGTTTTGAAAGAGACAACGATATTTACCGAAATACAAACGCACTCTGGATAAGGTAAGAAAATTACAGTATTTCTATTGTTAACTATTGCGTACGAAGAGTATTTTATATTTTCCCAGATTAGTCGTTCATTTAGTCGCTTTTCGGTTCCGCTGTTTCACTAATTTTTTTTACAAATCTCGGATTCGAGAGAACTGTACGAATTACGTCACTAGGTGATAATTTTCGCAATGCCATGTTTAGCGAAGTAAGCTTTTGTTTGAAAAAGTGGCTGTCAAGCTGTGTTTATGTATTTGCTGATATCTCATGTGTCAGGCGGCTGTAATAGAATGTGATATTGTGACTCATGGAAGGAAACATGTTTTGTTTGGTACAGAGGAAACCGCTCTTTTTTTTTCCCAACAGGTAGAATAAATAAAAATATTTGTGATTTTACTGCTAATATATTCCTGAAGCACGATTACCGTCTGGTTATTCATACTCCTAGTATGAATTCCTTATGGAAATAGCATTGGTTGTTGAAAAAGTTATGTACATTGTTTTAATTAATTTCATATATTGTTTGCTGGCGTGCTTATAAATTTCGTTGCATTCTTGTCGTCGAAGAAACCCCAAAATGAACAGAAAAGTAAAGGAACGTAAAGCAAGACAGACAATTCCGATGTCAACTTTTTGCCAGGTACAGTCTCTGCTGTCGAGAAGGAAAAGTTAATGGCTGTTTCAAACTGGACAGCGTTTTGCCTTGAAAATCACTTGCGATCGCATTGTTTTCTAGGATGGATTAAGAGATATGGGTCCCATTGTTACGTTTCCAGTATTTCTTTATAGACCCTGCCTAGGATAATTAAGGACTTTAAAGATAATAGATTAAATTAATTCCTTCTCTCTATCCTATACAGACTGGTTGCCCAACTTATCATTTGACTAACTTAAAAATGTGTCTTGTAGTGCAGACAGCAGATTTACAAACTGATAAATTGCGTACAATAGCTGGTTTGGAGTCGTTAAATTCCTCTAAATTAATATGCATTCGTTACGTCATTCAGCTCAATTCGCCCCCATCCAATCCATGAAAAATCATTAGGTCTATTATGCATAAAAATGAACTACAAAGAGGTTTAACAATTAAAATAAGATTTAATAAAGTTTAACAATTTAACAATAATCAAATACGAGCGCGAAGTCTATTTCTTAATTCGGCACGTAGGTGCTTTATCGTTCTCGAGAAAAGAATGCCCAATTGTTTCTTATGACTTTTAATCATCCGAGTGGTACTCAGCTTTGTGTCTTTGTTTCGCCTGGTCTTTGGATCCAGTCCGAACCGGGTCTATCTCACTTGCAGTGGCGTCAGCGGAATGCACGTGGCATACAATGGAAAACTGTCTCTCAGTTTAGCCCGCTTGTTGCACTTGTGGGTATAGACGAGCATGCGCCTACACGTCGGCGTTGCTCTGCAATGGTGGTGGACTTTGGAAGAGTTGAACTCACTCAACAGAGTTCAAAAACCGGCTTGTACAGGAACTACGTGAAAGACGAAGAAGAAGAAGACAAAGACCGACCTGGAAGCAAAATGTGTTCCATAATCGTTCTGCTAGCACGTTCGCTACCTAAGCACGATTAGTTTAAATGCTCGAATTAGAAATTCGACTAACGCGTCGTTTACAATTTAGATTAGAAAATATAATCTTCTCACGCATGTTACATTTAACAGTGCATGACGTATGAATTATCAAATATTTACAACGTTAAAATTAGAATTCATACAAAGGGACAATTCAAATCAAGCAAAGCGCTTCACAATTTACAATTAAAATTACATGCAATAATTTGAATTACATGTGAAATTCATATCGAGCGCAGGCACTCCTGGCTCTAGTGAATTTAAAGTCAATATAAATTAAAGTTACAATGGAAAAGAGTTACAATGATTTATATTCCATAACTTATAGGTTTTCAGTCATTTCAACGAACCGTGCTCAAGTTATATAGCAATACATAGCAATACATAGCACAATTACATACATAGTTTCAATATGCAGAATACAATCAAATAAAAGTGATACCTTAGTGAGAAGTTGAAGCGTTATCTCATCAATCGTGTCAGTCTGTTCCTATACGACTCGCGAGTAAGCGACGGTACTAGCTGACGTACGGTGTCGTAGCTTCTGGATCTCGGAGTGCTATACGGGTGCGTTTTAACCATATTTATAAGAAAGCATAGAGCATATCACGTGACGGATCGCGTGGCATGTAGTTGGTTCTAGAACCTAGACAATGGGCCTAAAGTTACATAACGTCCTGACCTCTTTGTTGGAAGTTTCTCGATACTGAAATATCATGAGAGAACTTAAACAAAGGGTTTTTCAAATCTCAATATTTGAAAAACAAACAAGTGGGTCAAAAAGTCAAGACATTTTAATCAGACTGTGAAACCCATCATAATTATATACTGTATTGAAACATAGTAAGTGAAATATCAACTTCTTATGAAAAATGAGTAAGTGCTAAAAATGCAATATATTTTAATTTCACAGTCAATCGAATTATAATCAAATTATAATCATTATGTACATTACTAATCTGTAACTAATTTTAGAATCAATTCAATTTATTTTACAGGATCAAGCACCTAGTGAAACTGAGGTTACTCAGAACATAGCTGAAGAGACTGCTGCGGGCACTAAGTCTGGAGGCAAAAAGAAAAAGGTCCAGTATATTAATTATAATTATAGTAATCATGAAACACTTTTTGAAATGTACAGTTTACCACAAAGCTGTCATGGTCTATGCCATACTAGCACATTACAATGTGAAAAGTCAGTACTATTACAATGTGAAAAGTGTCACATAAAGGCTTATGTAGGCCACACCCACCCCTCCTCTAGAAATAGACTGCATGTAAACCTAACTTCTAGAAAAGCTGACCCTTATCCCCAGGCTGGAAACATTCCTTAATTTTCCAGAAAACTCATTAAACTAACCAATCAAAGTGCAGCTCAACCAAGTGAATGAATGTACCAGAAATTCACCTGTAAATCATTAGTCGTTTGCAGCTTACCACTCAGGCAACTTGTAGTTTGGCTTTCGGTGTGTTAACACAGTATAATCATACTACGAACCTTATCGTCAGTTATCAACACAGCAGAAAATCATCCTCTGCATATATTACTGCCAAAGGTATGTGATTTTGCTTTCCTAACCAATATTATATTAATGTTTATCTCTTGACATTAACTATATTTTATATTTCATTTATGATATTTAAATGTATGATGACTATGTAAGTAAGAGTGTTCTGTCAGAGAACACATAAGGACGATTTCTTAGCCCATGTGTACTTTATTGGCAGATCAGCACTTTGTCTGAGACTCTATCTGAGACACTTTATATTGGATGTCACTTATCTTGGATGTTGGTTTGATGAGCACTGAGCCACAAGCCACATCAGAGTAGAACCATTCATGGGCAATGTTCCCTCTAATATTTTCCTGTATGCATAGAATATTTTCCTGTGTGTGCAGAACTGGCAGTTGTTAGAGCTTGCTACCAAAACTTGTGCCTGGAATTTTGAAACTGCTGCATGGCATTTTCTAATGCAGCTGTGAACCTTAGAGGAATCATGGCCCATGGGCCACAAACCAGTTCAATGGACTATGTGTGTGTCTGCTAATGACATATGGAGAGACCCTAGACTACAAGTCAGGCAATCTAAAGTTATTTAATTATACAGTCACAACTGTACAGCTTTAAGTCATGTTGTGGACACACTATACTAAAGTACTTTAGAGTTCATTCAGAAACATTCAGTGTTCTCTTATAAACTCATTTATATTTTGCTCATATGGATCAACCAAATAACTACTACTGTGCCATAGGCCTCAAAGAGACATTCTCTTATTGACACCAAATGGTTGTGATTATGAACATAAATAATATATATAATTATAGTTACTAATTGTAACTGTTGAACTATTTGCTATAAGTAACCATACTGTCATTGTTATTTCTTGTTGAATACAATTATTATTGATACTTAGGCCACTCGTGTTAGCGTGACTCACTTACATGTTTATGTTGTAGTCTGTTACCTATATTTAATTACTATCCTGGCAGTATGTATCAGGGGCTCGAGTTAATTTCTCGAAATATCACTCTTCTATTCTACATTAACTATCATTCATCTTTCTATTAATTGTGGCCAGCCAGAAGGTGTGTTTGGGGGATTAGCCTAAGGTTACAGATGGCCTGGGGCAGTGGAAAATTAACATCTTGCCCATCCCTCAGAGAAACGTCTCAGTCAGTGCTATTATAATGCAAAATGGTCAGAGGAAATATAATGCGAAATGGTGATTGCTATTATAATGCAAAAAGGTCAATGCAATTATAATGCAAAATGGTGAGTGCTATTATAATGCAAAAAGGTTAGTGCTATTATAATGCAAAACGGTCAGTGCTATATACAAAAGGTTAGTGCTATTATAATGTAAAACGGTCAGTGCTATATACAAAAGGTTAGTGCTATTATAATGCACAAAGGTCAGTGGTATTACAATGCTAAAAGGTCAGCGCTATTATAATGCAAAAAGGTCATGGTATTACAATGCTAAAAGTCTGCTATAATAATTCAAAAGGTCTGTGCTAACTAATTTCTTCTGCTTCTAGATTAAAAATAAGTTAGAAAATTCTATAATTTTTTTACGTGTTAATTTTACTAGCAGCAAGTCGCGTCTCAAATTTTCAAAAAATCATGTAAAGTCCCTTATCAACTACGCTTCTTAAGTTTCGAACAAAATTCACAAATCCCACATTTGTGGCGTTTTCTTAAAGTTACATGTCCCTTGAGATGAATTTACACTTGAATGCATTTGTTCCAGTAAGTCTTTGTCGACATTTGTATTGAAATTTTGGCGATTGAAATAGGCCATGATATAGTTATTCTGCTAAGAAAACATACTTTTCTGCCAAAGGGAAAAAACAAGATGCTACTAAGAAAACGCATTTTTCGTGGTACTGGCATGAAACTTGATTCTGCTTAGAAAACGTATTCTTTCTGGTGCTGGGAAGAAACACATTTAATACTGACAGAAAAACAAATTTGATCTTACTATTGATTAAATTCATAAAACGCAATTACCATTTTGTTCCTGTATACACTATACAGTGCTTATTTATAAACGTTCATTGGACCTTTAATAAAATTTTGTTCGTGTATACACTATACAGTGCTTATTTATAGACGTTCATTAGACCTTTAATAAAATGTTGTTCGTGTATACACTATACAGTGCTTATTTATAGACGTTCATTGGACCTTTAATAAAATACATACCTTCATTCAGTTACAATATAATTAACAGTAACACTCAATAACATTCCAGTGGAAAAAAGACTTGTATATTAGTCATCACCAGTTCTGTATCGTGCCATAAGTATCTTTCCATTACATATCATACCATAAATATCAGTTAAAAAATTATCAATACTTCCTGTATAACTGAACTTTAAAGCGTGTTACTATGTGTCATTGTTAGGTCCGTTACGTGTATGGATAGAGAATCATTGTGTAGGAATAATACAGTGTGTCAGTAGTACAAAAATAGAACTCTTTCCGTCTTGAAAAAACCAAAATGCTTCAATGTAACTACTAAAGATCAATTTTTGAAAAGAAAATAGAAGCAAATGACCATTGATTATAATCTTATACCATTATAAATATATGCTTCCAAATCTGTAACTATGCAGCTCAGGCAGCAAATGATCATTCCGAGGTAACTTAGTCCACTACGATGGGAAGTTAAAACTCATTTTAAAGAACGTGACGTTAACACTTATTTTAAATAATGTGACGTTAACTACTTAGTTTCAAGGATGTGAGGTCAACACTCATTTTAAAGAATGTGACGTTAACACTTATTATAAAGAATGTGACGTCGACACTCATTTTAAAGACTGTGACATTGATACTCATTTTAAAGATGGTGAATGCGGCACTCATTTTAAAGAATGTGATGTTAATACTTATTTTAAAGAACGTGACTTCAACACTCATTTTAAAGACTGTGATGTTGACACTCATTTGAAATAATGTGACGTCAACACTCATTTTAAAGATGGTGACGTTGGCACTTATTTTTTAAAATGTGACATTAGCACTTATTTTAAAGAATGTGACGTCAACACTCATTTAAATACTGTGTTGTTGACACTCATTTTAGGGAATATGACGTCAACACTAATTTTAAAGATGGTGACGTCGACAATTAATTTAAAGAATGTAATGTTAACACTTATTTTTAAAAATGTGACGTCAACACTCAATTGAAAGAATGTGATGCTGACACTCATTTTAAAGAATGTGACGTTGACACTCATTTAAAGGAACGAGACCTAAGAACTCATTTTAGAGACTGTGACGTCAGCATTCATTTTAAACATTCTGACGTCAATACTCATTTTAAACATTGTGACGTTAGCACTCATTTTAAAGAATGTTACGTCAGCACTCATTTTAAACATTCTGACGTCAATACTCATTTTAAACATTGTGACGTTAGCACTCATTTTAAAGAATGTGACGTCAGCACTCATTTTAAACATTCTGACGTCAATACTCATTTTAAACATTGTGACGTTAGCACTCATTTTAAAGAATGTTACGTCGACACTCATTTTAAATATTGTGACGCCAGCTCTCATTTTAAAGAATGTGACGTCAGCACTCATTTTAAAGAGTGTGACGTCAACACTCATTTTAAAGTACAAACAAACACGCTTCTGATGCGATAAGAAACTCTTTTAAAAAAATAATAATATTTTCGCTTTGTGCACATAATTAAAAATCTTGCAATTTTATTCCATTATTGCTTTCCTTGAAGCAAATGCTGTTAGTAAGGATATGAACAAATCATGTCACCGTTCTTAACTTCAAATCATGTTCCAGGATAAAAAAGTCGACAAGGTCAATGCGAATAAAAGCACGGATGACGAGACTGCTGCTAGCACCGAACCGAGCACTGAGTCTGTAGGCAAAAAAAAAAAGGTCTAGCTGCACTGCTTCTAATCATGTTCACTGTTAAACAAAGCATTTTGAAAAGTATTGAGTATTTCTGTTTTGCGAATTTACCATTCTAGCAAAGATTATAGAAAGTCAGAATGATTTGTCACCACAATCATCATTACGTTCTAGTAACGAAAGGCAACATGTTAAGATGATGTCGGAAGGGTAAATCGATTTTACTTTAATTACAATGAAATGAGTTTTTTCGAAAGTTAAATTGTTTCAATTCTTATGTGTTGGTTTGTCTGTGGTTGTTTCGTTGTGGTTGTTTTGCTGTGGCTGGTTTACTCTGGTTGTTTTGCTGTGGTCTTTGTACTATGGCTGTTTCGCTATAGTTGTTTTGCTAAGGCTATTTCGCTGTGGCTGTTTAACTATGGTTGTTTTGCAATGGTTGTTTTGCTGTGGTTGTTTGTTGCTAAGAGTGACACAACGCCACCCTGTATATGATTAATATTATCAATCATCCATAACTAATTATAAGTGATAAGAATCTTAATTTGTGTTAATAATTCTCCAGAAGACACCACTTGTCTCTCTCACCTGGCAGATATGCGGATGCTGTAAACGTTTTCTCTTCCACAACATTAAAGACAAAAAAATTTACTGTCACACAATATTTCCATAGGTGGAAAACCTCTTAACAAAGTAAAAGATAAATCCATCTTTAATCTATATTTAGCGAGCTTCCATCCACCCATCTCTCCAACACATGGTTATATATGTGTAAGAAGATCAATAAATTTATTAAATCAACAATCAAACATACATATAACAAATACAATGAAAAGATTATTTGACATCAACATTTCTATGGACCACATTCAGTTTCAATGTTTATACAGTCTTACCTAAATATGGTAACACATAATTTAACGGAGAAGTGTGAATATAAACCACAAGGTATCTCTTATCAGAGAGCAGAAATGGAGTTATAGAAGTTATAGCGATAATAGTTTGTACATAACATTTAGATGATCCTGCAATAGGTTTTGAGGTCTTTCACTGTATTAGTTCCCTCAAGCAGAACAACAATGTAGCAATTCCCATTCACTTCCTTATACTAGAAATTCCATGTAGTCGAGCATACATGGCCACCATACATCAGCAGAGTGGAATGTATCCTTACACTTACACACTGGTGGTAGAGACTTCTTAAATATACTACATTCACAGTCATTTATAAATCAGTAAACCGGGAGATTCTGGTAAAAACAAAATGGCTACTTCTTCCTATGAAGCTAAAGGCTATCTTTCATAACCAGACCTTTTCCACTCCAAATTCAAAGTGATTAGAGATTACATTTCATCTCAACTTTTATCTCAGCCCACTGGCTCGTCTCATTCATGTAAATCTTAACCATTGCATAATAAAAGAAACTACTCATCAACCTAAAGCTGGTTTAGATTACATCATCAGGTTTTTAGCACATTCTCAACTAAAGTTGTTTATTCCCAAAATATCATCATAAACAGTGCCCAAGGTTAGGTCACGTTAACATTGGCAAGAAAGATATAATTATTAAGTATAGAAATAGAGATAAGCATATTTACTCCATCGCACTATGGTTGTTTCGCTGTGGTTGTTTAACTATTCTTGTTTTGCTGTGGCTGTTTCACTATGGTTGTTTCGCTGTGGTTGTTTTGCTATTGTTATTTTGCTATTATTTTTGTTGTTGTTGTTACAGTAGTTTTGCTGTACACACATTATAAAATCACTTAAGAGGAATCTTCCTTGTACTATATTTGTCACAGTTGTAATTGTACTAAAAATATTACTAATTATATTGAAATCATGTTGCTTCTTTCTTTCTTTCTTTCTTTCTAAATATTTTCTTTTTTTCTTTCTTTCTTTTTTCGTTCCAAATATTTTCTTTCTTTCTTTCTTTCTTTCTTTCTTTCTTTCTTTCTTTCTTTCTTTCTTTCTTTCTTTCTTTCTTTCTGAATATTTTCTTTTTTCTTTCGTTCTTTCTAAATATTTTCTTTCTTTCTTTCTTTCTCTCTTTCTTTCTTTCTTTCTTTCTTTCTTTCTTTCTTTCTTTCTTTCTTTCTTTCTTTCTTTCTTTCTTTCTTTCTTTCTTTCTTTCTTTCAAATTAGTGTCACAAATGTATTGCTCGTAATCTTAGTGATAGTGTAATTCAAATGTTTGAAACTTGAAATTTATCATTATATTTTCACCGTCATGATGCAATTTATCGAATGAAAATCATTGCCATTAATATGTGTAATCGGAATTATGGTACAATTTACTGGAGTCAAATTTGATTATCAATTTAATATTGTCACTGTACACAAAGTCATTATCACAATAACTATCTCTCTGCTGATGGTTCTCTCGCTATCACTGTTCTCTTGTAGAAGAAGAAAAAGAAGGAACAGAAATCTCAATCTGTTACGAGCATGTCGAGTGAATTGGCAACTACAGACTCTTCAGTCCCAGAGAAAAAGGTAATGGTTCATTGCAAACTGCACACCAAGTTGGCTTGTAAATCATTTATGGTCGCATTGTTGCCAGAATGAATTATTGGTTTGCCAGAATATAAATTATTATATTATTTTAAACAGCCGTTTAATAAAATTAGTATTTTTAATATTATTATTTTAATTTTATTTATTTATTTAATTTATGTGAATCTATACAGGCCATCAAACATGCGTGTGTGTGTGTGCAAGCTGCAAACAAATGTCTTCATGTGGATATTATTATTATTATTATTAATATTGTTGTTGTTGTTATTATTATTATTGTTGTTACCTTTAATTTCCACAGCGTCAGTTGACTATTGATTATAAACCAATGTCTGGGAATCTGTGGTTGTTTTGCTATTGTTATTTTACTGGGGTTTTTTTGTTGTTTCAGCAGTTTTGCTGTACACACATTATAAAATCACTTAAGGGGAATCTTCTTTGTACTATATTTGTCACTAGTTATAATTGTACTAAAAATATTACTAATTATATTGAAATCATATTGCTTCTTTCTTTCCTTCTAAATATTTTCTTTCTTTCTTTCTAGATATTTTCTTTCTTTTTTTCTTTTTTCTTTCTTTCTTTTTTCTTTCTTTCTTTTCTTCTTTCTTTATTTTCTTTCTTTCTTTTCTTCTTTTCTTTTCTTCTTTCTTTCTTTTCTTCTTTCTTTTTTTCCAAATATTTACTTTGTTCCTTTCTTTCTTTCTAAATATTTTCTTTCATTCTTTCATTCTTTTTTCTTTCTTTCTTTCTTTCTTTCTTTCTTTCTTTCTTTCTTTCTTTCTTTGTTTCTTTCCTTCTTTCCTTCTTTTCTTCTTTCTTTCTTTCTTTCCAAATATTTACTTTCTTCCTTCCTTTCTTTCTAAATAGTTTCTTTCTTTCTTTCTTTCTTTCTTTCTTTCTTTCTTTCTTTCTTTCTTTCTTTCTTTCCAAATATTTTCTTTCTTTCTTTCTTTCTTTCTAAATAGTTTCTTTCTTTCTTTCTTTCAAATTAGTGTCACAAATGTATTGCTCGTAATCTTAGTGATAGTGTAATTCAAATGTTTGAAACTTGAAATTTATCATTATATTTTCACCGTCGTGATGCAATTTATCGAATGAAAATCATTTCCATTAATATGTGTAATCGGAATTATGGTACAATCTATTACTGGATTCAAATTTGATTATCAATTTAATATTGTCACTGTACACAAAGTCATTATCACAATAACGATCTCTCTGCTGATGGTTCTCTCGCTATCACTGTTCTCTTGTAGAAGAAGAAAAAGAAGGAACAGAAATCTCAATCTGTTACGAGCATGTCGAGTGAATTGGCAACTACAGACTCTTCAGTCCCAGAGAAAAAGGTAATGGTTCATTGCAAACTGCACACCAAGATGGCTTGTAAATCATTTATGGTCGCATTGTTGCCAGAATGAATAATTGGTTTGCGAACAATATAAATTCTTGTATTATTTTAAACAGCCAAACTTAAATTAAAAAATCTTTTAATACATACGCACCAATTAATATTTAGGAAAATTACTATTTTTAATATTATTATTTTTATTTAATTTATGTGAATCTATACAGGCCATCAAACATGCGTGTGTGTGTGTGTGCAAGCTGCAAACAAATTTCTGCATGTGGATATAAATATAATTATTATTTTAGTAGTAGTAGTAGTAGTAGTAGTAAGCCATTAATTTCCACAACTTCAGTTGACTATCGATTATAAACTGATGTCAAGGAATCTTACAAAGATTCTGGGAGATCCAAGGTTTTACGGAGGATGTGGGCACTAGTGATGTTTTGCTGGGAGATCGGCAAGAGGTAAATACTCCACCACTCTGGGCCGCCTGTAACTATAGCTAATCTCTGAAACACACCTTCTGGCTGGCCACACATGTTAGAAAGATGAATGACAGATAATGTAGAAGAGTGACAGTTTGAGAAGATAGCTCGAGTCCCCTGTTACATACAGCCAGGATAGTAAGTTATTACAGTTGACAGACTACAACATATAACTTGTGATTCATTCTAATACGAGTAGGCTTAGTATCAACAAATAATGTATTCAACAAGAAGTAACATAAGACAGCATGTTTACATATAGCAAATATTTAAACAGTTGCAATTAGAGTTTATATATATATATATATATATATATATATAAATTCATAATCAGGACCATGTGGTATCGTAAGAGAATGTTTGTTTGAATCTTATGGCAGTGTAGTAGTTATTTGGTTCATTTGTTTAATTAAAGTATAATTGAGTTTGTATGAGAACACTGAATGTTTCTGAGTGAACTCTAGATTACTTTGGTATAGTCTGTCTGCAACTTGACTGAAGCAGTTCAGCTTGTTGGTTTTATAGTCACTTAGCTTTGGTACTCTGACGTGACGTCTGGAGTCCCAGTGGTGTGTATATATAGATAGATAGATAGATAGATAGATAGATAGATAGATAGATAGATAGATAGATAGATAGATAGATAGATAGATAGATAGATAGATAGATAGATAGATAGATAGATAGATAGATAGATAGATAGATAGATAGATAGATTGATAGATAGATATCATTTGCACATGACGTCCATGGAATTGAGTCTCTTGCCTATGGGTCATTCCATTATGGCATTACTTCATGGATCACTGAATTCATTGATAAATACTCGGATAAAGTGCCAATCTTTGGCATTAATATATACAGTGGATGATTTCTTGCTGTGTGATATCATAACCAGCAAAAAGTTTAGTAGTATGAGTATATTGTGTTAATATCAGGAGCCAAAATATGTGTTGCCTGAATGGTCTAACAATTTACAGGTGAATTTATGGTACATTCATTCATGTGGCTGAACTTTGCTTTCATTGGTTAATTTAGTGAATTGTCTGGAACATGGGAGACACCAACGCCACCAAATTAATGGCTATAATTATTATTATTTAATTAATCATCTTTAACTAATTACTATTTATCAGATTCTTCATTTATGTTATTAATAATTCTCCAGAAGACACCACTTGTCTCTCTCACCTGGCAGATAGTGGATGCTGTAAACGTTTTCTCTTCCACAACATTAAAGACAAAAAATTCACTATTACACAATATTTACATAGGTGGAAAACTTCTTAACAAAGTAGACGATAAATTAATCTTTAATCTTTATTTAGCGAACTCCCATCCAACCATCTCTCCAACATATGGTTATCAATATGTGTAAGAAGATCAATAAATTTATTAAATCAACAATCAAACATACATATAACAAATACAATGAAAAGATTATTTGACATCAACATTTCTATGGACCACATTCAGTTTCAATGTTTATACAGTCTTACATAAATATGGTAACACATAATTTAACGGATAAGTGTGAATATAAACCACAAGGTATCTCTTATCAGAGAGAAGAAATGAGTTATAGAAGTTATAGCGATAATAGATTGTATATAACATTGTCAAGATCATCCTGAAATAGTTTTTTTTTTTGGTTCTTCATAATAAAGTCAAAATTTTATTGTTAAAAATAGATTTGCCAGTTTCATGCATTTCTCATACATGCTGAAGAACACTGATAAGCTGCTAATCTCTTGAGACTAATCCTGGTGCTCATTCACTGTGTTAGTTCCCTCAAGCAGAACAACAATGTAGCAATTCCCATTCACTTCCTTATACTAGAAATTCCATGATGTAGTCGAGCATACATGGCCACCATACATCAACAGAGTGGAATGTATCCTTACACTTACACACTTGTGGTAGAGACTTCTTAAATATACTACATTCACAGTAATTTATAAATCAGTAAACCGGGAGATTCTGGTAAAAACAAAATGGCTACTTCTTCCCATGAAGCTAAAGGCTATCTTTCATAACCAGACCTTTTCCACTCCAAATTCAAAGTGATTAGAGATTACATTTCATCTCAAGAGGTAAACTTATATCTCACCCCACTGGCTGGTCTCATTCATGCAAATCTTAACCATTGCATAATAAAATTTACTCATCCACCTAAAACTGGTTTAGATTACATCATCAAGTTTTTAGCACATTCTCCACCAGTTGTTTAATCCCAAAATATCTTCATAAACAGTGCCCAAGGTTAGTTCACGTTAACATTGGCATCAAAGATATAATTATTAAATATAAAAATAAGGATAAGCAAATTTACTCCATCGCACTATGGTTGTTTTGTTGTGGATGTTTCACTAGGGTTGTTTCGCTTTGGTTGTTTTGCTATTGTTATTTTGCTGTTATTTTTTTTGTTTGTTTGTTACAGTAGTTTTGCTGTACACACATTATAAAATCACTTAAGGGGAGTCTTACTTGTACTATATTTGTCACAGTAGTTATAATTGTACTTAAAATATTACTAATTATATTGAAATCATGTTCCTTCTTTCTTTCTTTCGAAATATTTTCTTTCTTTCTTACTTTCTAAATAATTTCTTTCTTCCTTTCTTTCTAAATATTTTCTTTCTTTCTTTCTTTCTTTCTTTCTTTCTTTCTTTCTTTCTTTCTTTCTTTCTTTTTTCTGTCTTTCTTTCTTTCTTCTTTCTTTCTTTCTTTCTTTCATTCTAAATATTTTCTTTCTTTCAAAATATTTTCATTCTTTCTTTCTTTCTTTCTTTCTTTCTTTCTTTCTTTCTTTCTTTCTTTCTTTCTTTCTTTCTTTCTTTCTTTCTTTCTTTCTTTCTTTCTTTCTTTCTTTCATTCTTTCTTCCTTTATAAATATTTTCTTTCTTTCTTTCTTTCAAATTAGTGTCACAAATGTATTGTTCATAATTGTAGTGATAATGTAATACAAATGTTTAAAAATTGAAATTTATCATTATATCTTCAAGGTCATGATGCAATTTATCGAATTAAAATCATTGCCATTAATATGAGTAATCGGAATTATGGTACAATTTACTGGAGTCAAATTTGATTATCAATTTAATATTCTCACTGTGCACAAACTCATTATCACAATAACTATCTCTCTGCTGATGATTCTCTCGCTATCACTGTTCTCTTGTAGAAGAAGAAAAAGAAGGAACAGAAATCTCAAGCTGTTACGAGCACGAGTGAATTGGCAACTACAGACTCTTCAGTCCCAGAGAAAAAGGTAATGGTGCATTGCAAACTGCACAGCAAATTTACTTGTAAATCATTATGGTCGCATTGTTGCCAGAATGAATAATTGGTTTTCCAACAATATAAATTCTTGTATTATTTTAAACAACCAAACTTAAATTAAAACATCATGTAATACATAAACACCAATTAATATTTAAGAAAATTACTATTTTTAATTTATGTGAATCTATACATGCCATCAAACATGCGTGTGTGTGTGCAAGCTGCAAACAAATTTTTGCATGTGGATATTATTATTATTATTATTATTATTATTATTATTATTATTATTATTAAGCCTTTAATTTCCACAACTTCAGTTGACTATCGATTATAAACTGATGTCAAGGAATTTTACAAAGTTTCTGTGAGATCCAAGGTTTTACGGAGGATGTGGGCACTTGTGGACTTTTTAATTGGGGGATTGGCAAGAGGTAAATTCTCCAACACTCTGGGCCCCCTGTAACTATAGCTAATCTCTGAAACACACCTTCTGGCTGGCCACACATGTTAGAAAGATGAATGACAGATAATGTAGAAGAGTGACAGTTTGAGAAGATAGCTCGAGTCCCCTGTTACATACAGCCAGGATAGTAAGTTATTACAGATGGCAGACTACAACATATAACTTGTGATTCATTCAAATAGGAGTAGTCTAAGTATCAACAAATAATGTATTCAACAAGAAGTAACATAAGACAGCATGTTTACATATAGCAAATATTTAAACAGTTGCAATTAGAGTTTATATATATATATAAAATTTCATAATCAGGACCATGTGGTATCGTAAGAGAATGTTTGTTTGAATCTTATGGCAGTGTAGTAGTTATTTGGTTCATTTGTTTAATTAAAGTATAATTGAGTTTGTAGGAGAACACTGAATGTTTCTGAGTGAACTCTAGATTACTTTGGTAGAGTCTGTCTGCAACTTGACTGAAGCAGTTCAGCTTGTTGGTTTTATAGTCACTTAGCTTTGGTACTCTGACGTGACGTCTGGAGTCCCAGTGGTGTGTATATATATATCACCCCACTGGCTGGTCTCATTGATGTAAATCTTAACCATTGCATAATAAAAACCACTCATCCACCTAAAACTGGTTTAGATTACATCATCAGGTTAATAGCACATTCTCCACCAGTTGTTTAATCCCAAAATATCATCATAAACAGTGCCCAAGGTTAGTTCACGTTAACATTGGCAACAAAGATATAATGATTAAGTATAGAAATAGGGATAAGCAAATTTACTCCATCGCACTATGGTTGTTTTGCTGTGGCTGTTTTTCTATGGCTGTTTTGCTGTGGCTGTTTCACTATTCTTGTTTTGCTGTGGCTGTTTCACTATGGTTGTTTCGCTTTGGTTGTTTTGCTATTGTTATTTTGCTGTTATTTTTTTTGTTACATTAGATTTGCTGTACACACATTATAAAATCACTTAAGGGGAATCTTACTTGTACTATATTTGTCACAGTAGTTATAATTGTAATAAAAATATTACTAATTATATTGAAATCATATTGCTTCTTTCTTTCCTTCTAAATATTTTCTTTTTTTTCTTTCTTTCTAAACATTTTCTTTCTTTCTTTCTTTCTTTCTTTCTAAACACATTCTTTCTTTCTTTCTTTCTTTCTTTCTAAATATTTTCTTTCTTTCTTTCTAAATATTTTCTTTCTTTCTTTCTTTCTTTCTTTCTTTCCAAATATTTTCTTTCTTTCTTTCTAAATATTTTCTTTCTTTCTTTCTTTCTTACTATCTTTCTTTCTTTTTCTTTCTTTTTCTTTCTTTCTTTCTAAATATTTTCTTTCTTTCTTTCTTTCTTCTTTCTTTCTTTCTTCTTTCTTTCTTTCTTTCTTTTCTTCTTTCTGTTCTTCTTTCTTTCCAAACATTTACTTTCTTCCGTTCTTTCTTTCTAAATATTTTCTTTCGTTCTTTCTTTCTTTTTACTTTTATTTTTTCTTTCATTCCAAATATTTACTTTCTTACTTTCTTTTTTTCTACATATTTTCTTTCTTTCTTTCTTTCTTTCTTTCTTTCTTTCTTTCTTTCCAAATATTTTCTTTCTATCTTTCTTTCAAATTAGTGTCACAAATGTATTGATCATAATCTTAGTGATAGTGTAATTCAAATGTTTTAAACTTGAAATTTTATCACTATATTTTCACCGTCATGATGTAATTTATTGAATGAAAATCAATGCCATTAATATGTGTAATCGGAATTATGGTACAATTTATTGGAGTCAAATTTTATTATCAATTTAATATTGTCACTGTACACAAACTCATTATCACTATAACGATCTCTCTGTTGATGATTCTCTCGCTATCACTGTTCTCTTGTAGAAGAAGAAAAAGAAGGAACAGAAATCTCAATCTGTTACGAGCATGTCGAGTGAATTGGCAACTACAGACTCTTCAGTCCCAGAGAAAAAGGTAATGGTTCATTGCAAACTGCAAAGCAAATTTCTTGTAAATCATTTGTGGTCGTATTGTTGCCAGAATGAATTATTGGTTTGCCAGCAATATAAATTCTTGTATTATTTTAATCAGACAAACTTAAATTAAAACATCATGTAATACATACACACCAATTAATAGTTAAGAAAATTACTATTTTTAATTATTATTTTTATTTAATTTATGTGAACCTATACATGCCATCAAACATGCGTGTGTGTGTGTGTGTGTGTGCAAGCTGCAAACAAATGTCTGCGTGTGGATATTATTATTATTATTAGTAGTAGTAGTAGTAGTAGTAGTAGTAGTAGTATGCCTTTAATTTCCACATCTTCAGTTGACTATCGATTATAAACCCAAGGTTTTACGGAGGATGTGGGCACTTGTGACGTTTTGCTGGGAGATCGGCAAGAAGTAAATTCTCCACCACTCTGGGCCGCCTGTAACTATAGTTAATCTCTGAAACACACCTTCTGGCTGGCCACACATGTTAGAAAGATGAATGACAGATAATGTAGAAGAGTGACAGTTTGAGATGATAGCTCGAATCCCCTGTTACATACAGCCAGGATAGTAAGTTATTACAGATGACAGACTACATCATATAACTTGTGATTCATTCTAATACGAGTAGTCTAAGTATCAACAATAAATGTATTCAACAAGAAGTAACATAAGACAGCATGTTTACTTATAGCAAATATTTAAACAGTTGCAATGTGATCTTAATATATATGTGTGTGTGTGTATGTATGTATATCATTTGCACATGACGTCCATGAAACTGATTCTCTTGCCTATGGGTCATTCCATTATGTCATTACGTCATGGTTCACTGAATTCAACAACCATGATAATGCCTATTTAAACAAAGTGAACATTGGACTTTAATAAAAGTACGATTAAGAGGCCAGTGTGAACATTGGACTTTAATATAAGTGCGATTAAGAAATAGATGTGAAAATTGTACTTTAATACATTCGGGGCTGAAGAGACAAATGCGAACACTGTTACAAGTCTTTAGTGTACTGGTAAAGACAAAATGGTAGAGAAATTTTGCATACAATCCATAATCATAGTGAAAGAAACCATTTTGAAAAGTGTCACTTCATAGTTAAGCATGCCAGCATAATCACGTCGGCACATTTATTTATAGAAAGTCATTGCCATTCTTTTCTGTTTCTAGAAGCAGATTTAAATTATGTTAAAAAAAAATATATTACTATAGAATATATATTTTTTAATATATTTCTTTGGCAAGTAAAAGAGTTGTCATGTCGCATAAGAGAAACAATTATCGTGTCGCACTCACAAAGCAATCATTATGTCACACGAGAAAAGCAATTATCATGTCGCACACACACACACACACACACACACACAAACCAATAATCAAATCATTCAAGTCTATTAGCAAACTCTCTCCTGACGTGAATCAAAATTTCTTTGTTTTCTTTCAGGTGAAGAAAAAAAAGAAAAAATCTCCACTTAACAAAAGCAAGGCTGCAGATTCCAGCAGAAGTTTTGACTCTTCTGCCTTGGAAGAACTGGTAACAATGCCTTGTAAACTGTCTGATATGTCATTTGTGGTCGCGAGTTCTTTAACATTGAAGAAGAGCTGTTGACCGCAACATAATTATCACTATTTCATTATAAAACCTAAACTGTCTGATATGTCATTTGTGGTCGCAAGTTCTTTAACATTGAAGAAGAGCTGTTGACCGCAACATAATTATCATCATTTCATTATAAAACCTAAACTGTCTGATAAGTCATTTGTGGTCGCAAGTTCTTTAACATTGAAGAAGAGCTGTTGACCGCAACATAATTATCACCATTTCATTATAGACCTAAACTGTCTGATAAGTCATTTGTGGTCGCAAGTTCTTTAACATTGAAGAAGAGATGTTGACCGTAACATAATTATCATCATTTCATTATAGACCTAAACAAAACATAAGCTAATGAAAGCATACGATCACGCAGCAAGGTAAAGTACAGAGAATAGATTGAGAGGTGGAAACATATCTTTCTTTTGTTTAATGTGTGCTTCCTTGAACATCTATGTAATCCCTCCAGGTCCGACCATCAAATTAAAATATCGGGGAGGTAACCCACGTTAAACCGTTTAGCGTGCAGGGTATACAGTGATGGCTAAATTAGTATTATCGCTATACCCCAGGATTACATTGGACTAGACTAAGTTTTGGGGTATCTTTCTGTTTGGTGTCATATGTGTTTCTCCCGCCCCCACTTAAAAGCAATGACATTCATTATTTGAGTCTTCCTTGTATGAGTAAACTTATAAGTGAGTTTATACAAGAATTTTGAGTGAACTCTGAGATACATCTGAGAGAAGCTATTCAGCTGTTATATTTATAGTCACTTAACTCAAGAGGCACCTGGCGTTGAGTCACGGGTCCTGGTGGATGTGGTCCTTTGATCTGTGTCTCTGGCCCGGGTCATTCTTCTCTGGCATTGCTTCAGCGCTCATCGTAGGTCAACGTCCGAGATAAGGTGCCGATCTGCTAGTAGTATGCACATGGGTTAAGTATTCATCCACATGTGTTCTCTGACAGAACACTCTTACTTGCCTGTTCATCATACATTCTGATATCATAAGTGAAATATGTAGCAAATATGACATATGGCTAAGGTTATAAATAACGTGGATATAATATTTTGTTATACCATATACCTTCTGCAGTAATATATGCAGAGAATGGTTTCCTGCTGTGTTGGTAACCGGTAATAAAGGTTAGTAGTTGACATGCAGTATTATTATATCTTATTAAGGCCAGAAGCCAAAGCATATGTTGCCTCAATGGTCAGCTGAATCGGACTGCCAAAAAACAGGTAGGATTCTGGAACATTCATCGCGAGCAGTTAAGCTATACTCTGTATGTTTCGTTTAAATTTTAAAAAAGGGTCAACTGTCCTAGAGTTAAGTTTGACTGTAGTCTATTTTCAGAGGAGGATGGGTGTAGGCTACATAATGCCATTATGCGACAAAATTAAAATGACCTCATTCTATGATTTTTAGTTTTTATCTCCATGGCCTTGAAACAAGTTTAATTGGAAATGTTGCTAACGAAAGGGCAAAGGCCGAGAACTTGAAGAGAGTATTATTAAGAAAAGAAAAATCTCGGTCAGTAAATTGTCTCTCCTGCTATCATTGCCTCAGTCACTCAGGTACTGGTAGTAGTGTTTCTGAGGTCTAGTTTCTACGTGTGTTTTTCATCGTATTGATAACTTAATAGTCTATACTTTGAAAACCGGATACTATCTTTATTTCAAGAGTGAGGTACATCAACCAAATATTATTTACACTGACTTGGAATCCACTCTTGATTCATGATTGGTATGCGATTCTTTCAGCAAGTACAGGATAGCGTGAACGAGTGCAGTCTTGTATTTTCTTCATTCCTTTTATATGCTTCTTTTCTTTTCTTCTCTTTTCTTTAGATGTATTGCTTTTAATTTTTACTTGTATTGTTTTCTTCCTGTTTAGATCTTTTGAATTTTTCCTTCCATTATCGATGTTTTGTCTTCTTTCATTTTAAATGCTTTTGTCCTTTTTCATTTTCGATGTTTTGTCTTCTTTCGTTTTGGATATTTTTAAATCTTCTTTCATTTGATATGTTTTATCCTCTTTCATTTTGGATGTTTTTTCTTTCATTTTAGATGTTTTGTCATCTTCCATTTGAAATGTTTTGTCTTCTTTCATTTGAGATTTCTTTGTCTTTCATTTTAAATGTTTTGTTTTCTACCGTTTCAACGCTTTCTAGTCTTCATTCCTTTGAGACCTATGTATTTTTCCTTTTGACTTTGCGTTTTCTTTCATTTTATAATTTTGTCTGCTCTTCTTGTCCAATGACCGTCTCTAGCAGTCGTGAAATGTCCCTAGACGACCTTCGTGCCATTCTAGCTTGTTATGAACTGTTTGGGATCGTTATGTACTGTCTGAGATCGTTATGAACTGTTTGAGATAGTTATGAACTGTTTGAGATAGTTATGTACTGTCTGAGATCGTTATGAACTGTTTGAGATAGTTATGTACTGTCTGAGATCGTTATGAACTGTTTGAGATAGTTATGTACTGTCTGAGATAGTTATGAACTGTTTGAGATAGTTATGTACTGTCTGAGATCGTTATGAACTGTTTGAGATCATTATGAACTGTTTGGGATCGTTATGTACTGTTTGAGATAGTTATGAACTGTTTGAGATAGTTATGTACTGTTTGAGATAGTTATGTACTGTCTGAGATCGTTATGAACTGTTTGAGATAGTTATGAACTGTTTGGGATCGTTATGTACTGTTTAAGATCGTTATGTACTGTTTGTTATGTACAGTCTGAGATTGTTAAGTACTGTTTGAGATCATTATCTACTGACTGAGATCGTTGTGTACTATTGTTATGTACTGTTTGAGATCGTTGTGTACTGTTGGAGATCGTTATGTACAGTTTGAGATTGTTATACACTGTTTTATTATTGTTATGCACTGTTTTATGATTGTTATGCACTGTTTTATGATTGTTGTGCACTGTTCGAGATTGTTATGCACTGTTTTATGATTGTTATGCACTTTTTATACTGTTTGGAGGCTGTTGTAAGCTGTTTTGCTCGTTGCTATACACTGTTTTATTAAATTTCGTGCACTGTTTTCCTGCTTGCTGTACACTGTTTTAATTTTTATATACTCCTTTATTATTACTGTATTATTTATCATTTTTATATTGTTGTACATTTTAAAATTAAATGTTTTACTACTCTTTTA
Organism: Sinotaia quadrata; assembly: GCA_028829895.1. Taxonomy (NCBI): domain Eukaryota; kingdom Metazoa; phylum Mollusca; class Gastropoda; order Architaenioglossa; family Viviparidae; genus Sinotaia; species Sinotaia quadrata. The sequence goes on from CM054180.1 coordinate 106,846,814, forward strand.
TTCATTGTTGTGTTCTGTCTTTGCTGAATGAGGTGTAGTGTCATTTATTGGTTGACAGATAAACACTGGTTTATTGATTTCTATATACAGTTGTTTACTGGTTGATGTACAGTCTCTACTGTTTTCAGCCCTCGGAAATCTGGTCTAAAGAAGAAGAAAACAAAAGTAAAATTCCGGAGTCTGACGGCTCCATTGACAAAATCTTTCAGGACAACAAAGCTTTCCTGTCACACCAAGACATGGCGGGAAAGGTCTCTGCACCACTATCGTCCATTTTTGTTTTTATTCGACTTATCTTCTTCTATCCACCTTATACTTGGCAGTGGGCCAGGAAAGCCAAGCGCACTGCCAGTACATCGCGAAAACTAGCAAGGCTGTTGCTAACTTCCGGTTTAATTGTTTCGAAGCGTTCAAGGAGTTCACGTTCGTACTCATTCCGCGATTTCAATTATCTGTCTTAATGAGTTATAAAAGTAATGGTCGTCATTGTGCAGTACTTATGTCTTAATGAGTTATAAAAGTAATGGTCGTCATTGTGCAGTACTTATGTCTTAATGAGTTATAAAAGTAATAGTCGTCATTGTGCAGTACTTATGTCATAATGAGTTATAAAAGTAATGGTCGTCATTGTGCAGTACTTATGTCTTAATGAGTTATAAAAGTAATGGTCGTCATTGTGCAGTACTTATGTCTTAATGAGTTATAAAAGAAATGGTCATCATTGTGCAGTACTTATGTGTCTTAAAGAGTTATAAAAGTAATGGTCGTCATTGTGCAGTACTTATGTCTTAATGAGTTATAAAAGTAATAGTCGTCATTGTGCAGTACTTATGTCTTAATGAGTTATAAAAGTAATGGTCGTCATTGTGCAGTACTTATGTCTTAATGAGTTATAAAAGTAATGGTCGTCATTGTGCAGTACTTATGTCTTAATGAGTTATAAAAGTAATGGTCGTCATTGTGCAGTACTTATGTCTTAATGAGTTATAAAAGAAATGGTCATCATTGTGCAGTACTTATGTGTCTTAAAGAGTTATAAAAGTAATGGTCGTCATTGTGCAGTACTTATCTGTCTTAATCAGTTATAAAAGTAATGGTCGTCATTGTGCAGTACTTATCTGTCTTAATGAGTTATAAAAGTAATGGTCGTCATTGTGCAGTACTTTTGTCTTAATGAGTTATAAAAGTAATGGTCATCATTGTGCAGTACTTATGTGTCTTAATGAGTTATAAAAGTAATGGTCGTCATTGTGCAGTACTTATCTGTCTTAATGAGTTATAAAAGTAATGGTCGTCATTGTGCAGTACTTATGTCTTAATGAGTTATAAAAGTAATGGTCATCATTGTGCAGTACTTATGTGTCTTAAAGAGTTATAAAAGTAATGGTCGTCATTGTGCAGTACTTATGTCTTAATGAGTTATAAAAGTAATGGTCATCATTGTGCAGTACTTAATGAGTTATAAAAGTAATGGTCATCATTGTGTAGCACATGGATGCATAAAGACTATTTACGATTGATATTAATATATTTATCCCGTGTGTTTTTAAAAACATAAAATTTAATAATATAGTTGAGTTTTTAGTGATAAGATTTTTTAAAAATATATTAAATAGTTTAACAAATATTTTTCTCTGTAATTTTGTATAATATTATAATAATTAATTATAGATTGTTAGAAATTATAGAAATCACTACTGTTGTGAAAGGAAGAAAAACTGGTGATACTGTCAAAAGAAGTAAAACATCTTGTACATTTGTCTCAAATTATTTACAAAGCTGATATTTATTTATATATAGTTTTAAAATAGTTATTTCCATCTCTTGAAGACTTTTAGTGGATCATTTGGAAAATAAAACTGAAAATTAATGTAATAAATACACAAGAATAATAAAATAAAGTACACAAATAGCTGTATTAAATTCACATTGTTTAAAGTCTTGTTCCGGATTTAAGGGGACAGTTGAAGTGGAAGCCGAAATGAACGTAGAACTAGTAGTGGTACGTGACCTAGAAATGAACATTGAACTTAAAGTCATATTGTTACTAGTAGTTGTATGTGACCTAGAAATGAATATTGAACTTAAAGTCATATTGTTACTAGTAGTTGTATGTGACCTAGAAATGAATATTGAACTTAAAGTCATATTGTTACTAGTAGCGGTACGTGACCTAGATATTGTAGCCTTCCTTTAACAGACGATTTCCTCATTTTCCTGACATAACCTAAATATAATTCAGGCAAGGGGTTTTCCATTGTAGGCTTCTTGTCATTAAAATGAACAAACATAATTTTTTTAGGTGGGTTTTTCAGTCTGAGTGCTGCAAGCCATTGTTTCTTAAAGTCTGGATCGTTCGGCATTCTGTAAAAATTCAGATGTGAATGAACTGTCACATGGACATTCCATTTTCCAAAGTGGAAATTGGAAAATATCAAAACAGGACATAAGTAATCGTTCCTTCAATTTTTTTCTATTAAATGTCCATCGATGTACTGCACAATGATGGCCATTATTTTTATAACTCATTAAAAGAGATAATTACTGCACAACAATGGCCATTACTTTCATAACTCATTAAAAGAGATAATTACTGCACAACAATGGCCATTACTTTCATAACTCATTAAAAGAGATAATTACTGCACAACAATGGCCATTACTTTCATAACTCATTAAAAGAGATAATTACTGCACAATAATGGCCATTACTTTTATAACTCATTAAAAGAGATAATTACTGCACAATAATGGCCATTACTTTTATAACTCATTAAAAGAGATAATTACTGCACAATGATGGCCATTACTTTCGTCATTAAAAGAGATAATACGAATCACAGAATGAGTACGAACGTAAACTTCTGAACGCTTCGAAACAAACCAGAAGTTAGCACCAGTTTTGCTAGTTTTCACCAAGTATTGCCAGCGGTTTGGCTTTTTGGCGCACCACCAAGAATAAGTTGGATAGGCTTATTGCCTATTAATGTCATAGGTCACGTGACAGCCACTTGCACCTTTGCACCCGGTTCTAGCTGGCAAATGTTATTACGAAAATAAAAATAACAAACAATAGGGCCGTTTAAAGCAATTGTACAAATGACTGATAATTGATTTCTTCTACACAATATTTTTAGTTTAATATGATATCACTATGCATTAGTTACTTTTGGTTCCCATATGACATAAACACCAGTTAAATATGACATCATCAGGCAATTGAATTATGTTATTTTTTGTTCACATAAGATTGTCATATGCTGGGGAACTTTCCCACACATTTTAAATATAAATTTTCATTTTGATCTATATATTTTTTTTTTAATGAGATGCTATTTGTAATTTGTATGATTTATAAATGTTATATAAAGTTTATTTTTGGAAGTGAAGTCCACAAAGGACAAGGGTGAAGAGGGAAATTAATCTGTTATATGAGTAGATGTGGCAGAATAGGGATGTTGTTATTGTCTGGTGGAACACTGGAACACTGACCTCTAAGCAATAGTGTTTCAGCTTAAACATTAGATCTGGAATCTTGGTTTTAGCCTTGGTTAGATGTTATGCAATTCTTAAGCTGACGTAATCACAAACTTGAATAGATGTGCTGACAGAATGTAGGTTGGAAGTTGCGAGAAAGTCATGGATTTTAGTTTGATTGGATCAAAAGTAAGTACAGGTAGAGAAAGTGTGTTTCACAAGAGTAATAAAACCATGATAGAAATTCTATTCCTCACTCTTTGCAAAAAGACTCTTTGGCTGAGTGTTGAGACTGAGTCCCTCCCTAGCACAGGTTGTATATGGAACAGGAAACCCTTGCTAGATAAAGTAAAGATGTCTCTGTATTGTGTGGATGGTTACGTTTATTAGGAATGTTATATTATTTGAAACATGTTTAATTTACAGTTTGTTTTGCAGAGGCAGATGCCAAAATTATTATATATTAATATAATAAACTGCACTATACTTAGGCTCTGCAGTTACTTGTGTTTCAAACTTTTTTCTTTTGGTCTCTTTCATGGTTCATTTTCATCTTTTTCTGAAATCTACAATGAGGGCTTTGGGTGCCTGATTCTGATGTATTTATACCATGTCCTATGTATCATCTACCAGCATGATTTACCTTGTACATTGAAGCCAAAGTTAAGTCCTGATTGTGACACTGACTACAATGTGACGTGAACTTAATCAGACTTTTAATCCCAAAATCGTCATATGACAAGAAACTAGGGCATAATGTATTGTGCTGATTCTAGATTAAAAATGTTAAACATTTCTTTTTTTTTAAAATTTGTATTAATTGTTTAATCTTGCTCATCTGTTAATGAAAGGTAATTTTTTGTTTGTACTTATTGTAACTTGCAATGATAGTCTCATGATTCTATCTTGTTCTCTGTCTGTCTCTACATCTATTTATGTACCTATTGTATAAAATGTATTTTTCGGCTTAATAAACGAGTGGGGGCCATGAGTAGAATTGACGTCAGCTCACTCGCATATCGGCATAACAGTTGCAGATATGCATATATAACCAGTGGCCCACACTCTGCTTCGGCACTTGTAGATGTTTTGTATCATAACTAAATACTAATATTGATTTGATTCATTATTACAAAGTCACTCCAGAGTACAGAAGTAAAGATGTAAACTGGAGTCAAATATGACATCAATAGGCTTACAATTATGTTATTTCTTTTGTGTTCACTTTAAGACGTAGACACCAGTCAAATTTTATATCATTAGGTATTAGAATTATATTACTTTTAGTTCACTTAAGACGTAAACACCAGTTAAATATTATATCTTTATGCATTAGAATTATGTTGGATTGAATCAATTCCAGATTGATTATTTTTTTTAATGAAATTAATTTTCAATTTTAATTTTAATTTGTTTTACTATGATTTGTAATTATAGTAAATTGATTTAGTCGTCCTAGAAAGGAACGGCGATTTTATTTTGACAAAATGTATCAATATATATTTATCCAGATATTTAGTTTTTCAGACTTGAGCCAGGTATGTTAGCATTCCATATCCAATTAGAAGAGAGCGGGTGCCTTTGTGCGAGAACTTGTCTTCTTGCTCGTTCTCTCCCTTTATTAATCTTTCTCAAATACACATTTACATACTTCAATATACATTGTCACACTTACAAACTCAACCAGTGCGCGCTTGAACACACACGCAAGCATACATGTACACGTTCATAGCGCGCGCACACAAACGCATGTATGTGCTTGCATGACGTGTGAAAGCAGCGTGGTGGGTTTACGGTGATTGATTAGCTTCGTGACCACACCCTGACTTGACGTGCCACTTTTATAACAGCAAAATATTAGAAGAACAACAAATTTAAAAACTGCTTTTCCTTTGCGTTTATCTTTACTGAGAAGTACTTTGAATTACTGTTATTAGTGATATGGGGAGGCGGGGTTTCATAACAATGCTGCATGAATAATTATAATTCACGTCACAAATATCTTACCTACGTGGCTAAAATAACTAGGCTGTGAAAGAGTTTCTCCGCCCAAGGCCCCCTTCTACCCACTCCCTAGAAATGTGCAGGCCTTCCCCTTTATTGACACGAAATACTTTGATACCGCCTGCCGCAGATCGAACTCCACTTGTGTCCATTTACTCCAAATCCGGACTCGTCACGTGACACTAATTCTGGCGCGCTATAAATAACTGCATGAATTCAATGAACAAATAATTTTTCAAAGCAGCATTTTCTCCCGTTCTAATACGTACTTTGGTTTTTCTGTCGATCGATAAAACAGAAGAAAGCCAAGGCCAAAGGCAAAACCCAGGATGCTGGAGGGACTGACACGCCACAAGATGAGGTTAGGAGTGTAAGGAGTTGTTACTTCACATGTGCTGAATTTGCCGTTAACGCTTTATTTTAAATCAAACATTTACCATGTCTGTGAAGTATGTGTGTGTGTGTGTGTGTGTGTGTGTGTGTGTGTGTGTGTGTGTGTGTTTGTTCTTAAAACATATTATATGTGTGTGTTTTGGTGTTTATGTGTGCGTGTGCGTGCGTAAATGTGCAAAAGCATTACATGTATACGTGAGTGTGCGTTCACGTGTGTATGTATAAGTGTGTATATGCATGTATACAGTTATTAAAAGGTATTATATATACCGGTATATGCTTGTATGAGTTTTGATATGTGTGTGTGTGCGTGTGTGTTTGTGTGTGTGTGTGTGGGGGGGGTATTGACATTAAATTTTATAATTTTGACCTATAGAAACTCAAAATGGTATAACTTATAAATAAACAATATGCTGATATTTTTACGTATTACTTTATTTCCATGAGTGTTTCGCGGTTATGGGTCTTAGATTGTATTTTTACTGCCACGAGCTTCCTGACTGAGAGGAATCTCACCACTCGAATGGTTGTCATAAAAAAAAATAAATAGTCAGTTGAGAAATGCATCTTTCTTCAGACAAATTATTATTAATGACAAACTACAAATACTAATACCACTCTGGTAATCTAACCAAATCCCACTGTTAAGTAAGCTATAAACAAAGGAACGAATCCATGCATTCACCATTAATAATATCAGATTGGATTTACAAGAGAGCTGAGTATTTTTTTTCACCTAACCCAGGTCTCTTTACGGTTACGAACACTTTAAATTTCAATCAAGCAGAATAATTTCAGTTAGTAACATTCTGTTGTACTTTGACACGCTTTTAAAAAAAAGGGGGGGGTGTGGTTGGGCTATAAATTCCATTGTTTCATTATTGCCCCTTAGTTGGATTTCTTGTTAGATCTCAAATTAGAACAGTAGTTTTGATGGAGATAATTTGACACTTTCGTTCATGGTTAGAACAGTGAGCAAGGTGAAGGTCAGAGAACGTAGTATTTGTTCTCTTAATTCAATTCTTCTTCGAAATTAAAATTAGCATCATAGTCTCTAGAAATTTACTTGCATGCAAAGCATTGGATCAGTTACACAAACACACACACGTACATGCAAGCACACACACAGATGCATACACAAATACGCGCGAAAGCTTACATACATACACTTATGCACTTGAGTTCATATACGCTCGCACGACATATAATTTACTCACGTGCACACATACAAACATGTACACAAATAAACACATGCACACAAATGCATACACGCACACACGTAACACTAATACATACAGACACATATACACACACACCTTAAGAAATTACCTCTAACTGAAATGGGAGCAATTTCCCCTAAGAGGCACAGTTTGTCAGCGTTATCAAAATTCGATCAGATATTGAAATATTAATAATATGCATTATTAAAAGAATATTTTTGCACCTCATATAATTACGAAATTACCTGCACCACTGCACTCTTATGCATACTCATATACACACGCACGCACGTACGTATATTCCTACACATAGTGCCCTTTATTAAAATTCAATTTACCTCATATTTCATAGTTACTGAAAAGTACGAAACTATGCGACCTTCGTGACTGAGATTGCTGTACCCTTCTTTAAATGCTTCAAGCACAAATTCATTTGTGAGATACTAATATTGTTCATTTATGCATGAGTAAAACTAGCATTTGAATATGATTTCCATAACGCCTAAATCTAATCAAACGTAAACAAGAACACTTTACTTTTATTTTCGTATTACTTTTATCTTTATCTTTTCTTTAATAGGAATGATTTTCTTTAAAGTACAAGTTAGATATTGGTTAGTACACTACATCATTGTGGGTTTTGTTCGACATTAAGACTGCAGTTATTGTAGCACCATGTCATTGTGGTTTTATTCGACATTAAGACTATACAGTTATTGTAGTACCAGTTCATTGTGGTTTTGTTCGACATTAAGACTATACAGTTATTGTAGCACCATGTCATTATGGTTTTATTCGACATTAAGACTATACAGTTATTGTAGCACCAGATCATTGTTGTTTTGTTCGACATTTAGTTTGTGCAGATATTGTAGCACCAGATCATTGTTGTTTTGTTCGACATTTCAGTATGTGATTGTCACAAGATAATAGCATATTGCAATTGTTGTGTTTGATTGTTGAATGATTGATTGTCACAAGATAATAGCATATTGTAATTGTTGTGTTTGATTGTTGAATGATTGATTGTCACAAGATAATAGTATATTGTAATTATTATGTTTGAGTGTCACAAGATAATAGCATATTGCAATTGTTGTGTTTGATTGTTGAATGTTTGATTGTAACAAGATACTAGCATATTGCGAAAAAAAATAAATTGCGAAACCAAGGTAAAATAAACACAAGTGTATGTGATTAAATATGCTCGTCAACTCTAATATTATATATTAACAACACAGAAAAAAGTGAAAGCTTCTTTTCATTAAAAATGTCTCAGTATCGGTTCTCGTATCCGCTTATTATTTTTTTATTTTTGCAGCAGCAAGAACCAGAAGCTGAAGATTCTACTTTTAAGGCCGATTTCCAGCAAACGGGTGCCACTGTAGCTGAGATCCTGAAGCACATTGTGACCCTTGCCTCAGACTTTATAAACTCAGAGCCAGTCGTTGAGAAAACGTTAAAGGTAAGCCCTAAATTTTCATAGAATTCACAAATATCACACGATTATAAACAGTCTTTGTGAATTTATTCAGTTTATTCTACGTGGATTTGATTCATAAATGGTAAGAGTTTTTCTTGAAATGTGTGTAAAGAAAAAACCCACCAGTATTAGCCTACAGCAATGCAGCATGAAATATCAAACCGCATGCACATATACATAAATATTATTTCGCTTGCAAGAGGTTGACATGCCCCATAAAGATAGGTCAGTATGATTTCAGAATAGCATAGACTTTGGCAACCTAGTTATGTATATTACCGATACCTGCCTTTCCTGCGATAATGTCTTGAAAGCAACCACCGTGCAAGATATCTCTCCCTGATACGGAACAGATTTACATGTCTGAGTGATAAACTGTGTTGATCTTTGACAAGACAGATCTCTTTCTCTCTTCATTAAAGGCATGTTTATTTCAGGTTAAATCGTTTATAGATTTGCAAAGAAACTCTGCACGCACTTCCCAACCCTTGAGTATTCGGACTCTTTTATTTTCCTTTAAATGTCAGCATTCTGCAGTTTACTGCTTTAGAACGCAGAGAAATTCTGTCTTCTCCACCTGACCCCCACCGTATTAGTCTAGCTTTTTAAATCTTCTGACTGGATGCAGGTAAGATAGCAGCATGAAACTTTAGGCCGCTCTAGAAATAAGATTCTAATTTTATCCTGATACATTTTTCCCCCCCATTTGCTACCCTTCCTTCTGATCCTATTCTTCGTTGTAATCCTACCCTTCCTTATAATCCTATTTTTTATTATAATCATACTCTTCCTTATAATCGTACTCTTTTTAAATCCTATTTTCCTTATAATCCTACTCTTGTTCATAATCCTACTCAAGTTTATTTTTTCCGTATTATCCTATTTTTCCTTATAATTGTACTCTTCGTTAAAATACTACTTTTCCTTCTAATCCTACCCTTCCCTCATATCCTATTCTTCCATCTAATCCTACCCTTCCTTCAGATCCTATTCTTCCTTCTAATCCTACTCTTCATTTCATCCTCTATCCTTCTCACCCTATTCTCATCCCATCCTTTTCCTTCTAATCCTACTCTGTTTTCTAATCGTACTTCCACCTGCCATCCTTTCTTCTAATCCTACTCTTCCATCCATCCTTCTTTGTAATCCTGCTCATCTTTTCATCCTTCCATATAATCCTAATCTTCCTTCCATCAACCCCCGTCCTTCCTTCTAATACTACTCTTCCTTCCATCTTTCTAATCTTCTTTCAATCCTTCCTTATAATCCTGCTCATCTTTTCATCCTCTATGCTTCTAATCCTACTCTTCCTTCCATCCTACATCCTTCATTTTAATCATGCTCCTCCCTTCATCTGCCCTCCTCCCCTCTAATCCTACTCTTCCTTTTGTCCTCAATCCTTCCTTTTAAACCTACTCTTCTTTTTAATCCTTCACTTCCTTTCATCCTCCATCCCTTTTTCTAAACATACCTTCCTTCTAAATCTTATTCCTCTTCTAATTCTATACTATTTTCTAAATCTAACCTTTCTTCCTTCTAAGTGACATAGCAGGCCCATTTGTATTTATTTCTTAAAGCTGCAATGACGTCAGAGTGTGTGTGTGTGTGTGTGTGTGTGTGTGTGTGTTTGTGTGTGTGTGTGTGTGTGTGTGTGTGGACTCGTGACAATAAAATGCCCCATTGACCACGCATACCCAGCAGCACAGAATAAAAGATTATGAATCCGAAAATAATTCTGTCTCAGCCAAAAGGAGTGAGAAAAGCAGGTATTGTTTGCATCTGTAGTAGACAATACGTATTAGAAGTTTATATTTTCAAAAGAACCATGTACATGTACTTTAGTTTGTTTCATGTCTATAATACATTGGGAATGAGAGAGGGCAGTGAAACAAAAAAAGAACCAGATTATATTTTTTACACAGGTGACTACTGAAATACCTAAAGTGACAAATAAAACACTTACCCTCATTATTTAACACAATCCTAGAGTCAAGATTATACTCTTTGCATAGGCCACGATTGAAATATGTAAGGAAATAATAACTCGCCATTAACCACATTAGGCCAAACAATCTTTAGTACCATCAAATGCATTATTGATTTAGGGAAAGAAAGGATGCTGTAGGAGGTATAGAGAGTAGATTTTCCCCAAAAGCAGGTCAAGGTGCTAGGAAGAGGGCATCGACCTGCTTGCTATTGCATGCTGTGATGTTTTTTTTTTCTTTTTTCCTGCCACCACCCCACCGCCCCTGCCAAGTGTGGGCTGCACGGTTGTCTTTCACTTAGTTTCTTCCGGTCACTGGCTTCAATTCCCATGCCCGCGACACACGTTTTTTGTATCGTCCTCGTCAACTCGACAGCCCCAGTCTCCCCTTTTCAGTCGGGTATAACGAAGCATTCATACTGACGGTATAGGCGGTTAACGAGTACTGAGTGGGGTCGCGTTTGTTTATTATCATCCACGGACGGCAAGTCAGGCAATTATTTTTGGTAAAGGAAGTCCCGGAAAGTCGTTCTACGTTTTGAAAACGGACCCAAAGCTTGTTATAACCCATTCGTTTCCGGTGTCGCAGACCACGAAATCATTGTGTTACTGGTTGGCAGGCCCAATGCAATGTTACACTGTTGCATGTCTGGTTACTAGGCCCAATGTAAATGTTACACTGTTTCACGTTTGATTGCTAGTTGGCAGGACCAATGAAAGGTAATGTCACAGTGTTGTAAACTTTGGTTACTGGTTGGCAGGCCCAATGCAAGGTAATGTCACAGTGTTGTAAACTTTGGTTACTGGTTGGCAGGCCCAATGCAAATTAACGTTATAGTGTTGTACGTTTGGTTATTAGTTTGCAAACTATTGCTGCAAAGAGCAGTCATGTCTAAGTATAGTTTGCAGGCACACAGTTATTTGAGAGATACGGGGTTAGGACACGTGTTTCACAATAGAGTGCCTTGTGTTCTTGCTGATTTATGGTACACTTCCACAATCAGCTGCATTTCATTACATCACTGCTTGGAGTCATTTAATCACTAGCATTAGGTTATATGACACAAAAATGCAAATAACACAAATAATTAATTAATATTTCTTTTCCTAAATATTTTAATATTAATTCTAACCCTAACCAATTTGTTTTAATTTTGTTTAATAGAGTCGGCAAAAAAATAATCCCAAAACAAATTGAGAACAAAACCGCCTGTGCTAGGGCTGGTGACTATGTAATTCTGGAATGTAAGGAATGTCCCAGCCACACACCTTAACCAATCAACAATAGAGACTAATTGTCATCTGCATGATATGCTGTTGCATAACTAGGATTAAAACCCTTGCATATCTGAATCATAGGAAATGCCTCTCACTGTGTCTAACTAAGCTATTGTTGACCAACATAAAGACTCAAACTCTTTTGTATGCACGAGATTATGTGACTCAAGTTGAACCAAAATAACAAATCTTGCCAGAGGGCTGATGCTATTGACTTCACAGCTAATACCTCAGGTTCTGGAACCTTCTTTAACATATAAGGCCAATAGTATAAATACTGCACCCATGCTCTGATACCATTGCTATGTATTAATACTATGTCCCGACAGTTTGCTGGCTTGATCGGTGAAAGAGCTAATCAGGTATGTCTGGATAGTTATTAGATTATGTGGAATGAAACTCTTGTTGTTAGAATATTTGTGTAAATTTTACCTTAACTTATTTGTTAAACATTACAATTCATTTTTGTATTTTTCACATTGTCTTGCTGATGAAATGATTGTAAACCAATTTCTATAATGTTAAGCCTATTAAGTTAAAGAGGCAATTGTATATTTTTGTCTGATATTTGTAATTAAATGTAAAAGATATCTGTTAATGTTATGAGAAAGACAGTAACAGCCGCACAGCCTCACACCTTAGAGGGAACATTGGTTGTATGTAATGACTTGCCAGAACTTTACAGTTGTAAGTGTACAGCTGTGGAGTCAAGTGACCACTGAATTCTGTTGCCAAGTTGGGGTAACGAGTTTGACTATGAATTGATTGGGAACCATTGTTGGAAGATGCAGCGTGTGTACATTTGATGTCTACACTTCCATAGCTTCCAATCTTGTCAGAGGGAAAACAGCAGGGACACTATTAACATAACCAGCAATTTATCTGCGACTCCCATATTATTCCAGTGACAGAATAATTGGTGACTGTATTGAACTTGTGACAGTGAGGACTGCTTGATACATATATGTGGTTCAAACATTCTGTGCATTGTTAATGAACTGAGTGCAGATGCCTAACTGCATCTGTACATGCTTCGCCCTGGCAGCTTCAGCAATGAGTTCACAGCGACGAACACATAACAATCAGGTGAATGCGTGCCCAGCTCTCTGTTGTAACATCTTTCTATGATTTTCTATTCTTCTGTTTCAAATATTGTTAATGTAAACGTTTAGTAAAGATTTAGCATATTAGGATATAGATACAAACTGTGAAAAGACATTGAACAATTTAAACTCTTATGAATTGAATGACAATTGCTAAAGAAAAGAATTTAAGTTGTTAATTATCAAGAACTAATGTGTAATTTCATGATTTGCTAATTATTTAGTTATATGTATAGTTAATAAAACTGTTGTTTGTTCTTTCCCACTTTTGCTAATTGAATTAATTAATAAAGGAAGTATGTAAGTTCGAGGGTGGATGCCAAACATAATCTTAAAAGTCAGCAAAACATACTTTAGGGAAGAAGCCCTCAAACTGGTATGGGAATATGTGACGGGCGAGAGAGAAATTGTTGTAATACCTAGTTTAATATTGATTAACAGAATTGCATTTCACTCTGGACTAGTAACACCCAGAAGAGAACAATTAGAATAATTGTTGATTCTAGGGCTTGACTTTAGTCTCCCAGACAGCAAAAGACGAAGACCCGATCGAGGAGTGAATTATTACATTAATAAATAATTAATTATTAGTTCACCCAACCTTTAAATGAGATGTTTCACAGGTCAACATTTGTTTGTTTGTTTGTTTGTTTGTTTGTTTGTTTGTTTGTTTGTTTGTTTTGCTTCAACTTGTTTGGTGTTTTCGTTTCCTCTTGTTCTACCTGTGCGTGTGGGGGTGGGGGGAAAGCGGGTTTAGTGTGTCCATGAAATAGAAACAAAATGTCATCACTTAGTTTAGTACATCCCTCGTTCTTCTGACAGTGTTGCTTACTTTCCAGCGTCATCATATTAGGATAGTTCTAGGAAAAGGTTCTTTGAAAAATAGAGCTGGTGATCTGAATCGGTTTAAACTTTGATTAAAGAACTATCTGAATAAAAGAATTAAAACTCCGCATAACGCTGATATTTTTATACTGCTTAGTCGAGGAGAGGGGTGGGGGGACATCGATGACAAGATAAAGACACTGCCGATGAAAACGCAAGCTAAATCATCTCCTCCAGCACCTCACTGTGCTGTGCTGACGCTGGCGTTGTGTTTTTATGTTGCAGTTCAGAGCAGGAGATTTACCTGGCGTAATGGAAACGGTCGAGAATCTAAATCTAGAGGCACTTACTCTGATACAAACTATTACTGACCAGCTGGACGCCATGGAGATGAAACGAAAGAAACCCTCTTTGACAAATCGCTTCCTAACTAACGGCTCCTTCTTCCCGGAAGACAAGGAACAAGGCAAAGCAGATCTCTGCAACTTTTGTAAACTGCTTCTGTTCCTGACTTTCGAAATACTCTTGCAAACTGTTTTCGTGTACAAGTTGTGGGAGACATAGTGGTGTTGAAAGAAAAAAGGAGCATGTGTTTGCTTGTTTTTTTGTTGGGTTTTCTTTTGTTATTCGCTTGTTTTTATGCTGGATTGTTTGTAGTTTGTAAGTGTGTTTGTTTGCCTGTTTATTTTTAAGATAGTTTGTAGATTGGTAGCGTGTTTGCTTGCATGTTTTTACGCTGGTTTGTTTGCAGTTTGTAAACGTGTTTGTTTGTTTGCTTGTTTTTACATTTGTTTGTTTGTAGTTTTTAAGCGTGTTTGTTTTTATTAGGCTTATTCATTTATTTGTATTAGCATATTTGTTTGTTTGTATGCATGAGTGAACGTTTGCTTATACGGTGATAGTATATATTAGAGTTTGTTATAAGTTTGCTCATGTTTGCTTATACTCTTGTTGGTGTATTTATAGGTTTGTTTGCTTATACTCTTGTTGGTGTGTTTATAGGTTTGTTTGCTTATACTCTTGTTGGTGTGTTTATAGGTTTGTTTGCTTATACTCTTGTTGGTGTGTTTATAGGTTTGTTTGCTTGGTTTGGCTTGACCTGATTTACACTTGATTTGTTTGTTTATGTTTGTGTGCGTACTTGCGTTTTTTTTTTGTTTTTTTGTTGCATTTCTTTTTTTGTTCGTGTGTTTGTTTATCTGTTTTTGAATTTTTAAATGTATTTATTTTGCATTTTATTTTTTTCTGTACTACTGCTTTCTTGTTAGTCTGGAGGGGGGGTTGTTGTTGGTGTTTTTGCTTGTACATTGCTGTTGTTTATTTGTTCGTGTTTGACTATTAATCAACAGAACTCTGAACAGTCTACTTAATCTCAGAGTGGCAGTAGTATTTGTATGAACACACTACATAGATTAATAGGTAAGCTCCTCCTGATAACAGTATTCAACTTCGTAGTATTGAAATCCCATCGCCATGCAAGCTTTGACGGGAAACCAAAAAACGAGCGCTCGTAGCTTTGGGTGATTTTTTTTTTCTCCTTTGGAAAGGGGAGGGGGGTCTTTGGTTTGTTGATGGTATTTTTTATTTTTTTTATTTGAAGGCTGTCAGATTTTCTCAAGCCTCAAAAAAGAAGTTTCCTGTGAAGCATGCTTGTCACAAGGCATAGTGACGCCAGGCGTGCTATGGTGGATTAAACTTCAATTGTCCACGGTAATTGCTTAATGTGAATGCTACTAGCGAACTGGTGTTAAATGAGACGGGGGTTACTGTGGTCGGCTTTGTGCTAATCTCATGCTCATTGCAACGCCACACGCCACTACCAGTTCTGTCATATCGTCTTACTAAAGAGTGTGTAGGACACCCTTTAGTCTACTGGACACTCACTCGCCAGAGCAAACGGGAGCATAATATAATACACTGTTACACGAAGGACTAAACAGAACCTTGATTTCGACTAGCATAGGCAGAATGGAAAGTCCATTTCGTTTAGATTGGACACGAAGGACTAAACAGAACCTTGATTTCAACTAGCATAGGCAGAATGGAAAGTCCATTTCGTTTAAATTAGATTAGACACGAACGGAAAGGCCGCCTTAATGGAAGAGTTTTGTTTTAAAACAATTAAAATATTATGACATTTCTTATCAATTAATTTGGGAGGCGGATAAAGAACTGTTATTTTAAAATGTATTTGTTAACTTTTGGGAGGAGTGGAAAGAAGATCCCCCTCCCCACCCCATTTGGGAACTTGACAGAAATAGATCAATTGCGCATGCGCTTGTAAAGAAATTCGGTTGGGCTGTGATTAGTCATAATGTAACTGGGTCAATCCGTTGGACACGTTCCAAAGATTGCGAATGGGAGAGAGCTTTTCAAACATAGCAAACAACTAAACAAACAAACAAGCAAACAAAAAACAAACATGCAAACAAGCAAGCAAACAAACAAACAAGCAAGCAAACAAGCAAAATTCATAAAGAACATCGATTTTAAAACCCTTGAAAAATGTACGTCGTTGCTATTGATTTGATAGTGTGATAATAGAGCGTTATCTCTCTGGTTGTTGTCATCTTTCTTGTTGTTATGGCAATGGAAAAGAATTGAAAGAGGGAGAGGGGAAGAAAACGTTGTTTTTATTTGTTTAAACTAGGTGGTTAGAGACCTCGAAATGACCCGCGTGACCGGAAGGTGATGGTATCCCTTTGTAGAGCCCTCATGTGTCAGAGCTAAAACTGCTATGAAGTGTTCTGAATGTCAGCGCCCACTTCCGATTTAAGATCACTGATCCGAATAAAATTAATTTCAATCATGGACTTTGTTGGATGGATTTTTTGTTTGGATGGACTTTGTTGGATGGACATTGATAGACTTAGTTTTGATGGATTTTGTTGGACTTTGATGGTTTGATTGAACTTTGTTTGGATGGACTTTCTTTGATGCATATAAATTGGGGAGAGATAAGTCAAAACAAGAATGTCTTTCATTGTCAATAGCTGACTTTATGTACGATAATGATAGTTAACATCCATTTACACGCACACACATACACACACATGCATGAGCGCGCACTCATACCCGCACACATATGTGCACACATGCGAACGCGCAGACAAACATAATTTATTTTGTTCTAGTTATCTTTTTTCTGGATACTCATGTTTTGACTTCAGCAGGGAGGGATGTCACGCCACAGTGATCACGTCTCTAGCCTCCATCTGTACGTCACAAACAGTACAAATCGCGCGCATTGATTGATTGATAAATTGATTTTTTTTTCGAAAAATCGCTTGTATTTTTTTTTAAAAAACTTTTCTATTGATTCTTTGCTGCAGTGGGATCGAACGGAGATTTAACGAAAAATATTTATCGCTTTCAAGTAAATTACATTTTCAAAGTTCAATGAGTGATTTACCAGCACAATTATTTACTTTTGTTCAATGCAAAACAATCAAGCTAGATTTACCATGAAGTAGAACTAATAGATAGCATTTTCTCCTGTACTGATATTTTCATTTCTTCTTGCCATCCAGCAGCGTAAAGTTTACTGGAATGTGACCGCTAACTTGCAATGCGTTTGCCAACCAGCCAGCCAGCGGCGAAAGGCTTACTGGAATGTGACCGCTAATTTGCTATGCGTTTGCCAACCAGCCAGCCAGCAGAGAAAGGCTCACTCGAATGTGGCTGCTAACTGTCCTTGCATTTGCCAAACATGAACAAAAATGATCACATGGTGCATGACGTCGGAGAGCTTAGTGCCCCTCTGGTAGTGCCTGTGATGAACCTGATGAAATTTTGCCCCAAAGCTCAAAGTAGACGAATAAAGTGAGAAACGGCTACTTTCACCCACTGCAAGTTCGGTTATCCTAAACCTTCTTAGAAGCAGTGGTTCAAACGAGAGCTTAATCAAATCACGCATCCTGACAAATGCACACACACACACACACAATCAAATTCATTTTGCTGTAAAGTACACTTACAAGATAATTTCTTCCATTTCCACACACACAATCAAATTCATTTTGCTATAATTTAAACTGTACACTTACAAGAGAATTTCTTCCATTTACACACACACACACACACACACACACACACACACAATCAAATTCATTTTGCTGTAATTTAAACTGTACACTTACAAGAGAATTTCTTCCATTTACACACACACACACACACACACACACACACACACACACACACACACACACAATCAAATTCATTTTGCTGTAATTTAAACTGTACACTTACAAGAGAATTTCTTCCATTTACACACACACACACACACACACACACACACACACACACACACACACACAATCAATCAAATTCATTTTGCTGTAACACACACACACACTGTTCATCAACAACTGAATTTATAAAT
Organism: Sinotaia quadrata; assembly: GCA_028829895.1. Lineage (NCBI taxonomy): Eukaryota > Metazoa > Mollusca > Gastropoda > Architaenioglossa > Viviparidae > Sinotaia > Sinotaia quadrata. Next base: position 106,864,962 of record CM054180.1, read on the forward strand.
GTAGCACACGCACAGCTGAAGTCACAGTAAGTACACATTACCCCCAAACCAATTCTTGTTTTTTGTTTTCTGTCTAAAAGTGTTCCATACTTTCTGCATGGCGGCGTCAGCACCCTTGATTGGCGTGCGATTGATATCAGGCTGAGGTGAACACCTTGAAACACTAACACCGCCTCTTATCACCGCTGTTATCAGAGGCGCCCGTGTGTGAACTAACTTTTCAATTTATCCAGCAGGGAAACAAGTGAATCAAGGGGAAGTAATTATGCATGCCTTCCTCAGTCAGGGGAGCAAAGTGAACTCGTTCATTGCGTTGGCATTAGGACTGCTCAGGAGTGGAGTCCTGGTGGCTCTTCGGTGTTTACGTGGCTTTTATCTTTTCAGGAAGTTCCCGTTATCCAAACAGGATGTTTTTGTTCCTGCGTTGTTCCATTAAGTAGTGAATCACTGGGGCAATAATAATTGTTACCTTCCATTTGAAACGCACACATACTTACGTACACATGTATATAATACACAAACATACATGCATGCATAAGTACACGCATATGTAAAAATATTTACAGACGCATACATACATTTATATATATACATTCACTTAACACATACGCATGTATAAAAATACATACACATTATACATACAAACATTTATATATACACGACATATGTAAACACTCAACACATTTATATACGTACAGCACATGTATATATACACACAACATATATACAGACAACGCATAGACACAACACACATATACAGACTACACATTTATACACAACACACACCTATACAACATTTATATGCACAACATATATATACACACCACATACATTTATTTATATACTCACAAGCACTTGTATAGACATATATGCACATATGTACACAACATATTTATATACAGAACATATATACACACAATATATACGCACATACATACATATATGTATACGGGTTTCATAATCCTTTCACTTATCATGTTACCGAGTCGAGGCGGTGGTGGGCGGCGAAGTGTGCAGCTCACATCCTGCGTCCATTGATAACATCCAGAGAACGTCTGTGGGTGTTGGCGTTGTCATGGTAAAAGGACACTCACATCTCAGAATCTAATTAGCACTGCAGTCTCCCTTCTCGTGGACTTTAAGAGAGGTAGAACGCAGTGACCTGCATGCTGGACTTAGCGTTAGTAACCGTATCGGTGGTCCCCGTTCTCACATAATGGCGTGCAACTATATCTATAAACAACAACAAAAAAAAAAAAAAAGAAAGAAAAAAAAAAGAACGCCGTCGCCCGTTGTGTGAATTCCAGTTTTAAAATAGCTATTTCACCCTTCCTGCAACAACCATGGAGGGCGGATGAGGGTGTGCGCCAAACTGGTGCGACATTTTTCACCCCCTTCCGCCAACCCTCCAGCCCTCCACGTAACACAAGTGTGAGGCTGTGGGGTCCCACTGGGGCACTCCAGATCAGAGAACACTTGATGACGAAGTGATCAATGATGACGTAAAACTGCTCTCGATACCCCCCCTCCCCACTTCCATTTAACGCATTGCTTGACCGTGTGCGATGAATGCATAATTAGGCAACCCTAAGACCCACCCGGAAGACTAGCAAGACTGTTGATATTGACGGCTCTCATAAATATACAGGTATGTTTGTTTGACTTAAGCCTTCTCTCATACCGGCTATGCAGATATATTTGTTTGATCTAGCCTGCTCTCATACCGGCTAGGCAGAGGTTTGAGCTAGCTGCTGTCATACCGGCTATGCAGATATGTTTGTTTGAGCTAGCCTGCTCTCATACTGGCTTTCATGTATATATATTAATTTGACCTAGTTTGCTATTATACTGGCTACACATGTATGTATCTGAGTCTACTATCATATCAGCCTACATATACAGAAGTAAACAATGTTCTGTGTGTGTACTGCCCAAGGTTTTACTTATAATCCTGTAAATAAAATTTTACTTCTATTCAAAATCTTCTTTATCCTTAATTATGTCACTTTGCAAGCTATACATTCGTAACATGGGTAACGATATACTTAAAATACAGCATGTGGAAAAGAGTTTTTTTCAGAAAACACAGGCTGGCTGGTTAGCTTCTAAAGTCCTCCACTTGTCCCCACTCCGAGACGTTTGAACCATGCACGGGGTAAAAAGAAAAATTAATTTAAAATAACATCTAGAGGTATTGTTTATTACTGATTTAGTGCTGAAAAAATTAAAATAAAATAACATCTAGAGGTATTGTTTATTACTGATTTAGTGCTGACAAAATTAAAATAAAATAACATCTAGAGGTATTGTTTATTACTGATTTAGTGCTGATTTAAAAGGAAGTAAAATGGCACTTTGTGAAGTTATTGAAATAGTCAGCTAAAAGCAGAATATTTTCTGCTGTATAAATTCGGAATTCATATTTGAGATATGCGTAAGGAAACAGAAGCGCTAGCTGGGTCGCTACGTGACGTCATTCGATCAACTTCTTCATCTTTATCAACAGTAACCATGACGATGCAGATTTTGAAAAGTATCTCGGCATACAGGATTGGTCAAAAACGTCAGCTTTTAAAGTTGGAAAATTTGGGAGAAAGAGAGACTCCATCATACCTAACTAAATTCAAAATATTTTTTTTTTTACCAGACAGTGCAAGAGGTTGAGAAATTTGACCGAACTACTAAACCGAACGCCAAAAATGTAATACCTTGTTACTCGAGATTATTCAAGATGCCATTTTGACTGTCATAGCCTTTTACCAAAGACTCACGTGACTGTAGAACGTATGTTTTCTGCCACAACCCCACCCGCCCCCGAATCATCATATGCGATTTTAAAACAGCAATGAAGCGATTTAGAAGAGATTAAAAAATAAATATTATCATATTAAATATATTCAGAGGGTTTTTTGGCATTATATTATTGTACGATTGAAAAGTAGTTTTAAATTGAAATCTATAAAAGTCACTAATTCATTCATTTACAGCTATTATTTAATCATACATATAGCTCCATATAAATATATAATTTGATGTTATATGTTGGAATTGAAATCGGGAGTCTGACTTCTAAAATTTCAGGAGCCGGAGTCAGAATTTTTTTTGGCCGACTCCACTTTCCTGCTTTGAATCTTTAAGTGACGTAGAATAGACAGTTATTCTTAAGCGGACCCACGGGCCAGGAGTAGATGCTGAATCGACTCCACCCCGCATCTTCCACCCGCAGGCAAGACTTAGACAGAACCCGACAAGCGCAGACAACTGCATTAAGTTGGCAAGGCAGCTAACATTTCTTTGTCTAAAGACTTTGCGACGTGATGAAAAGTGAACCTTATGCCTTGTATTTATTTACTTATTTTTATTATTGTTTGGTAAAATATTTTTATAAAATCTGCAATTATTATGGTTATTTTAAAGTAATAAAACCGTAATAAATTATAAATAGTAATACATTTCTAATTATTACGACAAAGACAAATAATTAGTTCATTTTTTTAAAACTGAATCTATTATTATCAGGGCTGCCCATGTTAACGATTAATCTTCTGATTAATCACTAAGAAATTTTATCGATGAATTTATTTCATGTTGATTAAATTTCAACTAATTTTCTTGCTTACTTACTGAAGCAATACTGATATTTAGTTGCACTGGAAGTTTTTATTTATTATTATTTTTTACTGCCAAAATGGCCGATTCTAAGATGAAAGATTATAAACCGGTTAAAGGTAAATTGCGTGACTATTTTGGTTTTAAAGTAGACGATAACAACAAAGTTATTAATGGTGAGAAGGTATACTGTTTTTGCTGTAATAAAATCGTCGTCTTTTGTGGCTCAAACGTGTCAGTGACATACCATTTACAGCATACACATCTGTCAAAATATAACACGTTATTGTCGAAGACTGTTGGTGGACAAACAGAAAACTCGAAGCAAACGCCATTAAGCCAATTTGTATTTCGGTATGACAAGCCAGTTAGTGTCAAACTCCAAACTGATATTACAGTATTGTCAGTAATGGTTGACCAATATCTGTAATTAATGATTCTGGTGCCTACCAGACAAAATATAAACTGCATTAATGATAGAATGTTTCAAGAGAAAAGCTTTGGACCGAAAGTGAAGGTCAGCAAAGCCAGTACAATTGCAAATTACGATTGACTTTTGGACCTCTTTCAAAAATGAGTCCTACTGCGGTGTAACAGCACATTGGATTGACAGCGATTGGTCACTACAATCAGGCTCCAACTATTTGCTAATGACTGTGTGGCAGAGTAAATTTGCCTTTTCCTATTTCTAAACTTAATTGTTATATAAAGTGTTAAATTGTCGAAGACGCGACCTTCGGCACTCCTTATGTTGTTATTTTTGTACGTGTCAAAGTTGGAGTAAAAACTTAAGTTGAGAATATGCTAGAAATTTCTGATATAATGCAAATCAGTTCCAACTGGATGAGTAGTTTTTATTGTCTAGACCTCTCTGACGCTGACATTGTTTCAAAAAGTGCACAAAATATAGTTGAGACATCTCTTGTACCAGGTTGCGTGGAAACTAGTATTGCTTATCTCTAATAAATCCATTTATTTTCCCTGATAAGAACTATCCTGTGATTTGTATTGACATTAATGTTCAACTGTATTTTAGGATATAAGACTGTGTAGTATAAAAATTCTTTGAACATAATTTTGTGGAAATATTGATGTTATGCAATTTGATTGTTGATTTAATAAATTTATTGACCTTCTTACAAAGAAAGAAAGAAAGAAAGAAAGAAAGAAAGAAAGAAAGAAAGAAAGAAAGAAAGAAAGAAAGAAAGAAAAGAAAAGAAAAGAATACATTGCAACCAGAAGCAGTGACACGACTATGGAAAATGAAATCACGTGACCTCGCACTCATTTCGTTTTTATCTCTGATTCTTCGAGACAAACGTCATGACCTGTCCATGAAGCGAAGGAGATCATTATTTTTTTCTCTTCCATGAATAAAAGACAGACATCGGTCCTGTTTTTCAAACAACATTAACTCCAACCATCCCATTTATTTTCTCAATCATGGATGCTTTTCTTCGTCTGTCAACATTCTACAGACTCTCCTGTGCGCTTCCAGCGTTCTCTAAGACAGAAAGCATTCTATCAAAGAAAGTGACAACAGGCTGAAAGGAATCTGACAGTCATTTCGACGATCTTTTTAATAACGAGGTCGCGCGCTTTTCTGGACGGCTCCGGCTCCGACTCCGAAACATGATTGTGATGGACAGCCAGAACTAGACGAAAGTTTCGAATGAAACTCAGCTCGTCCACACTTCATGTGCCACAGGTCGACAGCAGTGGAAGGCTGAAAGTGGAGAAAGTCCACGAACATCTGAATGCCATCATGGGTATCCCGAGGCATGTAAGGATGGGTGGGGATGACCTAGTTTGAAAGAATTGACTTGATTATAGCTAGCTTAGTGCCATTTTTTTGTCTGGAGGTTTTGCTTGTGTGTTTTTTTTTAAGGCTTACTAGTCTTACTATCTCAAACAAATCTTTGCAAATAATATTAAAAATTAAAATGTAAAGTCAATTACACACATATATACATGCATACACACACACACACACGCACTCATATAGACACACACACGATTACACACACGATTACACACACGCACGTTCACACACATACATGCACACATACACACACACACAAATATACATGCATACGCACGCGCATGCACACACTCATACAAAAATACACTCTTACAAACACATGCATACACACACGCTCATATACACGTACAGATTCTTGCACATAACACATGTTCATGCATATACACTATATTCACACACACACACACACACAAACACCCCAAAATGTTAGACATTTATATGGTTATGTACATTGCAATATCTACGGAAAGATAGTGATAGGTTCACAGTTTGGAAACAAATTAAAAATCTAATATACAAGCTTAAACTTACACAATACCAAACTATTTACACATTATATATGTTAAAATTAGAACTTGCAGCTATATTCAGACGCTACTAATACAACCACCATTAAGTAACCAAGATGACGATGTTGATAGCGAGGGGCGTTGCTGACGTTAACGATTAGAATAACTGAAGAGGCCCGAAAGGAGAATCATGCCAAGCAAACTGATGCATGGAGATAGTTATTCATTAGCATTCCCGAGTGGTCGTTTGAAGGACAAAGCCTGCATGAACGCGTAGTCGCGAAAACAAACCCATAAATCAACACGTTAGTGACAATAAACAAAACAGGCTAATCGCGTGCCAAGGAGACCACGCCTTTACCCGAGCTGAGCGGTAAAGGAATAATAAAATTTCGGAATACCTCGTGTCTCTGACAGTGACACACAACAAGCGTACATTACCAAAATTAGCATACACACAACAAGCGTGCTTTACCAAAATCAGCATACTAAGCAGGTAAACGATTTTTTTAAAATGTTTCTAAAAGTAACTTGCAGTATGCTTGTCTTCTTACAACAAAAACAGTCAAGAAATGGAATGGCCATTGCCGCTCAAAGTGCGATTTCACCGCATTGGCAAACATGAAAATAGAACAATCCAGGACGCGTTCCTCTGCAGAAAGGAATCCGAACAGTGGCGTGACGTCAGTGTGCTAAAAATAGATTGGGTACACACTCTTTGCACGGTATCCTATGTCAGGTATTGAGAAAGAAATAGCAAAGAATGCGATAATGATTTGTGCAACGGTCTAACTGACAAAAGCATGCTTCACAGGAAATGTCTTCTTGTCTGGACAGTGATGCCAGTAAAAGAGATGATTTCTAAAAGAAGAGCTGATTGGTCGATTGATATATTGATTGCTCGATCAATTGATTGATTGATTGATTGATTGACTGATCATGTTGCTTGACTGCTTGGTTTAATTAATTGATTTCTTGGTTTGCTTCACCGGGAGGGGTAACTGATCCACGTGCTGCTTCTCTCACTGAATGATGGATCGATCGATTGATGGATTAGATTGGTCAATAAGTGTGTCAACGAATGACTGATCGGTATCCATTGGTGGATTAGATTGGTCAATAAGTGTGTCAATGAATGACTGATCGGTATCCATTTATGGATTAGATTGGTCAATAAGTGTGTCAATAAATGACTGATCGGTATCCATTGATGGATTAGATTGGTCAATAGTGTGTCAATGAATGACTGATCGGTATCCATTGATGGATTAGATTGGTCAATAAATGTGCCAATGAATGACTGATCGGTATCCAAATCCTTGTTGCTAAATATAAACTATGCAACAGTAACGAAAGAGAACTAATATGACAGTACCATACACCAAGGGGAGGAGACAAAGAAAATATTAGTAAATTATTATGCTCTGATTGTTTGTCTTTTCTATTGTTGCTATCGTCATGAGACAAACAAATTAATAGCCTCATCATTCAACAGCAAGATGCTTATTTCAGGAATGCAGAAAACACAGACAACAGACAGAGAAAAGTATGAAAAAAAAATAAAGAAGCAAAACATATGGAGATTTTTTAAAATCTCTCTTCTTGAATCTTTATTAACTATGTTGATTGATCGGCAGTTCTTTTGTATTGAAAGATTCGAAAGAGCTGCCTTATTAAACAACGGCCATTTTGAGTTAAACATTTGATAACGAATTAAATTAAATTATTATTATTCGGAAAGTGGCAGTTCCATTGTATTGTGTTTTAAAGAGCAGAAGCTAGATTAAATATCTTGAGACACTCGCTCTAACGACGGGTAAAAATTTAAAATAAAAAACGTAACATTCACAATCACGGAATCCTAATCGTAAATATGGCAATTCGTGTCCATTTGAAAGAAAGAAACGGACAGCCACCACGATGACATAAATAATACACACGTAATGAAATTCACACAAGTTTACACAATTCACACAGACTTCTGAAACTGTTGCGAATTGTGCTTCTACAGAAAACAAATAATTCTTGGTTAGTAAAGAATTTTTTTCCTTTAAATAAATATTCACGTTTGTATTAATGTTAAATTTTTATTAATTATTAACTGAAAGACTATCAACCCAAAATTTACTTAAATTCAAAATAGGTCAGAAAACAAGACAAGCAGCTCTCGATGTTGAAAGGGATTTGAAGTGGTGAGCAGGTCATTGCTTTAAGATATTCATGGGGAAATAAACCAGCGAGAGCGGTCAATAGCGGGTCTTGAATCGTTGCACAAATTGCGAATGCAAAACTCCTTTTAGAAAATGCAAGAATCTCCTTCGTCAGTCTTTAATCGTACAAGTCAACGGGGTCATAGGTCGTCGAATTGATCATTACAGAAGCAAAGAGCAAAACATAAGAATAAAGAGTAAGAGAAAGAGTTTAATCTTTCGTTTCTGAATTCTAATGCGGCAGACAATACAAGGGACAGTAACTTCATCCTGGTTCCGCGATGCTGTGCTGCAGTTTTACATATCTGATATCGGCAAACGAAGACTGTTCAGCAGGCATTCCAGGAACATATTTCCGCCTGGAAGAAAAGGGATACTATTGCACGAGATCTGCTGGAACAAGTAACGGAATTGATTCCACGTCATGAGAGAGAAACAAGAAAATTGCCAAGAAGAAGAAAAAACAAGCACATCCCTTACGTGACGTAGATACTAACCTCGTTTCATCAGTGTCCAAAAGAAAGACACCATTACAAACACTGCGCATAGTGAAATGAGAAGCAGTTGTCGACAGTATTAACATCTAGCGTGGGGAGATGCCGAAAAGAAAGAGACGCCAAAATTGAGTTTGGAAACGGCTGATTGATAACGTGCAAAAACATAAATATTAGAGAGATAGCTAGCTATATGAATAGAATAGAATTGATAGATAGATAGATACTTTTGACAGAAAATAAACATTTGATCACATTTATCCGTCGATAAAAAAAACCTCCATTTTTATTTGTTTAATATCGTGCCATTTCATACATGAAATGACTAACTTTAACCCTTTTTCGTTATATACCTTTAAAACGTTGTTCCTTTAAACACCTTAGAGTTTGTCCCTGTGTTAAAAGGATAAGACAATGTAGTTTTCAGCAGGATGTTTCAGAGTACAAGCTGTCACAAGCGTTAAAAATAATTTTAGTTGTAAGTTCAGCTAGGAGTTATTAACCTAGAGAAAGATTTCTCGGGGGTCCACGAACTTGGATGGGATGGAATTGGGGGGGGGGGGAGATTACGTCGTTATTTTCACTAACCTCTAACTGATATTTAGCATTTTCTTCAAGTATAAATATAGAAAACAAATCACAGTTGTATTAGCAGTAATTTTGTAATCCCATGTATTTTATTGTATGCAAATGAAAACATTACTCTGATAAAAGGATCAATAAGTTTCACCAAAATGAACAAAGGGGTCTTTGTGAATGCTAAGTTTTTAAATGGCTGCCACTTTGTATATCTTTAGAACCATGCATCTTACTTAACTTTAGCCATGACACAGGTGATCAAGTGAGAAAACATTACAAAGGTATGAGTGACCATTGAATCACTGACAAGGTTGGCTGGTTTTCCAGTGAATCAGCGGCTCGTGACTCGCGACTGGTGTATGGCATCCCCATTGCTGCAGGTACTTGAGACAACAGGAAAGTTCCCCCCAACTAAAAGCGACCTTTCTTCGTTTTAAGACTTTACTATGTTATTTACGTTATTGGTTCAAATAAAGTCACGTGACCTCGTCTCCTAGTTCGGTATTAAAAATAGAATGGGATCGTCGCACTCTAGTTTTGTCCCCCTTCTGGAACCCGGGAAAGATTTTAAAAAAATAAGTGCCTCTCCTCTCTACTGTATCTGAGAGGGAAAGTCTGTCTATTGTACTTTTAAAGAAATGTTACTTTTTGGAGTATACAGGTTAATGCATTCCAGATTTTGTTGGTTTGTTAGTGTGAATTTATAAATGAAACGAGTGGGGGGAGGGGACTGCAATGGAAAGAATGCGATTTGCTGGAATGAAAAGGATGTTCAGATATCTGACATCAATGCTTAGTTGTGGCAGCACACTTCAAAATGCTCTGAGTGCAATCTTATTTCTATTGCAAGACACCCAAGAAGAAGTTGAAATAGGATATCCTGAACTTATCTTTTCTTGCCATATGGTCTACACATAAACATGTTGTTAACATATTTCTATAATCTGGAGTGTTTCCCAGGATCTTTACAACTATTTTAGGACTTTGCGTGAGAGTAATATTCAGATCATATAATCTTTACGCTTCGTAATTACTGTAATTAAATAATATCATAAATATCATGAAGATGTCCTTACTGCTAGTTCCTCAAATCATATCTTCCAATTTTAGAACCCACTCGTTAAATAAATACATCTGAGAGACCTCTCTATCACTGCTTCTTTAACTTATCATCCTTCATAGTTCATGTACCTCCAGAGACGTATTCTAGTACAATAATCTTCATAATTTCAAAGTTATAAAAGTTACCAATAACAAGAATACATTACATGAAATAAAGTTTGTCAACAAATTATAAATAATCCTGTAACAAAAATATTTGCAGGCAAATTAGTTTGTGATATTTGTTGTCAGTTAGTTGTGGGTATTTTGTGTGTACACACAATTAGCTGGCTGCCTTGTCTGTATTGAGTCACTGCGTTTTTTGACATGTTTGACATGTAGAAAGGTGAGAGCGTTGAGTGCATGCTTAATGCGGGTCAGGCCAGGGCTGGTGTTAAACTGGACTGGTTGATAGCTGAAATGGGAAAACCCAACATAATTGTTTGCTACACCTGTCAGCAGTGATTAATGTTAGAGCCAGGTGGCCAACACAGAAGCTGCATATATAGTATGACTGCCAGTTGTCTGAATTGTCTCTGGACAACTGAACTAGTCCCGGTGTCCTGTTCTTAGTTGTAACCGGTATAATGGGAACAGGGGACATCGTGAAAGCCAGCATTCTTTAGAATGGAACTCTGGGCATTATTGGAGCTATGGAATCGTTCAGTGAGTATGAATGAGTACTGAATAAAGCCTTTATTTTGTTGTGTCGTTTGATTGTCTTTGTCAGTGGTTGATTGTATTAGTAAATTAGAACGATTTGTAAGTTGAAACTTCATTTGTTGTTTGATTAATTACTAACCAACTATAGAATCGTGTAACAATTCTCAATTAGTTAGATTTAAGAATATATATTTCTTATTTTTGAATAAAAACTTTCAATTTAAATCACCATTCTTTTATCTTTTTGTTTACTAAAAATATTGTTAATTTTAAATGAGTTATTGTCTAAATTGTTGCTACTAGTTAATTGTCGTACTGTTTGTGTAGCTAAAAACTGTTGTCTCTGTAACATGGTTGGTGCAGTCATAGGACGTCCGTCAGTGTTGAGTAGTGTCTTCCTGCGTCATTCCATAGGTGATGAATCAGCGGCCTAGAAGGGGTGGGGGGTTGTTACGAGCCACGGATTTCAAAGGATGCTCTGATAAATAGGAAGATAAGTCCCCTCGGAGGAAACTTTGATGTAACTCTAGAACTATCCATGTTAATCACGAGCCAAGTTTAACCCCACGGTTCTAGACTTACACATACGTATCACAGTCAAAGACAAGCAAGTAAACAAATCCGCACATTCAGTGAAAAAAAAACTGAATCAACAATTACAATTAATCAGAAACTAATACAGTGAAAGAATTATTTAAAATACGGACAGTCAATTAATCATAAAGAAGAAAACAGTTTGCACAAACAATATTCAACTCTACCAATCATTCTTAATAGTCTAGCATAAAACTCGTAAAATATAATGATCAGAATTATAACACCTCTCAGTCTATGTCTCTATTGCATAAAGACTATCATATCAGACGTTATTGACCTACATCATTGATAACAGGAGAAAAAGTAATTACTCGCCCATTTTCTAACAAACTTTATTCAAAATGAAATCAAGTTCATGTGTATGTACATTTCTTTCCCACAGTGAGAACATTAATAACTTTCAAAGTTTTCTTGTTCCATATGTTTCTCCTTGTCTTCCTGGGAATGTATATAATTTGCAGATTCTGGTTTAGATGTTGTCCTTAAAATAATGAAAATATACAGTTTCTCGGCAAGGCAACTTGAATGGATTGTTCAAATATGAGAGAAAGATACGCTGTAGCATATTGTATCACTTTTTAAAATCTTCTTTTATTATCAATCAACCTATCAACCTTGTCACAATACAAAGGAAGCATTCGTGACATTTACTTATAATCTTCTGAAAATTGTGGATGACGGCAACAAAAAAAATTGACTTCTGTTTCATCTCTCCATACAATTCGATATTAATGACCATGATGTAATAAGGGACAGACCACACAATAATTAATAAAGTAATTTTTAAAATAACTTTGGAAATAGCCCTATATTATGTATTAATAAAATCTTATAAATCCATTTGACATTTTTATTATTAAAAGAATGAGGTAGTTTATATATTAAGGAGTATTTCGATTTTGTGTCTGGTTGTGCGGAGTTATGGAGAAACAAAATCACTCACAGCAATCCAATTTACACCATTACAACTGGCACAGTTGCTGAATGCAAATTGCACTGTGATTTCAATTACAGAGTGAAATCCTATTTGCTTAGTGGTTTCAGAAGGCCATGGAAATGTCTCGTCACAAGTGTGTATGAAATGAGAAATCACTGGAAGTGTTATCGATGAAAGCTTCCGATTGAATTATGCTGAATGTTGACTGGGCAGTCCTAATGAGTTTTCCTCGTGATTTGAGTGTGCGCAGTTCTTGTCTTTGGTGGGTGTTGGGTGTTGGGGAGGAATTTCTTCATAAAATGAATAAAGGCATCCATTTTCAAAAAAGCACGTGGTGCTTCAAAGGTGTAGTCTAGACAAATGTCACCACTCTAAGAAGTGGCATATGAGAAATATTTCTAGAAGGAATGAGAGAGGGAACAAAGAAACAAAGAAGGGACTTCATCTTTGAGCGTCGTCGAGAGAGATTTACAACTAAAGCCTAGTTGTCGTCCGTGATCGCTTTTTTTTTTTTGGGTGTGTGTGGATACTAGGATCAGATGAGTTAGAACTGGATATTAGGATCTGGTGAGTCAGAATTGGATATTAGGATCAGATTATTTAGAATTGGATATTAGGATCAGATTATTTAGAATTGGATATTAGGATCAGATTATTTAGAATTGGATATTAGGATCAGATTATTTAGAATTGGATATTAGGATCAGATTATTTAGAATTGGATATTAGGATCAGATTATTTAGAATTGGATATTAGGATCTGGTGAGTCAGAATTGGATAGGATTAGATGAGTCAGAATTGCCACATTCGTCAACAGATGACTTTCTTTGTCAAAGTTTGACGGGTTATCTTCCATGTATTTGAAGCAAACAACATTTTCGATGGACACATTAAAAAAAATTTACGCTTTTTAACTGCCTTTCTTTCATAACCATTTTACAACTCTGGTATAAGAAGTTAAATGTGGGCATTTTATCAGTGAAATGTAAAGAGCATAACATAATCACTCTGTGGGCGATTTTTCAGCCGTGAAGCAGACAACTAGTCTCTCTTGGGGTCTGGCTCTGATGGCATTCAGTAAAATGCGAAGGGTGCATCACATTGACTGTCACAATGATTGAGTGAAACATGTTCAAAACATGTTTGATTTAATGTCTCTCACAATTTCTCCAGTTGTATGTACAGCCACACACTGCACAGTGCGTTCCAGTGTTTATAGCTTATAAAGCAATATTAAATGCGAGTAATTCGTTGTTAGTTTGATTATAACGTGAACAATGAGAACTGGAAGTTGATCACAAAAATCGATTTTTATAAGCGCTATGCAATATGCATGCTATTTGACCTATACTTTCAGGAAACTCGTCCTTACACCTTTCATGTTACATATTTATTTTTTTGTATTCCTCTTTCGTCTATCTGATCTTTTTTTGTGCGATAGTGTATAAATTACGTTCATTTCGTATAAGGTGTTGTTAATTTTTAACTCGTTTGGTAAAAAGCTAAGACTTTACTGTTAATTCTTAATTTTTTAAAAGCGCTTATATGAGCTATTATTGATTTTGTTCACCTTTAGTCACTAGAGCTGTCTGTGCTTGTGTGTGTGTGTGTGTGTGTGTGTGTGTGTGTGTGTGTGTGTGTGTGTGTGTGTGTGTGTGTGTGTGTGTATAACATTAGCATAATTCTCAAGAGTTCGTTCTCCAGTCTTAAATGACTACTTGTCCACAGTCTTCACTCACTACCTATTCATTCTTTCACTGTCTACCTGTCCAATCTTTACTGGCTACCTTTCCAGTTTTTATTGGTTACCTATCCACAGTCTTCACTGGCTACCTGTCAGGTTTTACTGGTTACCTATCCACAGTCTTCACTGGCTACCTATTCAGTTTTTTACTGGTTACCTATCCACAGTCTTCACTGGCTACCTGTTCAGTCTTCACTGGCAACCTGTCTATAGTTTTCACTGGCTACCTATCCAGTTTTCAACTGCTACCTCTCCACAGCAGAATGCAACACAATATATTTTTTTTCTTTTTGCTATGCTTCATTGTCTGGCTCCAGCCCCAAGTGCCTGTCTAATCTCACACGTGCACACGCTTGCTAAATACCGGAGATTATAATCACACATACAAACACACACACGCATACACACACACACACACACACACACGCACGCACACACACACACACACACGCGCATACACACACACACACACGCACACACACACATGCAGACACACACACACACACATACACGCACACACACGCACACACATTCAATTTTCCGTAAGCAAAGCGCGTCAAACGATCAAATGCTCGTTTTGCTGATCAGATCCGTCTTCAAACTTGCATTTACTGCCATATGAGTTGAAACAAAGACTACGTTCCTTTACCGGCTGACTTTCAAGACGTGTCTCTTTTAGCAGCAGGAATAGCACATTTCTTTTTTTGTGTCTCTTTCGTCAACAAGAATAGCACTTTCTTTTGTGTCCATTTTTTGTTCTTTCTGTTTACTGGTAATTTTTTTTAAAATGTTTTTTCTTTCCTAGATATATTTCTTTGTTCTTAACTATAATTTTATGTCTTACCTCATTTTCTTTAGTTTACATTATTTACAGTTTTCTTACATGCTTAAGAAGTAAAATTATCTATTAAAAATTGCGCATTTTGTAGCGAGTTATTATTGTTGTAGTAGCAGTACATGATGTAGTAGTAGCAGTCGTTGTAGTGGTTGTACATGTAGTTGTAGTAGTAGTTAGTAGTAGTTGTATAGGAATAGTTGTTAATGTAGTGGTTGTACATGTTGTAGCAGTAGTTGTTGTTACAGTAGTAGGAGTAGTACAGCTATGCCAATTGTATACATGTATTTTATTAATCATGCAGCATGAGAAGAGAAAAAAAACAACACTTGTTTATAGAGTGACTGCGAACACCGCCAACTCTCTCCTTCCTCCTTCTCTGGAGAGCTGTCCACAGCAACGTGTGTACGTAAAGAAAGCTTGGCTAACCACTAGGTGATAATACTCCCTGATTGATTGTTGATTGTTTTACAGAAACGTGAGTCATTTACTCAGAGATTGTCGGCATACACGCTCTTTGCATTGGTGTTCATAAGACTTCCTGCTTCTTAGACTTTGTCGTAACATTTATTACCTCGTGTTCGGTGTTATTTTTGAATACGAGCAAATACACCTGACATACACTTACTGATGCAACTAGAGTGCTGCCCCTTTCAGTGGTGTTTTCCACTGAGTGGAATGTTCTTCTGCAGGCGAGTTCTATAAAAGATGGTGAATTAAGAAGGCATTTAAAATTCATCAAACAGATATACTTAAGCATACAAATAGACTGTTTAATATAATCATTATATATTAGAAAATGAATCCATTATAAAAAAATTACCCAAAATGAACAAGCAACTCTAATAATATTTGTCTAGAGGTGCTAGATTTTTTTTTTATAGCCTCATAGAGTAATCAATCGATAAATATTTATTGGACGAGCAGCACGAAAATAACGTCTCAGAGATCAACAATAGATTTTTGTAGTTTTACGCCACAACTCTATTCTGTTTCTTTTGACGTCTACAGGCCCTCAGGCACTGTAGATATTATTTCATGGTGTTGGCTCTTTCATAATTACATTCCATTTTCATTCATTTTGCCTTCCTGAGTGAAAGTCACTAGCCATTCAGATAAGTATTCCTTTAACTCCATTAACAATACACTTTTCATTATTTTTTTCTGCTGTTCTAATGAGTTCAAGCAACAGAAGTATTTGCAAGTGTCCTGCTGAAGGCTGTAGAGCTGAAGGATTCCAAGAGAGAGAAACAAGAAAGAAAGAGGCTGAAATGAAACGAAAGGTTCACAAATCATCTACACCTAAAAATATATATATATATAACTGTTCCTGGCACCAAGAAAACGGTTTTAAACGACTAGATACATTCAAAACCAGCAAACATTGAAAAAGAAAACAGAAAGAAAGATCGTGAAATGAATATCAATAGCACTATGTAATAGTCACGGTTGACTGCTCTCGGGTTCGAAACACCCCACGATAGCAAGAGTGGATAACTCTTGATTACAAGTGCGGCCAAGCGCTAAGTCCATTAGTGCGTATCAATGGAGATCCGAAGAGAGGATAGGGTGGGATGTTCGTTTTGTGTCAAGTACGACTATCTTCAAAGAGATTTCACAAGGTGAGCCAAGGAAGACCGGAATACATGTGTAATACCGTATAGCTCATGTATTTATTTAACTCTTTTTCTATAATACAACAACCTTGCACAATTTTTTTACATGAATTTGCATTGATGTCAATAGAGCTTGATCGTTGACAAGAACACTTTTGCACACGACACGGATCAGCGCATAATCATGTTAAATATTTATGTTTGCTAAGGGCGCCTATGACTTTATTTGAGAACACAAATTATGCAATAACGGGTGTGTGTAAACTTGTGATTTAGTTGAGGAAATTAAAGATAAACTATATTCTGTACTTGCTATTTTTCTATACTATGCAATAACTGGTGTGAAAATTGTGAATTTATTTATGAAGCTACATAAATTATATAATAATGAATCTTTGCAAATTGTTTTGGCAAACAACTAAGTCTATGCTTGCTTGCTTAACTGGATTACCCGTGCAACAAAGGACCTCGACAACAGTTTTCCAGCGCACTCGATTCTGTACTATGCAATAACTAGTGTGAAAATTGTGAATTTATTTATGAAGCTATATAAATTATACAATAACCAATGTCTGCAATCTGTTTTAGCAAACAACTAAGTGTATGCTTGCTTACTTATCTCCTTGAATTGCCTGTGGAACAAAGGACCTCGACAACAGTTCTCCAGCGCACTCGATTCTGGGCAGCCTTTTTCAGTTCTCCCCACAACAGATTGCAGCTCTTCATTTCCTCCTCACAGGATCGTCTCCAGGTGGTCTTAGGGCGACCGTTCCGTCTCTTTTCCTGGGGGTTCCACTGCAAAGCCTGCCAGGTGATGTCCTATGGGGGTTATTGCAGGGTGTGTCCTATTCATCGCCATTTCCGCCTGGCAATCTGCTGGTCGGTGGAATCTTGGTGTGTCCGCTGGCACAAATCGGTGTTCTTTAGTTTGTCTGTCCACGTGATCTTCAGTACGTTACAATACGTCACGAATCTATACAATATTGTACCTTTCCATTGAATATTCTGTGACTGATTTATTAAAACTTTATTTTTCTTTGTTCGTAAAAGAACCTGATAAACCATCTGCTAAGAGCATAGAGTGTGACCGTGGGCTTGTGAAGGGGGAGATTGCAGTGCAGATCATAGGCGTTAATAAGCAAGTACCATGGGCGAAAGGACGCGCTGCGGCAAGCCAGCATGAAATTGACGCATTGGAAACAGATTTCCTTGTTCTTGGTAAGTGGTCAAGCAGAAATTTCTGACCTGAACCGGAGAGTGTAAAAGAGCTAGCTTGGGGGAACTCTTTGACTACCCTGGGAATGCGCGCAGTAGCTTTAACCCTTGATTTCCTATCTGAACTTGCTGCTGAGCATAGAAACACTTCAAAGTAAGTAACTTTAATTTTAAAATTTTGCAACAGCATGAATTATTTATTACACAATATCTATCTATCTCTGTCATCTCTACTCAACAACTTTTCTTTCAACAACACTCCTCTCTCTCTTTTCAATCCTGTCAGCATCGGCTGACCTCCTTCCAGAGAGCGAAATCGGCTTATAGTCGGAAGCTGCTACCATAAAAAAAATTGACTAACTGTCTGTTTACCTACGTATCCATCCATCCATCCATTCGTCTATCTATCTATTTATCTATCTATCTTATCTATTGCGGAGTAAATTTGCCTATCCCTATTTCTAAACTTAATTGTTATATAAATTGTTAAATTGTCAAAGTGACCCGATCTTGGGCACTCCATATGATGGTATATTTTTGTATGTGACAGAATTGGAGTAAACAATTTAGGTTGAAAATATACTAGAAAATTTCTAATGCAATTCCAAATCGGTTCCAACTGGTTGAGTAGTTTTTTCTGACTAATAGGTTGAAGATCAGAAAGGAAGAAAGACAAGCAGAAAGAGAGAGAGAGAGAGAGAGAGAGAGAGAGAGAGAGAGAGAGAGAGAGAGAGAGAGACTATTAGAAGAGAAAAAGCTAATTTGAAGATCAGAAAGTAAACATAGAATTTAAAAGTCTAATACCATACAGTACTCTATATTTTGCCCAGCCTAGCACTTCTGTGTGGTATTACCTTGCCTCTATGGAGCCATCCAATGAGAAACAAATGGACACTGAAAGTGTATTTGGCAAGAGTTGAGTGGTTGGGTGAGGAACACGAAATGCCATTGGACAAGAGGGCTTTGAAGGTTGATATTTTCCATCTGAGCAGCAGATGTTTACAATATTTTACTGAAACACAGGGCTTCTTGGCTATCTGAGCCTCCTATCGAAACTTCTTTACATTTGCTAGGCCACGCCGTTGACCTCAGAAACATTTCCATGCAGAATGCTACAAGCATAGGGAAAGGTTCAAACAGTATGCCTGCTGTTTCAGAATTGGTGAGACTTACGAGGGTCTAATAAGTTTTATGTTTTAAGGAGACACTTCTGGGGTCATGTTCTCAAGGAATTCTGCACAGACCACAAAACGCATCATCTTCAGATGACGTAGTAGGGATCAAAGACCAGTTTGTATGCTATTGCGACAAACAAGAATCAGAGGCGTACCTAGGATATTTTGCGCCCGGGGACGAACTATAAAATTGGCACCCCCCCTCCCATTTAATCCCCCTTTATTACCCTTGTTCACTTATTATAATGTAACGTTGTAAGCCTCATTTTGGCGCCCCAGTACCTTGGCACCCGGGGAAATATGTACCCCCTGCCCCCACCCCCTAGCTAAAAATAAATAGACACATTTTTCGTGAATCATTTTCTTTTAGACCAGTAGAGTACAAACTATACACGCACCCTCGTGACGTCATGACTATAGAGATATATATTGATTAGTATTGTACTGATTATTTCTAAAATTGCCTTATTGGCTTGCTTTTATTTCTTCTTGCATTTCACTAATACTTTATTTGCATGCCATCTTATTAAACTTCTAGTTTTTGAATCGATTGAATTGTTGTGAATATGAACATTCTTTTGTTTACGTGTTGTAGTGACGTCCATCCATAATTCCATTTGTCTACAATATGGTGTTAATGTCTATGTCTAATGTCTATGTCATTTCTGAGGTGATGAATCAGCAGCTAAATCGGGGAGGGGGGGGGGGGTCTTTATGAGCCACGGATTTTCAAAAGGAGGTTCTGACGAATAGGAAGATAGATCCCCTGAAAGGAAATCAGAAGTTACTCTGGAACTCTCTAGATTAATAACTAGCTAAACTTTTCTTAACCGTTTTAGAGTTATAGTACCTTAATTCTTACGTGAGACAGGTGTAGATGCAATACAGAAGGATTAACTTGTGATATGAATACGCTCATTGGGGAGGTGAAAGGTGTGGGGAAATACCCGTGATAGAGGGAAGTGAAAAGAATAAAACCACTAACCTTTTGCACCAGACTACATGATGAAATCAATAGACTGGACCGGGATGTTGGCCTGTGAATTGACTACTTGAGTGGACAGAAAAGAAAACCTCATTATTCCTCTTAGTGGCTCAATGGAGGGAAAATTAGCCTATGTCACGTGACAGACGGTGAAATTGTAAATCAAATACAAAATTTTGATTACTATTCCGCAAACCTAGAGTGATAAATTCATCGGGTAGTTTGTCCACTCCGGAACAGCAGAACAGTGATTAATTTTAGAAAGCCTAAAGAATTTGGTTAAGTGGGGGGGGGGGGAATCCCAGAAAAAAATATATTCTCCTTACCTCATTTTGTTTTGGTGTCAAAACCAGTGAAGAAAACATTTGTACTTATATTTATTAGAAGAATGAATGTGTTATATTTAAATTGTATTAATAGATTATTTCTTTTAAGCGTAGCATAATGTTAGAGGTAAACACGGGAAACAGTGCTGAATTTCATAGTAAATTTGTTATTCTTTTATTAATCATTTAAAGCTCCATAAAATTATCTGCAGAGTTCTTATTCTTGGGTTGAAGTAATCGCGAGTTGCTTCTCACATTAGTCTTACAAGAAAGTGTGTACATGTAACAAGTTCAGACATCTCCGGTTGAGAAAGGAGAAGCAATCTTGCGCATCGAAACGTGACAGCTTCAAACAACTAAGTGCAAAACCACGAACATTCGTCCATGATGTACTTAGAACTGAGAATAGTTTTAGACTTAAAACCCTTTTACATTCAAGAATTTTGTGTTGTACCATGATTACTACAAATTTATGTTGGATAGTTATTGTTGTATTCAGAATTCATTTCTGTGTGAAATATTGATTTATTTGTAATTCATTAAATTTTTAAAAAAACAGTGAATTATTTTTAAAATTATCCAGTGACTATATTATTCATGTTTCAACATAGAGAATTATAAATATTGTGTTTGCATTAGCCAGATCTATGAATGTGTATTAATCAAATTATATTATGAATAAACTAATGTATTTGTACATAGGCGAAAGCTATTTTACCCATGTGTAGTATTAAATGGACTGCATCCCATATCTTGAAAATATGTTTTTATCGTTTTTGTTAACATAAACTTTTTATTAATTTTATTCATCTAATCGTTAAAATTCATTAGCATGTCATTTCTGTGTAAATTCATCTTGTAATGTTGGTATTATCTTTGCTCTGTTTATTGTCGCTTATAACACCGTAGGGGCTGTCAAGTCTGATATTATCAGCCAAACTTATTACGTTTGTGGGTCTGTCAGCATCACTATTACCATCGTGCGTGTGTGGTTAAAACCGGACATTGAGGAGAAGCGCGGACAGCGGGCATGACATAGAAGTGTTGCAGATGAAATTGCAAGTTTTGAGGACAGTGGAAACCAGAGCCTTCCAAGATTGTTCTTTACGCCATTTGTTTTATCGCTATAAATTTTTTAGACTTGCTGATGTAATAAAGGATGGATGGTTGGTATAATCACTGCACAGTAAGACTTTTTTTTTAATTCGCAATCAAAATACTTTAAACCTGTTGACTTTTCGTGTTCCTATCTGTATACACCTTTGCTAGTAATGGTTTTACAATTATAGCGGAAGCGCAACGCCACACCTTGGTTTGTCTGTTAACTGTGTGCAAATCAACGAACAGGGTTCTCGCGAGGGTAACTCCGATAATGGCAGAGATAACTATTTTCCTGTGCGCTTTCACGTAGCCGGGACAAAGTTGTTTATCACACTGAATGCCATAATGCACTCACTAACCCCCATTCAGGGAATTATCTGTTTCAAAAATGTGCCAGTTTTATTGGGAGTGCGATGGAATGAGGAGACACCTTTCTGCATTTTTCTTTTGTTGCTTTTCTATTTAAAATAATAAAGATAATACTTCAATTATTTCATGGTGTGGAGTTTTATTTTATTATTTCTTTCTAGGTTGTCAATTTCCAAGTAACTTAATTCAACTGCGTTCTTGCTTGATTTCTACCGGATTTTCTTTCCCTTTGAGGGCTTTAAAATGTCGCAAATGTTGGGGAAATATGTTTATTTTAAAATCCAAATTTCTTCAACATTATAAACACACTCACATGCACACACACACACGCACAAACACAGATTTAAATGTGCAGAGTTGCAGATTTAAAGTTGAAGTTTGACTTTTGATTAATTAAATATAATGAGATTGTAGCAGAGTAATTTGCCCATCCCTATTTCTATATTTAATAATTATATCTTTGTTGCTAATGTCAAAGTGACCCAACCTCGGGCATTTATATTTTGTGTCAAAGTTGGAAGTAAACAACTCAGGTGGAGAATGTACTAAAAAAAATTACGCAATCCAAACCAGTTCCAGCTGGATGAGAAGATTTCTGACTAATAGTCTCACACTTGTTCATAACAAATTCATCCACTCGGGATGGACCGAAAGTTATTTTGTTGAAGAAAGTCTATATTCTAATCACTTTGAATTTGACGAAACTCGAGTCCGGTCATAAAGACAATCATTAGCTTATGGTAAGTTAACTGAGTGATAAAAAAATTGGACTTAGAATATTTCACACGTTTGCTATTGATCTATTGTTTGAATTAGAGAGTGTTTACGCATTTGAATCATTATTTCTATGTTCACTAATTCTGTTTACGTTGTGCATTATACTTATGAATTTTGACTGATGCTATATTTATTATTATGCTGCATGTGTATCGCGCTAATGAAATTGTTGCAGGATTTGTTAGCTGAGAATGTATGTAAGAGAGAAAAGAGTTATAGAGATGAAATATGAAATTTAGCGCTGCCTTAATTTGACTTTTGCAGAGAAAAGTGTGCCTTTTTTTTTCAGGCTACATGATTGCTGTACTCTCTCTGATCATGATGGTGTATGCATCCAGTGTTATATTTGAACTTAACAGTAAACATTTTGATGTGAATTGATTCCTGTGAATTCTATTCGAGAGCCAGTATGGCAGAAAATTGAGGCTTGAAATTGGTCTCGAGAATTCACGCAGATTATTTTGAACATTCCTCGTGGTGTACTGAGTAGCGTTCATAAAAATTTGGGGATATTCCTCCTGATGTGCTTGATAGCACAAAGGAAATTCAGGATGATTCTCCATGGTATGCATGGAGAGCACATTGAAGGTTCTGGAACAGTTGTCTAACGTGCCTAGAAGGAGTACATGAGGTCGTCGTCTAAAAATGAAACAGTGATCTGTTGCAAACCACATGATTGTGAATGCGTGCTAGTGACAGTGGCCATCTTTGAAATGGTTATGTACACTTACTTTAAATATTTCTCTAAAACTCCACTCTCTTGCCTATGATAAATTATGGCTATGAATTTGATTATATACATATATTATCATTTGAGTGCTGATGTTTACGGTAGTATTAATGATTGTTGATTTAATAAACTTATTGACCTTCTTACACATATTGATTATATGTTGGAGAGATAAATATAGATTAAAGACGGATTTATCTTCTTCTTTGGTACGTTTTCCACCTCTGGAAATATTGTGTGACAGTGAATGTTTGTCTTTAATGTTGTGGAAGAGGAAAAACGTTTACAGCATCTGAATATCCGCCAAGTGAGAGAGACGAGCGGTGTCCTCTGGAGAATTGTTAATAGCATATATTGATTCTCATCACTTATAATTAGTAGTTACAGATAATAAGAATAATAATCATATCCACAACCACAGTGGTGTTGTGTCACAGAGTTAATTATTTTTATTTTGTTCCAGATTAAACTATCATAACTAGCATTTCACCCCATTGTTGTTTTTTTTTTGAATGCTAGAGATCCCTGGTATCGTTTATCCCAGACAAAGAAAGAAAAAAGAAAAGGAAAGAAAAAAAGAAAAAAGAAAGGAAGGAAGAAAAAAGAGAGAGAAAGAAAGAAGGAAAGAAAAAGAAAGAAAAAAGAAAGGAAGGAAGAAAAAAGAGAGAGAAAGAAAGAAAGAAAGAAAGAAAGAAAGAAAGAAAGAAAGAAAGAAAGAAAGAAAGAAAGAAAGAAAGAAAGAAAAGGAAAGAAAAAGAAAGAAAAAAAGAAAGGAAGGAAGAAAAAAGAGAAAGAAAGAAAGAAAGAAAGAAAGAAAGAAAGAAAGAAAGAAAGAAAGAAAGAAAGAAAGAAAGATTCGTATCTTCTTGGCAGAAAAGTTCCTTCCGTATTTGGAATTGATCACATGTTCGTCCTTGCTTTCCAACGGCTTCCTGCAGAGCCACACGTGGTGGTAGTGGTGGTGGTGGCTCCATTAACTGCTGTCCAACCCGGATTCCTTTAAGGAACTTTTTTTCATCTGTCGACGTTCTCGTTTCTGTTTGGAATCCGGAAGACTTGTTCACCATCTAGTTTTCAGGAAGGTGAGGGGAGCCACACCTCTCCTTTGTGTCTGTTTTACCAGGAAGGTGTATAGCAAATGAGATTGGGTGGGAGGGAGGTAGGGAAGTTATTTGTTATCAAGAAATCTAGGTGTAACTGAACCAAGGTGCGGCACACCCTGCTTTCATTCTGCTGAAGGTCAAAAGGTGCAAGTTTTAATTCTTT
Organism: Sinotaia quadrata; assembly: GCA_028829895.1. Taxonomy (NCBI): domain Eukaryota; kingdom Metazoa; phylum Mollusca; class Gastropoda; order Architaenioglossa; family Viviparidae; genus Sinotaia; species Sinotaia quadrata. The sequence goes on from CM054180.1 coordinate 106,889,623, forward strand.
CTGAGCCTCCATAAAGAGCACTTGACACAAACCAGAGGGTCCTAATAATTGGAGCCCCACATGGCACCTATCGCCAGCTGTTAAGCTTGGAATTAGGGTATTAGGTAAATTTTTTGCTCATTTGCTACTCATACCACCATTTTCGAAGGACGGATAGAGTGGTCACCCTTTTCCATGGAGTGGAAAAATCGAGCGTTATGCAATTGGAAGATTGAAAACGTAATCGAACGAGTATGGTGCCGAAGTAACTGGTCTTTGTGGTACTTTTTTTTTGTGAAACGGCAGTAATTTATTTCTAGATTTCCTAAATGTGGTAAATAAAATACACAATTTAAAGACGTGATGCAATTCTAGCCTTTTGTGTGTGTGCATTCACATGTGCACATGTGTGTATCTGTGTGTTCAACGGACAAGTGCTTTAGTAACAGTGCAACAGTGATTAGGATTTTTTTCTTTTTTCCTTTATTGCCCAAAGGACAAAGTGGGGGTGGGGGTGGAGGGGAGAACGAGAAGGGGATATGAACAATGCGTCTAATGCATTTTGAATATTTTTTGAATTTCGATTTTTTTTTATATTTCGAAGTCAGTCATCCGTTACGTCGCGAGAATCATTTCAAGTGTCACAGTTATACTTCTCTCAGAAATGAATTGATTAATTTTGTATTTTATTTATTTTTATTTTTATTATTATATTAAATTATTAATTAAATTAATTATTATTTATTTTATTTATTACAATGTATTATACTAATTTTTCCTTCATTTTCACTGCGTATATGCATATTAGTGGGGAGTCTGAGAAGACTGGGGGCCCTGTTACATTCAAAATAGTAATTTATGTTTAATTCAGAAAGTTTTTCCCTTTCATTTATTAATTTTTGGTTCTGAGACTTTCGTATTGAGAATACAATAGAATTGCGCATAGCATTCCTCAGAATTACAGATTCCTAAGATGTCAGCAACCAAGCAACTGTGCAACTAATATGATCATGGACATTTCTTTACACACACACATATACACACACACACACACAATGTACCTACATATGCACACATGATGGCACGCACACATTGACACAAATGCCCAGACTCACACTTGCACGCATACAGGCACACACATATGAACATGTGCAGGTATACACATACACACAGCAACTACACTAAAAACAAAAGTTGTTTTTTTATGTAAACAGACTGTATCCATATCGTCAGTTCCAATAAAATACATTAGGGTAGATTTTTGTTTATGCTTTATTCTTAAGGGAAGTTTATTTCAAGACATTGCAATCATGCACCCAAATCACTGATAACTGAAAAGAGGGTGGCCAATATTGCCTCACTGTCATGGAATCAAGGGCAAGTTATGCCTGTCTTTCTAACAATTTTATCTTTAATCATTATTAAGTTCTTTGATGTTTTCATCTTTCGTATTATACATTTCTTTATGCTGGTGAATGCAGCCATGTTATTTGATTGCATCCATAGTGGGTTATGGACAATTAGAGAGTCCCATGCATGTTAAAAGTTATATCGGCCGCTATAAACAGATTACATGCTGTGCTTGAATGATTGTAAAGAAGGGTTGTTGTTGTTGTTGTTGTTCAAACCTAATGCTTATAACCTTGCATTGATGGAGCCCTGCCTATGATTCATAGATGTGCATAAATAGTGAGAGACCAGTTCGGGAAATTATTCACAAAGAAGATTTTGCCTAAATTTACAGAGGCTGCACTATTGTCATGAATCGCAGATAAACCCGCTAAATATTCAGACAAGGTAACACATAGATTTCTTAATATTTGTTAACTAAATTTTATTTAGAATGTTGTAGTGTGATTCTGTATATTTTATTGCGATTGATTAGGATTTGTTGCTATTTCTCCTGACTTTGTGGCCAGAGAATAGTGTGACCAAAGTTAACACGTTCCATAACTTTAATAATTTATTGAGATGTGTAATGATGTTGTGGAATGCTATTTGATTTCCATTAAAGTAAATGTTAATTTGAAAATTGTAAAACACTGTGCACATTTGAACATTTGTGTTCATGTAATAATTATAACCCACCTGTGTGTGACATATTTTCATTTTAATTATAACATGCATGTGCATGGTTCAACCCATTTTTATCTTCATTGTAAAAATATGAATTGAGATAAGTTGTAATAGGACACTTATTGTCTGTTGCCCTATATATGGATTGGCGAATTATAGGTTTATCACTCATGGAAATAACTGCTATTGTTTCAGTGTGGGTTTTTATTTGGTTCCATTTCTTGGTTGGAGTTCAGTTGGGAAAGTCCATGTTGGTATTTCAACTAATGCCGAGTTCTGTGGCTATTGAGCTGGGAACTTATTGATGTGTGTGTAGAATAGATAGTCCTAACGACCTTCATATTTGTGTGTATTGATTTATGGATTCACTATTTTAAATATTAAATTTTTATACTTTTGTTATGCAAATAGTGGAAGTTGACTAATTATTAGCGAGAGGAAGACTGAAAGGAATGGGGCTGGGGGCAAGAGTCAAAGTGAAAGTTTAGTACGCATAATTAGTCCATTATTAGGAGAATGTGCCCAATTCACACAATATTACACATATTCATCTGTTACTATAATTAATATCTAAACTGAGAGCATTAATTAAGGAGATTAAAGGGTGAGTCTGGCAACCAGTCTGTCCTCAGCATAGGTGTGACGTTAAAATTAACAATCTTTAAATCCTCATGCTCAGACAGGGGATCTCTAAACAAATGTTGGAATGTAACATTCACCACCATCCTCCCAGTCTGCTTCTGAAATTCTAGTCTCTGCTGATCGTCGATTTGGTATGTAGTGGGTGTCACCACTTGTTCTGGTCAAGCTGATATCCAGGGACTCAATCATTGTGAGCCCATACTAGTTTCAAAAAGTGCCCAAGAATAATCTTCAAATCACAGGTTGGTATCAGTTATCATTTTCAAACTGTGGTTAAAGCTTTCGGTTGCTCTGCCACTTCTCACCACTAATATGAGTGTGCGTATAAATACAGATACGTTCTTCTGTATCGAGTAATGCGTGCGAGCGTGTATATAATGAAATGACAATGTCTACCACCTTCTACCACTGTCTGCCACTTTCTATCACTGTCTACCACTGTCTGCCACTCTCTATCACTGTCTACCACTGTCTGCCACTTTCTATCACTGTCTATCACTGTCTGCCACCTTCTATCACTGTCTGCCACTTTCTATCACTGTCTATCACTGTCTGCTCCCTTCTATCACTGTCTACCACTGTCTGCCACCTTGTATCACTGTCTACCAGTCTGCCACCTTCTATAACTGTCTGCAACATTCTATCACTGTCTATCACTGTCTGCCACTGTCTACAAACTTCTATTACTGTCTACCACTGTCTGTCCCTTCTATCACTGTCTGCCACCTTGTATCACTGTCTATCACTGCCTGCCTCCTATTACTGCCTACCACCGTCTGCCACCTTATACCACCTTATACCACCTTCTATCACTGTCTGCCTGCCACCTATTACTGCTTACTACCGTCTGCCACCGTATACCACTTTCTATCACTGTCTATCACTGTCTGCCACATTCTAACACTGTCTATCACTTTTTATCACTGACTGCCACATTCTAACACTGTCTACCACCTTCTATCACTGTCTATCCCTGTCTGCCACCGTAAGACACCGTAAACAGACAATTTATAAGAAATAATGAGATTATCAATGGCATTAATTATTCAAGTAACTGACTGAAATAAAGTGAGTGATCTATTTCAGTCAGTTGCGATTGTCTAAAATTTGTTTATGAAGATAAGCGTGCCAACAAGTCAAGAATAACAAACAGACATAAAGAACGACTTAAAATACTGGTGGCTTTGTTGCTGGCAATGTCTCGCGTTTTGAGACGTCGAAACTGTTGACCGATTCGAGCCAGAAATGCTAGTTTACTATTTAACTCATATCAGCAGTAGAGTACGTCCGCCGAAAGTGAACAGACATGATTTGATTTTCATATATCTCGCGTCGGTGTGTAAACAGTTAAAATGTCTGAATGACAAGAAGGAAGAGATGGGCATAAAATACTTCATGGAACAGAAAACCTTGACTATTATATTTTGAAATATATTTAGCCTATAGTATTGCCCAATAAACTTTAGCTTGATATGCAAACTGCTCTTTTATTCCCTATAATATGCTGTGGTTGGCATGGGTTGTTTTGCCGTAAATACAAATATTCAAGGTTTTCCAGTACAATGACACTTCGGCGCCCTTTTACACTTTACCACGAAATAGCTGGCACTAGCAAGTGCGTACACTATAAACATATATATATACACTCTCTCACAAACATTCAAAGCATTTCCTCTTCATCTTCGTCTGCACTGACGTAAGGATTACGTCGCAAAGATTACGTTATCTCTAATAAAAAAAAAACTCTAATCCCTCCCCCCCTCCTCACCCGCACAAATCCCGATAGTCACCAGACGGGGCTGTATTTTTAACCAGCTTAGTCACAGTGGCCGCCATTATAGTCAGCTTATCACAGTGGCCGCCATTAAAACCAGCTTAGCCACAGTGGCCGCAAGCTCTCATCCATAAAATAGGTCTGCACGCAGATCTGAAAACCCACGAACACGAGAATTTTCAGGAACTCGAGCGGAGTGCATACGCACTCTTCTGGAGAGTCCTCTGACTCTGATCTGCTGTCCGAAGAGACTGTGACGTCATGCTCATCAAGTAGTGTGGACAAATGGCCATTAATGGAGCGAATCGTGAACAGAATGTCCGTTTGGTCCTTCACCAGCCTCTGAATAGCCTCGATGAAGTCGTCCTCTACTACCTGTCACAGAAAGAAAGCATTTTTCACGTTACTATCACAGACAAGCATTCCCTCGTCATTGTCAAAAAAAAACACTCCCTTATTATGTCACAGAAAAATATTTCTCACTGTCACAGGCAAGCATTCCCTCGTCACTGTCAGACAAGCACACTATCACATAAAGAATTTCCCCGTCACTATCACATAAAACATTACTCCGTCACTATCACATAAAGCATTTCCCCGTGCTGTCACAGAGTTCCATATGCACACCACCATTGGTGTCTGGCTCTTTTTATTGCGCATGCAAGGGTTATGTTTTATTGACGTGTTTGCAGTTGAGAGTGCATATGAAATGAAAAGAAAATGTAAACAAGACAAAAACAAACAAACAGCCGCACTCACCCCCTCTCAAAACAATAGCACCCGAGAGGTTTATCTTCTGATGAATGTGAATAAAATTAATTATCTTACCTCTCTCTCTCTCTCTCTCTCTCTCTCTCTCTCTCTCTCTCTCTCTCTCTCTCTCTCTCTCTCTCTCTCTCTCTCTCTCTCTCTCATACGGAAGCTGCAAATCATCCATCATAAACAGGGGTAACTTCTAAGCAACGAATGACGATTAAAAAGAGTTCAGAATACATTACAATACGATAACTTCCGCTTTCAACTGTATCTATCAGTAAATATAAGATTAGTTAATAAATGCCAACAAAAGTCCTAGAGCTGACTAGCTCCTCCATCGTTGAGCAAGAATGAATAATTAATTAAATTACAAATCCTTAATTAGCTTTGCATATTTATAATCAAATTAAATGCCATGAGTTTTTTTTTTTCTACAATATATTGAATTAATTTACTTACAGTTTTTATTTCTATACCCTTCAAAGATTCAAGTAGGGTGAGTTCAACGACGATACAAAGTGGTGATAAAAAGTGGTGATACAAAGTGGTGATAAAAAGTGGTGATACAAAGTGGTGATACAAAGTGGTGATACAAAGTGGTGATACAAAGTGGTGATAAAAAGTGGTGATACAAAGTGGTGATAAAAAGTGGTGATAAAAAGTGGTGATAAAAAGTGGTGATACAAAGTGGTGATAAAAAGTGGTGATACAAAGTGGTGATAAAAAGTGGTGATACAAAGTGGTGATAAAAAGTGGTGATACAAAGTGGTAATACAAAGTGGTGATAAAAAGTGGTGATACAAAGTGGTGATACGAACGGTAGTACGAACCATGATATGAATGTTCGCGTAGAAAAATAGAAGAAAACACAACTGAAGTAGAGACATAATTAAAACAAGACCTCTCATGGGTCTCCTGGCCTCCCCATGACACCCTCCTCGTGTCACATAATCAGCACTCTGCGTGATCCAAAAGTCGACTGCCTCTTCATAGGTCAAGTCATGCGGACTCGCAACCTCCGCCATCACTATCTGCGACAAGTTGATTTTACCCCTGCACCCCAGTGGGGCATGTATCCTCGCACCGTGCCGCCACACCTCCACCAATATGTCTGCTTGGAATGTGACCAAAATATCCGTGGTATAGGTCTTGGTCGAAACATGCCTGGACTACTGTCCTTGCGACTGGTTCTTTTCTCGTCACAATTGGGCCGCGTGGCTCTCTAAAAAATGGTTTGATTTCAAATTTCCCAGCGAACTTCCACTGCATTGAATGGTCCCAGTTACCATTGGGCACTCAATAAGCAACAAAAAAAAAAAAAAAAAAAACACACACACATACACACACACAAGGAAATAAATCCAGTTTACTTCCTTCTCTAACTGTTTCTTCTAGTCTCTCTAAATGTCAGTTTCCTCTGGTGTTGAAAAACAAACTACATTCTCCCAAAGATAAATTCACAACACAGACTGTTTCTTTCTCAAAGCAAAGTCTGTACTGTTTTTCTTAAAGATAAATTCTCAACTGTCTTTCTTTTCTTAAAGCCAATTCTGAACTGATTTTTTTTTTCAAAAGTAAATTCTCAACTGTTTTTCTTTTCTCAAAGCCAATTCTGAACTGTTTTTCTTAAAGGCATATTCTCAACTGTCTCTCTCTCAAACAAGTTCTAGACTGTTTTCTGTCGCTTTCTATATTCCTTCTCTCTTCAAATTCATTGTCTTTATCCTCTTGTCCGAGAATCACGGTGAGAAAAATCTGCAAGCTGGCAATATCGCCACGTTAGATAACTCCTTCCATTCAGAGCACGCAATTCTCAACAACAACAACAAAAAAAAAGTTCCTTTGTTCCCATTCTCTCCTACACTTACACAATACCAGCTAGTTCCTAAATAATGCATACAGCTACAAAATAATCAATATTCTCTCTACACTTACACAATACCAGCTAGTTCCTTAATAATGCATACAGCTACAAAATAATCAATATTCTCAGCAAAACAGTGTCATGCTGAACCCATGCAAACTTTTAAAAGGGCTTCACAATTGACACGTTCAGAAAGCCTTTCAAAAAGTCATATCCCCAAATCAGCTTTTCCAAATGACACAACTCTCTGCATTAATGCATTGTTTAAAAAAAAAATATATCACAATAGCAAAACAGTGCGGGCGAAACTACACACACACACGCACGCACGCACGCACGCTCCAGCCAACAATTTGAAACTTGGTTTTATATGCATATTAACAAAAATTAGATTTATTAATAACTGTTTCAACCTAACGCTTCAATTATGAGTGAAGAAATATACTGTGTGTTTGTTAGTCATGTACATTTTAGCTACACTTTCGAACTTAACATTTAGAAAGCTTTTAGACTTATCCGTGCGGTGCGACACTAACATGAAATTTCGCGGTAATCAGATAGCCGAAAAATGAATAAGGGAAGAATCATACCCGATTCGGCAAACAGAAATAACCCAAAAAAATTTCGAGGGGAGTCCATTCCCCTCCCCGTCACTGTCACAGAAAAGCATCCCTCCCCGTCACTGTCACAGAAAAGCACCCCTCCCCGTCACTGTCACAGAAAAGCACCCCTCCATCAATGTCATAAGGTCATCCCCACCACTTGCAAACGTCCTCTGTCACAAAAATCCAGATCGCTATTAACATACTAGCACCTCTTCAGAACTATACTGCAGAGCAGTGTCCGGCACCACACGCCCACAGGGAATCATAGAAGTGTGTGGTGAGAGCACTATAGTGTGTCAGGCACCACACGCCCACAGGGAATCATAGAAGTGTGTGGTGAGAGCACTATAGTGTGTCAGGCACCACACGCCCACAGGGAATCATAGAAGTGTGTGGTGAGAGCACTATAGTGTGTCATGTAATTGCAGTCAGCACTTGACTAGCGCTATCATCATTATTGTCGCTGTCGTGAGTACTCAGGTATTTTCTTTCTTTGTTCACATCAAATTTGAGACGTTTTGCTGTAATGTATATTACTTCAGAAGAATGTTTCTTTCTTTGTTCACATCAAATTTGAGACGTTTTTGCTGTAATGTATATTACTTCAGAAGAATGTTTCTTTCTTTCTATTATTTCTCTCACTCCGACTCATTCTTTCTCCCTCTTTCTCTATTTTCTTCTGCTTCTTTTATTTTTCATTCAGTCAGTTACTCTTTTTTCTTTCCTTTCTTTTATTCATATGCTTTCATTTCTCCAGGCTTCACTCTCTCTCTCTCCTGTTTAATTTTTTTTTAACTTTGCCCTTTTTAAACGTATTTTTGATGGACATCTTTCTTTCTTTCTTTTCTCTCTCATTATTTTAATCTTTTCAATCTCTTTCCCCCCTGTCTCTTTCACTCATTGCATTCCTTCAATTTCTGTAAATGTAAAATGTCTGCAAAAAATGCAATTTATTTTAAGCAATGCAAATGCTATCAAATTATAACTCTTTTGTCCCAATTCTGACTCGTGCAAGGGCATACTCATTACACTCGGGCAAAGAACTACTCAGTATACTCGGGCAAAGAACTACTCAGTATACTCGGGCAAAGAACTACTCAGTATACTCGGGCAAAGAACTACTCAGTATACTCGGGCAAAGAACTAATCAGTATAGTCGGGCAAAGAACTACTCAGTATACTCGGGCAAAGAACTACCCAGTATACTCGAGCAAAGAACTACTCAGTGTACTCGGGCAAAGAACTACTCGGTATACTCGAGCAAAGAACTACTCAGTATACTCGGGCAAAGAACTACTCAGTATACTCGGGCAAAGAACTACTCAGTATACTCGGGCAAAGAACTGCTCAGTATACTCGGGCAAAGAACTACTCACTATACTCGGGCAAAGAGCTACTCACTATACTCGGGCAAAGAACTACTCATTAAACATTTAAATATCTTTCTCTCGTTTTTCTTCATTTTTTTCTCCTATCTTCTTTTCTTTCATACATTTTCTGTTCTTTATTTCTTAATTTCTAATTGTTTTTCTTTTTTCTGTCTCCTAACCTCTCTGTCTCTCATTCACACTTTCTTTACTTTTCCCTCCTTTGTCAACTCTTTCTCTATCACTCCTGTTTTTGTCTTACACTTTTTGTTTTCAAAAGTCTCTTTCAGAACCTCTCTTTCTTATTTCGTACTGCCCTCTCTCTTTCTCATTCATTCTTTCTCTTTCATCTATTTCTCTATGTTAAAGTTATTTCTGCATATTTCTTCCTTTCTCACTCTGTCTTTCTTTTCTTTTTGTTACCCCCACCCCACCCACATCTCTTTCTGTGTGTATGTATGTGTAGAAGATATCAGTTAATATCAACACTGTCCACAATATGTGGCGCATCTGTCTGTTGTGTCTGTATTCAATATACCAGGAACATAGCTCATAATACGTGACATCGTTTTGACCTGTATAGGAGATATCAACTAACATAGCTCATAATACGTGACATCGTTTTGACCTGTATAGGAGATATCAACTAACATAGCTCATAATACGTGACATCGTTTTGACCTGTATAGGAGATATCAACTAACATAGCTCATTATACGTGACATCGTTTTGACCTGTATAGGAGATATCAACTAACATAGCTCATAATACGTGACATCGTTTTGACCTGTATAGGAGATATCAACTAAAACAGCTCATAATGCTTCTCTCTCTCTCTCTGACCTATACAAAATATATCAGCTGACAAGGTCCATAATACGCGACATGTGTGTGTGTGTGTGTGTAAATGAGTGTGCGTAAATGTGTGTGTGTGTATGTGTGTGTGTGTGTGTGTGACCTGTATATAAGACATCAGCTAGCACGGCTCATAATACATGCCAACTCTCTCTGTAATCTGTACTCGAAGATATCGGTTTACATGGCATACAATACATGAATCTCTCTCTGTGTGTATAGAAGATATCAATTAACACGACTCATAATATGTAACCTCTCTTAATTGGTGACCTGTATACAAGATATCAGCTATTATAAGATGTAACACTTTTTTAAAATGTGATTTGACCTAGGCCAATGGCTTTGTCCTCCTTTGACCTTTTTTTTTTTTTTTTTATAAGACGCCTCTGGTGGTACCGCCACTTGAAAGCTACTGTAGCTGGAGCACACCATGCCTTGAAACTTTGTCCCTTTGCAGTGGTAATACCCCCGGATTACTGGTGCTTAACTAGTAGACAGGCAGAGTTCAAGCTGACGTTCGTGACCTGCGCGTGACCTGAGCAAACTTTATGGCTTAGGGTCGAGTGGGGATTCCAATCCGAACTTTTGGCCTCGCCCAGCTCGCAGTTACCTCTAGTGTAATCTTTTGTTGCTTTCCCGTGTGTGAAGATGTGAAAGAAAACTTGAACAAGGCGTCCTTCCCCTTGGAATGACGTGACCTCCAATGGAAAACTGATCCTCGGTCTATTTAATTTTCTTTTCTTTCTATCTGGTTACATTCAGAAGTGTTCATCAAGAACACAACGTATGTTCGATATAAATCGCATTAGTTTACGGACGAAATGAACTTGCCAGTTTATAAGTGTGAATGTAAAGTCAATCAAAAAAGCTTAACTCCAACGGTCGCGGAGGCAAAGATATGGATTTTGTAGGCCAACGAAAGATGCTGGCACCAAAATTGTGGGTGAGCAAAAAAACGATAGTGCATTTTGAACAAAAAACGTATAGCCATTAGTGTAAGAGCGACTGAGCTTTAAGTATGTTATATTTCCTGGTGGCAACAGCTCTCTCATCGTAAAGAGCCAAGTATGTCAGTATTACCTGGCGGCACAGCTCAGTCATTGTAAAGAGCCAAGTATGTCAATATTGCTTGGCGGCACAGCTCAGTCATTGTAAAGAGCCAAGTATGTCAATATTGCTTGGCGGCACTGCTTGGTCATTGTAAAGAGCCAAGTATGTCAATATTGCTTGGCGGCACTGCTTGGTCATTGTAAAGTGCCAAGTATGTCGATATTGCTTGGTGGCACAGCTCAGTCATTGTAAAGAGCCAATGAGTTTTAAGTGTGTCAATGCTGCTTAGTGGCAGCATCTTAGGATTTAACTATGTCAGTATTGCTTGTTAGTCACAAAATGCTGGAATTTTAAAGAAATACTGAGTAAATGTTACATATTATGTCGGATGGGTTAAAGTCACTGAAAATAAGTGTTTAAGTGGACCGTTTAATTAACATATTTTAGTAAAATATTTTTGCCAAAAGTATGCACTTTAAAATATCATTGAATTAAGACATTACAGTACATGGTTGTTGCTAAACTATGCACTTTAAAAGTACCACTGAATAAGGTATGTCAGTTAGTATATGCTATAATTTTTGCTGAACTTAAGCATTGTAACATAACAACAGGAATAAAATTGTTCGGCAGTTATCTATTGGTGACAAATCTAGCTCAGTGACTTTTTCTATATCCTCGTTCGGCAGTCATCTATTTCAAATATCGATGTTGGATGGTTGTTAAACATGGATATAGAAAATGTCACTGAGCTAGACGGCATTAATAGATGAGTGTCACTCATCACTGACCTAGACATGTCTGCAAAATATAGATATAGAAAAAGTTACTGAACTAGACATGTCTTTAATGGATGACTGCCAAATACAGATTTAAAAAATGTCACTGAACTAGGCATGTCATTAATAAATGACTGCCAAATACAGATTAGAAAAAGTCACTGAACTAGGCATCCCATTAATGCAGAATGTAGATAGTTTTACAAATCAGAGAGCTATGTATACTAAAGTAGCAGGTATTAATTAAACATAATTTTTAAGTGTGACTGGTTGTTGACGTTTAGTAAGTTTAACGAAGTCTCCTCCATTAAAAAACATATGTCTACTTTGTGTCTCTGAAAACTTGTAATTTCACCGATCTCTTTGAAGGAGTCGTCATCAATATTCCCCCAGGAAAAATTCCACTTACCCGAGACAGGATGAAGCAGGTCACGATTTGAAGACACTAACACAAGATTTGTTATCCACATATGCCCAATGTTGTGTATATCTGTGAAAGTATGTATTTAATACGACCTGTACAAGGCATCCCTTTACTCTCAGCGGAATTGTAAACATGCGTCTAGGCGTGTGCAGATAAATATTACCAGGATACTGTGTCCTTCTTGCAATTCAAGAAACTATAGCAACAAAATCCTGGCAAAAGAATCGTGTCTTTTGGGAAATGCTTTACGACTCACCTCGAAAAGATCGTCTTCTGAGTGGTCAGTATCAATATGTATCTTGATTTTGTCATCTTTGTTCTGAAAGTCAAATAACAGAATGAGAATGGCATGATCTATGAGATTTTGTTTTCCTCTCGAGGAGGGTAAGGGTTGGAAATATTAAGGTATAGTTATCACGGTTAGATTAGATATAAACAAAGAAAGAGAATCAGATAGATAATAGATAGATAATAGATAGATAGATAATAGATAGATAGATAGATAATAGATAGATAGATAGATAGACGGGCAGACAGGTTGATAGATTAGATAGAGTTCGTGAGAAAGAGAAAGATTGTTTCTCACCTGAATAGCATCCTCTGAAGTGTCTGTTTCTGCTTTGTTCTTTTTTTTGTCTTTCTTTCCCTTGCCGTCTGTTATTTTCTAAAATTCATGCAAAAGTATGTATATATATATATATATATATATACACACACCATTCGAGCATTTGTTAAAGCATGGTATTGAATTTTAAAATAATGTATTTTTTCTCTTAAGAATAAAATCGAGTGAAAACGATAATGCACAATTATAATGATGACATGAACTACGAACAATGACACATCTTGTGGACAATGTAATGCCAACGCTAAGCATTAAATAATGAGACAGTATGTATCCAGCAGTTCATTATGCCTTGAAGGGTGCAAACACTTTCTGTTTTGGATTGCATCAGCAATTTTCCTGCATATTCTCAACTCGAGTTGTTTACTCCAATCCTGAAATAAATTACCATCGTAAGGAATGCCCAAGGCAGGGTCACTTTGATAATTTAACAATTTATATAACAATTATATCTAGAAAGAAGGATAGGCAAATTTACTCCACCAAAGTATGATATAAAATAAAATTAAACTGTTGTAGATGAGAGAGAAGATGTTGCTGACAATACCTCTCAAATAATGAACTCTGAAACATCATGCTAAACAATTCTACCTTATATTCTTGAAGTTGTTCTCCAAAGCTCTTGACGAACTTACTAGTGTTTTCCAGCATTATTTATACACAGAACTAAGCAAGTGTGTACTATTTTTTTTTAATTTAGGACGGAAAACTTCTCAGATGGACGCATAAGAGTAGGTCAAATATTTCTGAGTTGAATACCAAGCGAGACTACTATTTCTAACCAAATATACCTGTAAATGCTATCCTGTAAACACTACCTGTAAACGCTATGTGGTAAGCAATATCTGTAAAACGTAATTTTATAAACTATCTGTAAAGGCCATACTGCCAACACTAACTGTACATCGCTATCCTGTAAACACTACCCGTAAAACGCTATCCTGTCAACACTATCTGTAAAACGCTATTTGGAAAACACTACCCGTACAACGCTATTCGGAAAACACTACCCGTAAAAAATTTGTATAGTAAAACTGGGACGATAGCTACAAGAATGTTACGTCTTTCAAAATTCTTTTAACGTTTGGGTTGTGAATTTCTCTCTGTCCCTTTTGCAGGCTGGGTGGGAGTAGGATAGGGTGGAGGTGAGGTTGAGTGAGATTAGCTAATCTGAGAGTGAGTAGTGCTAAAGCGTTAGTTCCGATGGACCTTTCGCAGAACTGAAAACAACGCTTAGGATTCGTAAATCCAGCTAGATCAGGCGAGATTCTAGAGTGGGCGGAGAAAGGGGAGGGGGGGGGAGAGAAATTAACAATTTGGTTTTTTATAATTTTGTGTGTGGTGGTGGTGATAGGAGTATTAATGCTGATTTTCTTTGTTTGCTGGTTTTGTTGGGGAAATGTTGTTAATGTTTTCTAGTTTTATGCACACCTTTGACTTTCAAACAAGCAGCTAAATAAATAAGATGTTGTTTTTATTCGTTAAAAAAAAATATAAGAAGCTGAATAAAATACTGATCGATTAATTAATCGAATTACATTTAATTTACTGGTTTTAATAGTCTAATCCTTGCCAGATTAAAATGATACTGAAACAAACGGCCAAAAAAATATTTTAGTGTGCAAAGAAAATATCGACCTAGTTTCATTTTTCTCTTAATGCTATTTCTTTCCTTTTGAACTCTTACGTCACGCCAAACAAGTTTTGCCAAATTGCTCTTTATTTGCCATTAAAAACAAAAGAAACATTAACTGTTTGCTTTTTTAGTGATACCTCTTGGTAATATCTATTTTTTATCTTTTCAGTCTTCATTTTCAGAATTAATTTCAAATTTTGAAATGTTGCACTAAAAGTGGATTCCAAATAACACTTTAAAGATCACTTACCAAAACAATGAGTTCGGTTTTCAAATGTCACCGGAATTTTGCTACTTAAGTCGTTAAATTTGTCACTCTTTCAGACATTGTTAATAATATTTCTTTTGCCATTTTTATGTTTTGGTCTATTCTAAATCAGTACAGAGAGGTTTCGTATTTACTTATGTGCTTGTTGTGAAAAGCTTATGTTTCATTTCTCTTTATTGTAGTGTCATTTATTTTTCACCTATAAACGTGGTCAAAATTACATCTATTCTCTTAACAAGGTATATGCTTGTCGATAATTTCAAATTATAACTCTGTGCTCCCTTATTATGGCATATATTTAATGATATTTTAAAACTATTCAAATGCCCACAGTCCACAGATAAATATTTTTCTCTTTAACACTTTTAAATATGTGGTGTTTAAAATTTACAAAACCACTAAAAGGTTTAGTGGATTTGGTGTCATGCTCTCGTGTGTTGTTTTCTATTAATTTTCTCTCTTAAGCTTTATGTTACGGTCCTTGGATGAATAATTCAGTCTTGAAATGTTGTCTGCAATCAGATTTTCTTTTAGAAATGTTTATTTAATTATTTTTTTTAAAATAAAAATTAGAGTCAACTTGTCAATGTGCGAGTGTAGTTGTTTATGTAAGGAAAATGTCTATTTGCAAATGGACAGACTGAAAAGCAGGCTATCCTAGCCGAACAGTTACAACAATAGGAAATACAAGCAGGACCCTGTAGCACGGGAAACACGTCACGGGAAACACGTCATGTTTCTCTTTCCAAAGAGGCGTTCGAGTGCACGAAAAACATTGCTTTGTATACAATAAAAATGGAAAGAGATTTTCTAATAAGCGTTTACACTGAAATAAAAATAAATCAGAACACTTGAATTTGAGGATTTGGGGATTAGGATTTTCTATTTTAGACAAGTTTGGGGAACCCGTAATTTTTAAAAAATATGCTTGCCCCACTTAACAAACCACGAGGAAAGCACATAAAAATCCAGTAATTAGCAAAGAATAATTTAGGGCAAATAAACTGCTCTTGTGAAAGAGGATTTTAATTTTGAATTGCTTGTACACGAATTTTGATTAGTGATCGCCTTTTTTCGAACAACGCAGTTTTAAAAAAATACTTTTATATAACATTTGATATATATATACAAAGAAAGAAAGAAAGATGTGCGTATATATATATATATATGTATGTGTGTTTGTATATGTGTGTGTATGTACGTGTATATGTATGTGTGATGCCAATGCCACGTAGGTTTTGATTATTATTAATTAATTAATCGTCCATAACTAATTAGAAGTGAAGAGAAAGTTAATTTATATTATTAATAATTCTCCAGAAGACACCATTCGTCTCTCTCAAAGGTTAAGCGTACGTGGAAAACGTCTTACTAAAGGAGAAAACAAATACGTTTTAAATCTATATTTAGCGAGCTCACATCCACCCAAATTCTTCTCCATTATAAGGTTATCAATATGCGATAGACAGTCAGTAAATTTAGCAATAAAGATATTAAATCAACAATTAAATATACATTTAGCAAAACACAATGAAAAAGATTACTGGACATCAGTATTTCCATGAAACTATGTTTGAATAATTTTAATATATATATATATACAGTCATATATCCTAAAACACAATTCAACAATTTAGTATCAATACAAATCACAGTACATTTCTTATCAGAGAAAGAATTTGAGTTATTAGAGATAAGCGATAATAGTTTGTACATAAACTGGTTTGGGAACTGTCTCAGTAGTCTTTAACATGCTTTTTGTAACAAAGCCACAAGTTTATTGTTCGTATTACTACTGTCATTTCCACATAAATCCATCCTTACGTTGTAGAACTCTGATTGGCTGCTTATTCTCTCAACGCTAATCTGGTGTTTCTTCTCCATATTAGCTCCCTCAAGCAGAACAACAATTGTAGCAATTTCCAGTAATTTTCTTGTACCAGAAACCGCTTGATGTAGTCAGCATGCCATCATACATCAATGGAGTGTAGAGTATTCCTTACACTTAGACACTATGGTAGATATTTCTCAAGTCTACCATGGTCATAGAAGTTTATGATCGGTAAACCAGGAGACTCAGATAAACAATGAAAGGCTGCTTATTCCCTGCAAAATAAAACCAGGAAACAATGCCAAGTTTCCACTGCATTCATTTTTAACTCCATTCTTTCTTACATTCAAGTCTCAACTTTCAGGTTCATACAGCAGTATTTATCAGCTAGATACACTACACAGCATAATAGGTACAATGTAATAGTTTTATGAGCAGGTTCACTAGAACAAATGTTTAGCATGCCACATATAAGCATCATAGTTCACAATCTGTGGCAATAATAGTCTAATTACATACTATTTCTCTACGTAAAATGCAAATATAACACATCAATAGCAAAAATACATCTCTACGTAAAACCAAAATATAGACCATCAATAGCAAACATGCATGAAAGATTTGTACGTCCATTCTCTCTCAATTAGTTAACTCACCACCATTAAGCTAATGGCTGCCTTTCATGATCAAACTTCTTGCCACACCAAATTGAAGTGATCAGACAATAGAATTCTCTACAGCATGAAAAATCAGCAATTTCTAGCATATCCTCAACTCGAGTTGTTTACTTCAACTCTGACACTTACAAAAATACCATCATAACCATTAAAAGGAGTGCCCAAGGTTGGGTCCCTTCGACAATTTAACAATTTATACAACAATTAAATCTAGAAACAGGGATGGACTCCGCCACATAATGTGTGTGTGTGCGTGCGTGCGTGCGCGCCTGAGCATGCATGCCTTTTTCAGATTGGATCAGATGTGGTGTGCAAAGTCAAAGTTCTGGATAGCTAAATTGAAGATGTCATATTCTCTAGTAAAATATATTCACTGACAGATGTATACAAAACGAAAATATAAAACCCCAGCAAACTTTGACCTCTCTCTCTCTCTCTCTCTCCTCTCTCCCTCTCTCTCTCCCTCCCCCCTCTCTCTCTCTTTCTCTCTCTCTCTCTGAGATTCAACGTCTGTAAAAGAATCTTTCTTTTAGAATACACCGTCATCGTATTACCAACAGAAATGTTTGTTAATAATCAGTGCCCACCTCCCATCCACACACCCCACCTCCGAGATGAACTGAATGCATATTTAAATAAAGAGTACTATGTTTATTATAAGTACTGAAATGGAACAACTCACATTTATTTTGTATCCAAACTTTCTACATTTCTGACATCCTGCGAGGTCATTCATAGAGTTCAACAACTTAATGAGATTCTTTAGATAAGTCTGCAGCGAAAACTTCGTCTCTTTCAATTAATTCCATTTGTAATCTTGGACTCTTTCAAGAAATTCCATTTGTAATCATCAGATCTTTCATGCAATTCCATTTATAATCTTGGACTCTTTCAGTTAATTCTAATAGTAATCAGGAACTCTTTCAAATACTTCGATTTGGAATCTTGGAATTTCAATTAATTCCATTTGTAATCATGAGCTCTTTAAATTAATTCCATTTGTAATCTTGGACTCTCAAGAAATTACATTTGTAATCGTGAGCTCTTTCAATTAATTCCATGTGTAATGTTGGACTCTTTCAAGAAATTCTCTTAGTAATCAGGGAGTCTTTCCACTAATTGCCTTTGTAATAATGACCTCTTTCAAGTAATACCCTTTGTAATAATGAACTCCTTCAAATAATTCCTTTTGTGATCATGTAATTCCCTTTGTAATAATGAACTCCTTCAAATAATTCCTTTTATGATCATGTAATTCCCTTTGTAATAATGAACTCCTTCAAATAATTCCTTTTGTGATCATGTAATTCCCTTTGTAATAATGAACTCCTTCAAATAATTCCTTTTGTGATCATGTAATTCCCTTTGTAATCGTGGACTCTTGAACCGAGAGTATGTATATATATCTGAGCATATTATAAGTGTACACAAAGTGAGTATAAGCGATACGCGATTTGATGACAACAGAAATCGTTAGTAATCATTGTGAAGAAAGCTGAGTGTAACCTCACATCAAGTGGGTGTATCGCAAAGTTTGAATACAAATTACAGAAATGGAATCTCTGTTTTGCTTTAGTGGTGATTCGATAATTATCAGGCATTATATTTATTAGGATTTTTTCCCCAAGAAAGGAAATACAATTTGAGTATAAGATTATTTCTGTCATTACAAAGAGCACACATAAAACAAATGAATGAAAAAAATCAATTGTTTTAAAATGTGTGTAGCCTATGGAAAATAGCTGATAAATAATTCCATTCTAAACGTTTTGTTTGTGCTTCACCGATTCTTGTTGTGAATCTGTTAAGTCGTTACCTACCCTTTCAAGTTTTTTCTTTTTGTCTTTTGGCTCTTCATTTATGGTTTGCTGTGGAGGATGACAATATTATTAATAATGAGGAGGAGGAAGATGACGATGATGGTGATGGTACGAGGGGATAGCCTCCCGACATTTAATTTATCTTTTAGTCCCAGAGCGCAAAACCCTGAAGTCTATATCCTATGATCACGAGCACTTGTTTGTCTCAACACGTAAAGACTCTCCCGACCCCCGGCGATCTTATGCAATCTTATAAACCACGTAGGTCAGGTTCTAATAATTCACCAGATATTTAGCTCTACAGACAGAATCAGACTCTCTCCAACAGAATCAGTATGTGCGCGCGTCAAAATCGGCCCAGAAGAACAGTCAGTGAAACTCTCCTAGATCCAAAGTGGTTGAAAGGTCAGTCAGGTTGATCTTACTATCAAACTATACTTGTGTCTGTTGTTGTATATATATATTGATGGATCTATTTTTTTTTTTTTTTTGCTCAACAGTTATGCATCCCATTCTAGTTCACGTATGAATGACTTATGTCCTCTGTGTCAATTATTATTTTAGTTCCCACTGAAACTCATGGAAAAGAGCTATACTTTGTCTAGAACAGCGCCCTGTGTGCCAAGCACCATATATGTCTGTGCGCCATGCCATCAATAGGAAAAAAACCAGGCCACGACCACCCGTGGCTGCTTGCATGCATAAAAGCAGCTAGGAGGTGGTCATGGCCTGGTTCTACTGTTTAGCAGTGTGGACACAAAGAAAAAAACAGAACATTCTAGATGCACGTGAATTGTTTTGATTAATTATCTAATCTTTCTGCTGCCATTAATTTGTTGTTGTATTTTTTTTAATGTAATCTAATACATTACAAGTATTTGCATTCTTCTTTCTAAATGTTGGTATTGTTCTGTTACTGCAGACTGGGAGGGGACGGGTCCTAGCCATTTTCTAATTGATAATTTTTTACAATAGTAAATATTTGCATACTTTGTAACATCTTACAAATGTTGAAGGTTGGTGAGGCGGTATGGTCAGCCATGTTAGTTAGGGCTGTAATGCTAATTCAATTGTTTTCGATGCATTTCTAACCTCTCACGTCGCAATGATGATCTATTAATGCTTATGCCATTTAAGATCTCTAAGACAGAATCTTACATAGTCAATGCTTGACAATATATAGCTGGGAGGTGGCTGTGTCAATAAACAAAACTTCACTTATGTTTAACACATTCAAACTGGGATATCTTTATTTGGTGGTCAACTGGTATTTGTAAGAGTAAATCGTGCACTTTTATTTGACCATTTCTTAAATTTATCCAAGGACCAAATGTCAATTTAGAAGTCTTTATTTTCAAAGAACGCTTGTATTTTTAGGACTACAGTCCCTCTCTCTCAGTCAATACACACGCACCAAACTTGGCTTCCTCTAGTTTAAGTGGAAAATATTCTTAAAAGAAAAAAAGGAATAACCATCCAGGAATTAACATTTCTTGTTAGTTAGTCTTATGATCTGACATATGTATATATAAAGCACCTCTGCATTTAATATTTCTCTTTACTTGTTCTGCCTTTGTCTACACCTGTATCGCTTTGACAGGATTGAGTATGGGTCTGGGATGTATTCACAGGTTGGGGTCAGAGATCAGATCACCCCCACCCTGCTTTATCAACGCTATACATAGCAGTATTCGTGTTACTTAATGTTCAATGGTAAAATATATATTGTTTTTATTAAATTCTGCTTGTTATACTTCTTAGTTGTATTAGAAGATTATATATTTAGAAAGGAGATAGTTTTTATTTTTAAAATCTTTCATATAATTACACAAAAACTGGTGACAGTAGTCATAGCTGTCAGAGTACATACACATAAGCAAATAGCCAGTTTGATAGACAGTTTGACCCAAAAGAGAAGGGAGGTAAGTTTCTGAATTATGAAAAAAGTACGGGGTATTTCCCTCCCCCTCCCCCCCCCCCGAATAAAGGTTTAAATACAAATATGCGTGTATGTGCGCGCGAGTACGTATGTATGCGCGTGTATAAATGTGTGTGTTTGTTTCTGTATGTGTTCATGTGTTACTTTCACAATACAGCCACAGCAAATTACATACATTTAATAACCTCTATCAGTCTATCTGATAGTCAAAGTTGAAAAGTCAGCTCTTTTTAAGTCTTGATATAAACTCATAGCATAAAGAGGTCACAGAAACGTACGATCTTTGTTTCTGGTGCAAAAATCTTTGCAAGTAAAAACTTATATATTTGCAGTAATATCTGTGTAAAGATTTTTTTAAAGGTTAAATATATAAACTTGGGCAAGTGTAGACTTCTAAGTAGAAGATGGTCTTTTTTTTAGAAGCTTTCCATGTGACAGCCCTACCTTGTGTTTATTTTTACTTTTCTTTTTTATTGGATCAGGTGAGCCTGCCCTTTCGTCGTCAGTCGTGGTGGAGTCAGGGAGTTTCGTTACGTCACTTGATGGTTCGGCCGTTGCTTTCTGTGGATAAATAATACTATCATTAATGATGATGATGTTGATGACAACAACGGTGATGACGATTATATTAATTATACGGTAAATTTATTAATACTGTATACTGGTTCAAATCTGTAAGATAGTTGTACAATGGCAATAGCTAACTGAAAAGCAAATTTCCAATAAAAATATTGATGTAGTCCTAAGTTTCTAACGAATGAAAAGCAATACAAGGTATCTTTTCTCTTAGATAAAGTCCTTAGTTTAAAGATGTGTGTGTGTGTGTGGGGGGGTAAAACGCTTTTTTACAACCAAGAAAGGTAATCAGGTCTCTCAAGGGACATAACTACGACAACCATAGTCCTTCGCTCTAATGCCTTTAAGTCAACGGAAATAAACATCTCATGGGGATAACCGCGGGCCATTGCTGAATCCCTTTGAAATCCAATCAGCGAAAGAAACTAACACGTCCTCAACGCTTTCTAAACAAGAGAGGCATACATAAGTCGGCCACAGGCAGTCGCTGTGCTGTTTCTTTTAAAATCAAGGGCTTAAAGCCCTAAGCCATCTAATGCATTAGTAAAAATAAAATAAATAAGAAGTAATATTTTAATGCAAAAACAGTTATCTAATTATGCGATTAGAAGTAAGACAATGTCATGTAGATTGGGTAAAATTCAGCCAATGACTCTTTGTCAAGAATGCTGAAAGTGTAATCTTCCCATTGAGTCCCTTTATTTAAACAAATATCTTTGTCTCAGAAGGAGCCGTCATGACTTCCTTTTATATTTTGTTTTCTTAGTATCCATGGGCACTGGAACCGTAACTATGTGAGTACAGACGAAATCGGGTCGTAACTGATGCGAATTGCCTGTTTTGAAGTGACAGAGTAAGATGTCATCAGCGTTGTGAGAAACGAGAACTGTAATCCCAAGTCAAGGGAGAGAATCGCAATGCTTGGATACAAAGCTTAACTTGACATAATCAAAAACTTCTTATGATTTTGCTTTCAGACATAACTATCTATATAAATTTCCCCTATGTTCTTTTGTGTGGTGTGTTTGTGGTTAAAACTAATACATTTCTACAGTAAATTATGTGTAATGACTTTTTTTTTTTTAATGGTTGAGGTAAGTGTAGGTTTTGGGGACAAAGTAGACAGCTGATTATTTTCTTTAAGCTTTATGTATGAAAGTCATACCTTTTCTTTCTTGTTTTTTTTCTTTTTTTGCGAATTAGATTTGTTCGGGCCTTTTTCTTCAGACGTCGTTTCGGACATTTTCAATGTCTATAGCCTTGTTGTCACAACTTTCCTGTGGATAATAATTATAAATAAGATAAAAATAACAATGGTGATGATGAGGATGACAAGAAAAGAACTCAACGATATCATTAACAATGACACCAATGAAAATCAATAACATTAATACAAAGAAATTGAATATCAAGAATGAAACTGCTGCTGATAATGATGATGAATAGAAACAAATTAATAAAGAAGTTAAATGTAATAATGTATATATATATAGACATACAAATAATTTGTTATATTTTGAAATTCTTTTTAAATGTTGAAATGGAAGTGATAACCTACAATAGATAATTAAGATATTAACAAAAATAACTTTGCAATTTTTTTCAAACAAGATCATTGAAGACTCCTTTAAATCAAAAGTCGATGATAGTAAGTAAGCCACAAATATTCACTTTAGAATATGCTCAATTGAAAATTTATTGAAAGATAAAATTCAGTCTTAAAAAAAAGAATCACATAAAATATGTTACGAATTCTCTTTAATACTCCTGTCCTCGGATTATGTGGAGAATAGTTTCAAATTTGTAAATTTGATCAACATCCCTTCAGTGTTACGTCATAGATGATGACATCAGTTGTCTGACGTATCATTGCTACTAAATCCTTACAATCAGATCACCTAAATATAAGTAAATAGTCCCTGAAATCAAATGAAACTCCATTGCACTTGGACTGACATAAGTACAAAAGTTGCTGCAACAGTAACAAGTGGTCTTGCTTGGATTTAAAGCTCTTGACTGCCCATAAATTATGGGTCTTACAGGCGCAGTGCCATAATTAGACAAATTTGAAAGCATTAAATTGCAAATTCAGTGAGTAAATTTCGGAATCATATTCTTAAAATAATTTACGAAAATTAATCAAGAGTTATGTACCCTAAGTACTTTTGTAAAGTTTTATTAAGATACAAACAAATTAACCTTATATTCTGAAGATACAAAATTTTAAAATGATTTTACAGTGTCCTGTGGGCAAATATCACCAAATCCAGACCAATCACTCTAGTCCAAATTGAAAAAAAGTCCTTTCTATAATGACGTATTTGTATATGATTGTAGTAGATTAACATTCTTATTTGTCAAGTAATCTATTGCATTTTATTTGTTATAATTATAGTTGATTGTTGATTTAATAAATTTATTGTTACATTTATTGACCTTCTTACTCATATTGATAATCTTATGTTGGACAAGAAAGTGGGTGGATGGGGGCTCACTAAATAAAATTCGGATTTGTCTTCTCCTTTAGTAAGAAGTTTTTTACCTAATGGACATGGTGTGACAGTAAATATTTATCTTTAATGTCGTGGAAGAGAGAAAACAGTTACAGCACCAGTATATCCACCAAGTGAGAGAGACGAGTCATGTCTGTTGGAGGATCATTAATAAAATAAATTAAGATTCTCATCACTTGTAATTAGTTATGAAAGATTAATTAATAATAATAATCATTTTCATTAACTATGTGGTGTTGCCGTCACATTTTCAAACCTATTTTGCGTAATCATGGAGCAAAGCATGGAGCAATTCAATATGCTCAGTCCAGGTAGGAGTAGCAATCAAAAAATCATCCATTGGATAAATAGTCACTCTTGATTGAATCAATAAGTTTCCTCATCATACGTGTGAAGGTAGCGGGTGCATTTTGTATGCCAAATGGTAAAAACCTTTCATTGATAGTGGTCATCGGGTGTGTCAAAAGCTAATTTCTCTCAATCATTGTTATATACCCTGATTTGATAATAACCTTTCATTAGATTGATATGGGTGAAATAGTGTGCATGAGTTAAATTGAGAATGGATGTAGTCGGGTGTAGGTAGTGTTTTGGCTTGATACTGCATGATCGCGTGCAACCTACACACAACACACAACCATTTTTCCATCTTTTTTATTCAAACTAGTACGATCGGCCTGGCACATGGTGAGTCTGCCAGTTCGATTATGCCAGTTCGATTATACCATTGCACAACATTTCTTGCACCTCACTTTCAACAACTGTGACTGTGGCGTGCAGCAACGTATAGGGTTTACACCGTATAGGTTCTAATCCAGTAGTGTTAAGTAGAACACTTCTAGTTCCGTGTGTCCTGGTTTGTTTATAAATACATCTTGAAAGTCACATAACACTTTTTCATCTTCCTGGCATTGTGTTTGTGAGCTCTGCATCAATGCATACATCAAAGAATGTCCCGTTAAACACAAAATTAATGGGTAATCTGGGTCTATTTCGGACATGTCAGATTCTTCTGTCACCACTACTAGGAGAAGGTGCAGTAAGGCAGTGTCTATCCCATCAGTGAGAGTGTGCTCATAATAACGCTTGCGCAAATTAATATGATAGTACTTGATTTTACCCCTAAGTGGGATAGTTGGTGGCCGATAATTTTTCAGTCACTACAAACAGCCCTTGCCTGTTGACTTCCAGTTTATTAGAATGAGTGGGAAGAAGTAGCAAGACTTTATTCCCTACTTCTAGTGTTCTTTGTGGGTCCTTTTATTGTAGTACTTGGCCTGTTTTGATCTGGCTTTATTTATGCACGTTTGCTTGCATTGTATCTCTGATCATTTTGTAAATTGTCTTTCAGTTTGTTTAAGCACTAAAGAACTACTTTTAGTTTTGGGTAGTCTGTTCCTTGGTCCACAACTGGCATAATATTTCCAGTGGGACTCAGACATCTTGGCCACACACAAAAAGCCAAAAAAGGTGAGTATCCGAGCAAACTGTGCGGAAGTTCACAGTACGCGAAAAGGGCTGCAGATAAATATTGGTCCCAGTTAGTGAGGTTACCATGTGCTAGATGTTTCAGCATTTCCATGAGCATCCATTACATTTTCCCATCATCCTATTATTGCACTGGGGGAGGTAGGGAGTTGTGGTAGCTAAAAATTGTTACACACACATAAACACACACACACACACACACACACACACACACAAACACACACACGCACACACACGCACACACACACTCACTCACTGCACATCTTAAGTGTGCACCAAGTCATGGCATGTTACGTAACCTACAGAACAGCTAAATACGTCAGACTGCATGACATCAGAAGATTGACATTGTCCTAGGAGAACATAAGTAAATAAATAAACAAGAATGTTGAACACAAATGAAACCACGTGATCGCCGCATCTGTAGTGTGTGAACAGTGCTTTAGGATATTAGTAATAATGTATTCTTTCAACCGAATTTCCTTTATTTCTTTTTATTTCTTTTTCTTTCTCTCTCTCTCTCTCTCTCTCTCTCTCTCTCTCTCTCTCTTCTTTTTTTTTTTTTGTGGGGGAAAGGGAGTGAGGAGATAATTAAGAAGGTAACTATAGCAACTCAGTCTGCTTTTAAGCATGGCATGCACTTTTATTTGTAATTTCAAAATAATTTAATTTTTGAACCTTGCTTATAACTGCATTTAAAAGTATGATAGTCTGAGGATATCTTTCCACGCGTAAAATCATAATAATAAACACTTCTCCAACTTTCTTTCATGCGAGTCCAGGACTGTGATACTTGGAAGGTCTTTGAAATATTTCTTGCTGGCTCATAATTTATGCACTGTGCTTGTGCCACTCCCCCACCCACCCACACCCACACCCACACACACGCATACACACCCTGTTCTATATTCAAACACATCCTTTTATTTGTTTTATGTGTCTGTACTTTTAACCCTATATTGCTATAACCGCTTGAGATTGTTTGTACTTTAGTATCATTTTTACGTCTTAATGAGATTGTGTTTGTCTATATTGGACACCAGGTTCTCCGTCAACATTGCGCGTTGCTTCTTTGTTCTTAGAGCAATTTATGTCCTGCTTGTATGGTGCGGAGTGTTCCCGCAGACCGCTTCAGCAGCATTGTGAAATTTTATATACAAATAAAAGCGAAAAGCGCTAAAAGTGATCCTTTCAATCGAATTTCACTGAGTTGCACTGTCGTAAAACTGCAGAAGCATTCTTTTAAAGCATCAACAAGCCGTTCTCAAAATAGACAACGTCTTGCTTATTACAACTAAAGGAGCCATAACATATTTATAATGCACTTCCTACTGTTACATATATTTGTGATAAAAAGCCATTATGTCATGCAATGAATTCGTTAAAATATTGTTTAATTTACCAGTGTATAAATCTGTGCTTCAGTGCGTATGTGAAAATAAATATGTGATTGTGTGCGTGTAAATGTTTGAGTAAATGAATGTGATATACCAATGTGTGTGTGTGTGTGTGTGTGTGTGTGTGTGTGTGTGTGTGTGTGTGTGTGTGTGTGTGTGTGTGTGTGTGTGTGTGTGTATGTTTGTGTGTATTGGTGTATGTGAGTAAATGTGTTTGTGTATATAAACATGATTGTGTGTGTGTTGATATATGAGTAATATTTAAGTGCATATAACAATCCGTCTTACAGATGTGTCAGGCTCATTCTCACCCTCGTTAGTCGACTAATGTTTATTATTGGTTGTCACGTAACTGACACCAATATGATATTTATTTCTTCTTGTTGTCTTCTTAAAGTTATTCTTTCTCCACCTACACTTCTGTGCGGCTGCAATGCTTAGTAGATCCCTATTAGCTTGCAATGGGAGGTAATCCTCTAAGCGTGTAGTGCGACATTGACTGTCCAAACTTTCTTAAACTGACCAAGTTCCGGAGAGACGGTGGGAGGGCTGTAGCATATTTTAAAAGTTGGGCTAAAGGGAGAGCACTTCTGATGTCAATTATCGTGTGCAGTGAGTAACGGCTTGAATGGCTCGCTAAATTTTCTGTCACTGGTAAAACGCGAACTTGGATCGAACACTTCAGGTTCAGATGGCGGCCTTTTACAGGACTCTTGAGCATGCATTCACTCCATTCTTTCTTGTTTTCTGTTTTATGCCCCCTCCCTAATTTATGAGCAGCCTGCAGCTGACCTTTGTTGAGGAAAAGTTACTCAAATGAATCTTGCGAATTCGGATTCATTTTACTTTTATTTGCTCAAGTCTCTTAGGACGCCTCGTAAATATATCTCTCCGTCTTCAAAGGTTGATGACAGATAAAGAGCCCGTCCTTGGCGCTCTGACCTAATTCCACTTTGAGTAAAATTAGAAAGCATTCTCCTTTTAAAAAGATGCATTTTAATTTATTTTTAAACTTTGAAAGCTTGTTAAAAGTTAGGTCTGTTATTAATTTAGCAATAGTTAAAAGTTAGGTCTGTTATTTGTTTAGCAATAGTTAAAAGTTAGGTCTGTTGTTAGTTAGCAATAGTTAAAAGTTAGGTCTGTTATTAGTTTAGCAATAGTTCTTCTTTGTTACAATTAAACATCAACTCGGGCGGAACGAGTGACTTGAAATGAATCCTTTTCTTGTTGTTGCATAGATTTAGCCACAACTGGCTTCTTTTTCTAAGCTACACTGGCACGCACCGAGTTCGGATTTCAATATCATTCGAAGAACAACAAGAATGAGTGCAGCACATTCAACCTTTTACTTAGAAAATAAATAAATAAGATGTTTCTGTCACGATTTTGAAACAAAAGTAGAGGTTGTTTGTGTTTTATTGCTATAATATTTAAAATTTATGATAATTTATTCATATGCTGTCGTCATTTCAGTTGAATAAAAGCTCCTCTAAAACAGTGTTCGTGTAATGTGCTGGTGGATGAAATGTTTGACCAAACTGCCATCAAAACTATCTGTAAAAGCTCTTCATATGCAAAATGACGAATTGTGAACTTAATATTGTATGGAGTTCACATTTAATCTTACTGTAGCACACATAATTATCTCTTTAAATAAGTTCATGGCTGATTTTTTTTTAACCTTCTCTTTAGAACTGTACCGAGTTCTCTCTCCCTCTCCCTCCCCTCTCTCTCTCTCTCTCTCTCTCTCTCTCTCTCTTATTCTTTCTTTATCTGTTTGTATGTGTTCTTACATCTGAGATAGATAGAGTGCAACAGGTATTTTTACATTATCGCGAGAGGGACCCCTTAATATGAGAAAATTGTCATCTCCTACACCTACGATAATTTGCACTACTCAGTTTGCAGGCAGGTGACAGGCTGGAAAAATGCCTCTAGCACTTCTCGACACACACACACACACACACACACACACACACACACACACACACACACACACACACACACACACACACACACACACACGAGCAGTTCCTAGTATTTTAATGAGAACTACAAAATAACCCTGGCCTGGCACACACCCAAAAAATCAGAGTAGTGAATACCCTCTACAAAAAGGCTAAACACCCGTCTTATCAATTATTACGCTCCCAAACTACTCTAGCCTTTACCCAGTTATATTACAACGCAGTGTTTACTAATGAAGAAATAGAATTTATTAACAAATAATTAAACGCATACCACATTGCAAGAACGTTGACCAAATTCAAATAAGGACGTATACAATGAAGACTTAGAAAAGGAATGTACAAACAAGAATATAATATAATTGATTGTCCAACAGAGTCTCAAGTCTGATAAGGCTCTCTCATAAATTCTTAATGGGAAAGTTCTGAATTCGTCTCTCTTCAGAGGCCTCAAAGGAACAGTTATCTTAACACAGTGAGGTTATAAGGCAGACCTGCCTACTCACCACTCAGGAAACCAGAAGATCAATGGTCCAAAACCAGAAGCTTTTTAATGGAAACCAGAAGTTTTTATGTGGAGTCTGGCATTGTAATAGAAATACCAATAATATAAAATAAATGCAATATAACAACAAATAATGTTAATATTTGTAAATGAGCTTACTAATATTCACAACAATTTGTCTGCATTTTTGTCTAGTCTCCATTCCATTGTTTATTTTAGATGAAATTTTGTCAAGCACACCAAGTGTTAGGCAGTTTTATTTAGAAATATATTGGTCAAGGTATTTCTTTAGACTTCATATGAAGACGGATCTTTGCAGTTTCAAACATACCATCATTGAAAACGCCAACCTCACTGCAATATAATTTGTCAAAGCCGCTCGTTTCGGACGGATGATTTCTGTTGCATACATTGTCTTACATGTAAGGTGGATATTATTTATTAAACTTTGAGTGCACAGTTAAGATTTGCCTAAATTTTCATCAAACTATATAAACACTCATCTCTATTTCCTAATACTTCTTGAAAAATATTTATGGCTATGTGATAAACTTCACGGTTACTGAAGTAGCTCATCTCATCTGCTCGTCAGAACAACTGTCTGCACTTCAATGAACAAGTTCGCTTAACTCACTCCGGTAATGGTGGAAATATCAAGCAATGACTATTTCATCTGTTTCGGGTGGGTGGATGTTGTTGTCGTTTTTAACGATGTATTTCAGAATGACATTCTGACAGCTGATTCCTATGTTGTTTCAATGAGGGTTGTGTGGGGGTTTTTTGAGTAAGTGTTTCTAGTCCTCTTCTCTCTAATTTTGTAGAGACATGTTTCTTTGCCTTTCTTTCCTGTACACAATACCCAACACTTTGTTGCATATGAAGTGAGAAGAGGTTTCTTCCTGTTATCATTTAGGGTGAATGAGCCTGAACCTTGTTGTAATCTATCCAGCATAGCATCTTAGAAACCATTCACAGGTCTCCTGCTTTGCTTCTTTCAGCGAGCGGGGGAGGGGGGTGGGGGGCGGGGGTGGGAGAGAGAGAGAGAGAGAGAGAGAGAGGTGAGGCCAATTTCGCGGGTTAATGTATTGGTAGGCAGGTGGGCGAGTTATTATCTATCTGGAAGACTAAATGGAATAAGATGCGGCACACCCTTGCAGGTAAGAGCAAAAATTAAGGCCCTAAGCGTAATGAGTTCTGGCTGAAAGTAATGTGACTACAAACCTTAGGGATTTAATAACTGCATCTCGACATGACACCTCAAGTAGTGATCACTTAGGAATTTGAAGAATTTTGCTAATTATGTCGTTTGCTATTTCTCGTTTCTGTCTTGAAAGTTAGTGTGGGGAGTGGGAGGGTGGTCGATCGTG
The DNA here is from genome assembly GCA_028829895.1 of Sinotaia quadrata. Lineage (NCBI taxonomy): Eukaryota > Metazoa > Mollusca > Gastropoda > Architaenioglossa > Viviparidae > Sinotaia > Sinotaia quadrata. The sequence goes on from CM054180.1 coordinate 106,920,406, forward strand.
TGCTTACGTATTGAGTAATTCGGGTTAATGCGTGTTGAAGTTTACCTCCACTTTAATTGCGCTCACATGGAGAGCTACGTAAACCAGACCTGTTGCGAAGTAGTGTGCTCCGCTACCTCTGGGTTTGACTACCTAGATCTCCCTTTTACTCTCACCCTCTCTTCTCTCATCTTCTCTCCTTTTCTGTTCTCCTTATTTCGTTTTACCCCACCCCCCTCTCTGGCTTTATTTGTACTGTACTCTCTCCTGCCTTAAGTCTTTCTTTATTTCTTTTTGTTCTATTTCTTGTTCTCTCTCTCTTAACTCTCTTAAGTGTAACTCCCTTTCTGTCCTCTAATAATCTAATTCTACCTGTGTCAGTCTCTATCTCACACTGTCAACTCTTACTTTCTTTCGCTCTAACCCTCTCTTTCAATCAGCTTGTCACTTTCTATCTTTCTCACTCCCGTACTGTCTCTCTCTAACTCAGTCTTCCTGTCACCGTAAAGTCTGGCACTGTATGCTTCTCTTTCTTTTGTTCTAACGCTCTCCCGATGTCTGCCATACTTATATCACTCTCTCTCTTACTATCTTTTTTACGCTCTAATCTTCTCTTTTACTCTGCCACTCTCTCTTTCTCTCTTTCTCTCTAACCCTCTCTCCATGCGCCATTCTGTCTCAATTTTCTCTCCATGTCTCACTCTCTGTCTCTCTTTCTCAATCTTTCTCTCTCTCCTTAGCTCTGTCTCTCACTCTATCAATGACAAATATTTTCAACGGCATAAAGTTTTCATTTGTAAGATATATTATTTGTTATACAGAATTTAAAATTAGTGAATTTTCAATCTAGTGAATGTCCAAGCAGGATTCTTTATGTATACTTAATTCAATTTTCTGCTACTGAGTATATTGTTGAAAAGAATTTATATACTAGTTCTGTTATTAAAATTTCACAATATAAATTACTTATGTTTTTAAGATTCGCTTTCACAATATAAATTACTCATGTTTTTAAGAGTCGTTTTCACAATATAAATTACTTGTTTTTAAGAGTCGTTTTCACAATACAATTTACTCGTTTTTAAGAGTCGTTTTCACAATATAAATTACTCATGTTTTTAAGAGTCGTTTTCACAATATAAATTACTTGTTTTTAAGAGTCGTTTTCACAATACAATTTACTCGTTTTTAAGAGTCGTTTTCACGATACAATTTACTCGTTTTTAAGAGTCGTTTTCACAATATAAATTACTTGTTTTTAAGAGTCGTTTTCACAATACAATTTACTCGTTTTTAAGAGTCGTTTTCACAATACAATTTACTCGTTTTTAAGAGTCGTTTTCACAATACAATTTACTCGTTTTTAAGAGTCGTTTTCACAATACAATTTACTCGTTTTTAAGAGTCGTTTTCACAATATAAATTACTCAATGTTTTTAAGAGTCGTTTTCACATTTAGAAACCTGGTGCACTATCTTTCCTGGCTCTCTTGCCTTTGGCACTGTTTGTATCTCTCGCTTTAATCCTCATTGTCTCTCTATATATATATGTTTCTCACTCTGTCCCTCTTTTTCTGTCAAGAAATATCCTTATCTCATCGCCTCTCTCTGTTAATACAACTTTCACATCCTTCCTCTCTGCTTAACTCTTTGTCTCTTGCTGATCTCTCGTCTCTCTCCACCCAGTGCAAACTTGGCAGTTGCCCGGGACCTCACGAATTTTATCAACCATTTACATTTTTTATTCCTGTGAATAGTTGTGTAGGTAGGGGCCCCAGTGCACTGCTTTGCCCGTGGGCCTATAATGCTGTTAAGACGGCCCTGCCTCTACCACCCATCTCTTTGTCCTTGTCTGTATGATTCTCTCTCTTTCTCCTCTCTCTCTCTCTGCTTCCACCACCCATCTATTTGTCCTTGTCTGTATGATTCTCTCTCTCACTCTCTCTCTCACTCTCTCTCTCTCACTCTCTCTCTCTCTGCCTCCAGCACCCATCTCTTTGTCCTTGTCTGTATGATTCTCTCTCTCTCTGCCTACGCTTTTTTTAAATTCACCTATGGCTATAAATTTATGCTGAACTAATTACTAAATGTTTTCCCTAGGTATCCAACAGATCTAGACTTCTAAATCCATTTTCACAACAAAAACTTCCTTAAGTGAAAGTTCCATTGATACATTCCAACCCTCAAAGAAACATCCTGGCGGCTAAAGCGAATTACAACTAACTTTTAATGTCTGCCGACGTGTCAATCTTGGTCTGGTCCAGTGGCCATGGCATGCAAATCTTTACTGTTGAGTCCAGTGTTAGGAATAGTGATAGCCCTTTTAGTCCTTGTATTTTCAATTTTTAAATGGTTACCTATTTAATTTCCCCTCTACGCAACACCGATGTTCACAGACCTTGTACTCGCAACATCAAATGTAGTAGACGCGTTTGGCGATGGTGTTGGTGGTGGGTGTTACGTTTCCAGTATTTATTTAAAGACCCTGCTTAGAATAATTAAAAGACTTTAAATATAATTAGTTCTTCCTCTCATATTCTACGCAGACTGGTTGCTCAATTTATTATCTGACTAATTAAAAGTGCGTCTTGTAGTTCAGACGACAAATTTACAGACTAATAAACTGCGAACTTTTAGCTAGATTTGAAAACAGTTAAGTCCCTCTAAATTAATATGCACTCGTCATCAATCTTTCTGCTCATCCGCCCCCATTCAAATCTAAGAATTAATCTAATTGGTCTATTGTGCATAGAAATCAACTACTAAGAGGTATTAACAAAGAAAATAAGATTTAATAAAGTTTAACAAATTAACAATAAATCGAATGCAACGCGAATAGTCTTCACTCTGTCTTTACGCGCCTATGCCTGATTTTTGTCAATCTAAATTGCCAGAAAAGTGTTCCTTTGAGATCTGTACACTTGATCTTGCACTTAGCTCTATTCTTGTATCCTTGGTCTCAACACTCAGTCATACCGGTTCGTTCCCTCAGTCCCCCTTTAACGACACACGTGGTGCATAAGGAATGATGTCCCTTTGTTAGTGGCTAGGAACTGGAATTTTTGCAGCATGGCCCTCAGAGTGGATTTCGACACGCTTACACCAATAAGCTAATGCAGGTGAGGCATGGTGAAACATGAACCATGAGCCGACCTGTGGATGCAACGTGTTTGGATATAATTCTCAACCTAACAGGCCCTACTTAGGCATGGCTCAATTAAATGCGCTGAACAAAGAGTTTCGACCTCGCGTCGCTTACAATTAGATTTTAGAAAAATATAATCGTCTCACATGTGTTCCATTTAACAGTCATGACGTATGAAGCAATAAAATAGATACAACGTTAAATTAATGTTCATACAAAGAGGTAATTCAAACCGACAGAGCGCTTCACAATTTACAATTAAAATTACACGCAATAATTGAATTACATGAAGAATTCATATCGAGCGCAGCATTCTGGCTCTTAGTGAATTAAACAATATAAATTAAAGTACAGAAATGGAAAAATGGTTACAATAAATTTATATTCCGTAACATATAGGTTTTCAGCTATTTCTCTGAACCATGCTCAAGTGTATATGGAAATCATATAATACATAGCACAAATACATACTTAAACAATACATAGGCAAATACTATTAAATAAAATGATACCTTTGAGAGAAGTCGAAGGGTACCTTGATTCTCTATGGCGCCGGCTGCCTCTCACGACCCGAGTAAGCTGATGGAATTAGCTAAAATGTGCTCGAAGTGAGGGAGCGGAAGCGTGTGGGTACATATATAGAAAGGTATATTGCGTATCACGTGACTGTTCGCAAAGCATGTGGTTGGTTCGAGAACTGGACAATGGTCCTAAAGTTACATAACATCTTGACCTGTTCTAGAAGCACCTAGAAAAAGGAAGCTTTGAACAAAGGGCCAAGGGTTTCAAATATTCGAATTTGAAGTAAACAAGGCAATGTGGGTCATCAGGTCGGACATTTTTATCAGACTTGTGACACCCCCTTGCTTTTGAGGCGTTTATCTTGCCAAAGATAAAATGCCTCCTACAAATTATGTATGATAAAATGTAGAAGTCCACAATGAAGAAAAATTTACACAAAAAAATTTCGACATTCCTAGAAATAAAGTGTGCAACTATATTTCATATTTACAGGAAGGAATCCGTAGGGTTCAGTTAATTGATTAAACAACATTCTATCAGTACCGGCACTTGATGGCATCAAGCACGACTCATGTAATCTGCGCCAACATTCAAAGACCCTTTGATGTAATGAATATTTGCGTCATACTGTGTCAGAAACAAAGACCAACGCATTAAACGGCTGTTCGTAAATTGCGCCTGTCCGAGAAAGGCCAACGGCTGGTGATCGCACTCAATGACAAAGGTTTTTCCGTACAAATAGTTTTCGAACTTTTTTATGGCCCAAACTATTGCAAGACATTCCTTTTCACTGGTGGAATATTTCTGTTCAGTAGTTGTGAGTTTACGGCTTGCATATGCAACTGGGTGTTTGGTGTCATTGTGTTCTTGTAATAACACTGCTCCTAATCCTGTGTTGCTAGCATCAGTCCTTAACAAGAATGGTTTTGTCAAATCTGGCAGTTTAACAACTAAATCTGAAGTCAGTCTAGATTTCAGTGTGTCAAAAGCGTTTTGGCATGCATCAGTCCACACTACTTTTGTAGGCATATTCTTACGTGTCAAGTCAGTCAGAGGACATGCAATGGCACTAAAATCTGGTACGAATTTTCTGTAGTAGTTAGCAAGACCAAGAAAACTTCTAACTTGTGTTTTTGTTAGCGGTTGTGAAGTGTCCTTAAGTTGTGCTATCTTAGCTTCACTTGGCGACATAGTTCCATGACTCAACTTGTGTCCCAAGAAGTCTAAGGAGAATTGTGCTATTTCACACTTCGTAGGGCGGGCAGTGAGGTTGGCTTGCTTTAATCTGGCTAGCACATCTCGTAAGAGTGTTAAGTGCTCCTCCCATGTCTGGGTGCCTAGAATTAAATCATCCATGAAGTTCTCAACTCCACGTCCGTACAGTGGTTCTAACAATGACCGCATCATTTTAGAAAAAATGCTTGGAGCGTTTGAAACTCCGAAAGGCATAACTTTCCATGTGTAGTTTCCTACTGGTGTAGTGAAAGCTAGTATGTGTCGATCAGTGTCCTTGACCTTGATTTGCCAAAAACCGCATGACAAATCTATTTTGGTATAGTAATGAGCGTTAGCTAGCTTAGTGAAGATGAGATCCGGATCAGGAAGAGGTTCGGCACAAAACTCTGTCACTTGATTGAGTTTGCGGTAGTCTACGCAAAAACGGAACGAGTTATCACGTTTTTTAATCAACACGATGGGTGATCCGTAGGCACTGTCAGTCTTCTCTATGACCCCTAGATCTAACATAGTCTTAATCTCACGTCTAACGTCATCTATCTTAGCGTGTGGCAACGGATACGGCTTCAAACGTATCGGTTTGTTGTCAGTCAGCTTCAGTGAAAATTCTATTAAGTCTGTCAACCCTGGTTTGTCTGTCAGAGTAGATGAGAACTCATTAAGCAATTCATTCACTTCTTTTTTCTGTCTTTCTGTCAAGGCTTCATTTACCCTAACGTCTTTGACAGTTTCGTCCGTCTGTAGAGGACAGTTTGGTAAAGTACCAGTGACGCAATCAGTCTCCCCCTCGTCTTCTGTAACTATCGTCGCTACGACAAAATCAGCTTGAGTGGTTTGATCCTCACGGCTTATGTACTTTTTGAGTAGGTTAACATGAAAGATTTTCTCTCTCTTTCCTGTCTGCACCTTATAGTTCAGTCCCCCTAGCTTGGCGGTAACTACAAAGGGCCCCTTCCATTTCATCTGAAGTTTGTTATGTGCTTCAGGAAGCAACAGTAACACTTTGTCATTAACTTCAAATTCTCTAGGTTTGGTGTGCTTATTGTAATATTCTGCCTGTCTAGACTGAGCTATCGTCAAGTTTTCCCGTGCTATCTTGCCTATAGTTTCAAGACGGTTTCTTAAGTCAGTGACGTATGTATAAGTTGTCTTAACTTCGTCATCTGTCTTTTCATCAGTCCAAAGTGCCTTCAAAATCATCATCGGTCCGCGTACAGTACGTCCGTAAAGTAGCTCAAATGGTGAAAACCCGGTGGAAGATTGTGGCACCTCCCTATATGCAAATAGTAGGGCAGGGATGTATCTGTCCCAGTCTTTCGGTTTATCTGTGGCGAGCTTTTTAAGTGCTGTTTTTAATGTCCCATTGTATTTTTCAATCAGACCATTTGCCTGGGGGTGGTATGGTGTGCAAGTAAGATGTTTGATGGAAAGTAAACGATTTACTTCCTTCATTACGTTGCCTATGAATTGACTCCCCTGATCCGTCAAAATTTCAGTAGGAATTCCAACACGACTCCAAAGACCGAAAAGGGCTTCGGCGACAGTTTCAGTATCAATATTTTTCAATGGTACTGCGTCGGCGAATCTTGTTGCGTAATCAATAGTGGTCAGCACGTATCGATTACCTCTCGTTGATGTGGGTATTATAGGCCCAATCAAATCCAATGCTACGCGCTTGTAGGGTTCACTGATCAGTTCAGGCTCTCCTAACGGTGCGGGTCTGATTGAATTTTTAGACTGTGTTCTCTGGCATGTGTCGCAACTTAACACGAATCTACGGATATCGGCAGTGATGTCCGGCCAATAAAACTCACTTGTAATACGACTAGTTGTTTTTTGTACACCCATGTGTGCACCAAAAAGACTCTCATGACCTAATCGTAATACGTCATTTCGTTTGGTTTGTGGAACGACTAATTGTTTCCGAAATTCGTCTCCCACTTTCGAATAGCGGTACAATAAACCCTTTTTCAGAATAATGCACGCTTTCTTATTCGAATCGTCAGTGTTGACGTCACTAACAGGTACAGCTTGTCTGCGTAACTTGTCTAGTGTTTCGTCCTCAGCTTGTAATATTTTAATCTCGCTAACTGTTGCTTTATCTACGGCTGGTGCGGCAGACATCGGTGCAGTTACAGATTTGTCTTTACTACTCGCTGCTCTGGTTACAGCGTTAACCAGTGGTGGTTCGATTGAAGTTTGTTTTTTGCACGGCAAAACATACTTGCAACCAAGGATCACGTCATGCGGTGAGTTTTCCATAACTGCCGCTTTGACTGTTCCTTCTACAAAGTCTGAAACAATCGAGACTTCAGCTACTGGTAAAATGTCTTGTTCGCCGTTTGCAAAGGTGACAGAGATTGTCTCCCCTGTGTAGTCGGTACGGTTAACTAATGATGCATTTACAATAGCGTCTAGCTCACACCCTGTATCAAGCAAAGCGATTGTATCGTGACCGTTTGCCTGTACTGGTGTTCGATTCGACTTTTCTGTTTTAGGTGTATGACTTTCTACTGCGTAAACTTTAGCTGTTTTCTTTTCAGGACATGTTCGTGAAAAATGGCCACTATCACCACAAGTGTAACATGCAAGATTCTTTTTATCTTTCTGTTTGTCGGACTTGTTTTTAGTGTCGGGTTTAGATGTTTTATCATCACGCTCACTATGTGCCTTCCCGTCATTTTTCTTATCCTTTCGAGTCTGCGGTTCGTTCGGTCGAGACTTGTTGTTCGCGTGTGCGTTCGAGAATTGAGAATGTGCGTCATCAAAGCGATCGGCGGCGTTGCCTATCTCCTCTAGCGTAGATTTTTCCCTTATTGCTAAGTGAATCAGTAGATCTGATTTGTACGACCCGAGAATGTGGTCTTTTACCATTTCATCCCTAAGACCTGCGTACGTCTGTGGAGTTTCGGCTAGATCTATCCATCTTTGGAACAAGTCAGCTACGCGTCGTATGTACTGTGCGTGCGTCTCTGAACTGGCTTTAGTGGCCTGTTTAAACTTACGTCGGTATGTATCTGCTGTGAGTTTGTAACGTTTCAATAATGCGGCCTTGACTGTGTCGTAATTATCTGACTCAGAATCGCTAAGCTTATTGAACTCGTTTTTCGCACTGCCCTGCAATAACCCCGATAAATTTATCGCCCAATGTTCCGCTGGAATGTTTGTTGCTCTGGCTAACTTTTCAAACGTTTTTAAATACACGTCTATTTGATCTTTGTTCTCATCAAATGGGACCATATTTATCTTTGGAATGATATTTTCAATTCTACTGTGATTATTTCCATCGCTAGAACGCGAATCACCACTGCTTCTGCGATCACGGTTTGGATTGGTAACTTCTAGTTTCTTTACTTCCCATTCTAACCGTTTTATTTCCGCGTCTGCGGCGATGCGTTTGGCTTCTGTGTCCGCTGCGATACGTTTTGTTTCGATGTCGGCTAGTCTTTCAGCCTCTAATTTTTTTGCTTCGCGGGCAGCTAACCGTTCTTCCCTTTCTATCTCTTGTCTCTCTTTGTCCGCTTTCTCTAGCTCAGTTTTAATGTAGCTAGTCAGTTCGTCACCCTGATATCCTAGCATGATACCGGTTTCTTTCAGGTCTTCGAGAACCTGTTTGCGATCCATTTTACTGTCTTAGCGCGCTGGCTACAATAAAAATGTATCTCGTGAATTGTGTGTTTTTAACCGTCGGCGATAACTCCGCTTATCCCGAAAATAACTTTTAGGCTACAACCTTACAAAAATTATTTAATTTACTCAGAACACCTTCCGAAATAAATTACGCGTTAACTCTTTACACGTTTCACCTGCTTGTCACAGTGTCCGCTGTTCCAAGACTTCCGTAATGTCACGGCTCCTACCATACAACATTACACATTATATCTAGCACCCTAAATATAATAGTCCGAAGTCTGTTACTACCGATAACTCTCCTAGCTGGCGGTATAACCTTCGACTCCTCACAATGAAGTACTCAGTAACACAATACTAAATAAATCATTCAATAGCTAACATGACATATTTAACTACGCTTAAATATATCAACATTAACTAACATGCACGCTACTCTGCAAAAGAATACATGCACATGTCACAACAAAAGCAAAGAAAATCAGTGATACAAAAATCAAAAGAACAATTGGCAATTCTGTTCGTTCGTTCGTTTCTAGGTTATGATGCGCCCTATGTATAAAAATGTTACAATTTACAATTTAATACATATCAATCCCGCGACGACCCACACTTGTTACGTTTCCAGTATTTATTTAAAGACCCTGCTTAGAATAATTAAAAGACTTTAAATATAATTAGTTCTTCCTCTCATATTCTACGCAGACTGGTTGCTCAATTTATTATCTGACTAATTAAAAGTGCGTCTTGTAGTTCAGACGACAAATTTACAGACTAATAAACTGCGAACTTTTAGCTAGATTTGAAAACAGTTAAGTCCCTCTAAATTAATATGCACTCGTCATCAATCTTTCTGCTCATCCGCCCCCATTCAAATCTAAGAATTAATCTAATTGGTCTATTGTGCATAGAAATCAACTACTAAGAGGTATTAACAAAGAAAATAAGATTTAATAAAGTTTAACAAATTAACAATAAATCGAATGCAACGCGAATAGTCTTCACTCTGTCTTTACGCGCCTATGCCTGATTTTTGTCAATCTAAATTGCCAGAAAAGTGTTCCTTTGAGATCTGTACACTTGATCTTGCACTTAGCTCTATTCTTGTATCCTTGGTCTCAACACTCAGTCATACCGGTTCGTTCCCTCAGTCCCCCTTTAACGACACACGTGGTGCATAAGGAATGATGTCCCTTTGTTAGTGGCTAGGAACTGGAATTTTTGCAGCATGGCCCTCAGAGTGGATTTCGACACGCTTACACCAATAAGCTAATGCAGGTGAGGCATGGTGAAACATGAACCATGAGCCGACCTGTGGATGCAACGTGTTTGGATATAATTCTCAACCTAACAGGCCCTACTTAGGCATGGCTCAATTAAATGCGCTGAACAAAGAGTTTCGACCTCGCGTCGCTTACAATTAGATTTTAGAAAAATATAATCGTCTCACATGTGTTCCATTTAACAGTCATGACGTATGAAGCAATAAAATAGATACAACGTTAAATTAATGTTCATACAAAGAGGTAATTCAAACCGACAGAGCGCTTCACAATTTACAATTAAAATTACACGCAATAATTGAATTACATGAAGAATTCATATCGAGCGCAGCATTCTGGCTCTTAGTGAATTAAACAATATAAATTAAAGTACAGAAATGGAAAAATGGTTACAATAAATTTATATTCCGTAACATATAGGTTTTCAGCTATTTCTCTGAACCATGCTCAAGTGTATATGGAAATCATATAATACATAGCACAAATACATACTTAAACAATACATAGGCAAATACTATTAAATAAAATGATACCTTTGAGAGAAGTCGAAGGGTACCTTGATTCTCTATGGCGCCGGCTGCCTCTCACGACCCGAGTAAGCTGATGGAATTAGCTAAAATGTGCTCGAAGTGAGGGAGCGGAAGCGTGTGGGTACATATATAGAAAGGTATATTGCGTATCACGTGACTGTTCGCAAAGCATGTGGTTGGTTCGAGAACTGGACAATGGTCCTAAAGTTACATAACATCTTGACCTGTTCTAGAAGCACCTAGAAAAAGGAAGCTTTGAACAAAGGGCCAAGGGTTTCAAATATTCGAATTTGAAGTAAACAAGGCAATGTGGGTCATCAGGTCGGACATTTTTATCAGACTTGTGACAGTGGGGAGGGGTCGATTCAAGTTCAGGGACTTCGCTTCGTAATTCTATTTTTATCTCAGTCTTGTACTTTTTTGCTGTCCTGTTGACACGTCTCGAAAACAAACTATCACCTATTTTACTTCTCGTCACTTTTTTCTTGCGCGCTCAAACTCCAAACACAAACAGTTCTAGTTTGGGGACCGTCGCCAGAACTACAAACTCAAACAGTTTCCAGTTTGGGGACCGTCGCCAGAAGTACAAACTCAAACAGGTTCCAGTTTGAGTACGTTATTAGAACTCATTGAGCATCTGATATCTTGATTACAGACCAAACAACGAGAAGCAGACCACGGATTGTAGTAAACTGCATAAAAGTGGTAATAATCTAGAGTCTAGAGTTCTAGACTAAGCTAGCAAAACATTTCTTATTTCTAACATTTCTTTCTTCACACGTATATTCGTCAACTAATTTTCAGATTACGCAGTTCAGCCAAACAAAAATAAAATCCCTCCTACCCACACTAGTCATCCACGTCTGTAGTCCATGCTTTCTAGTTTCGTTGCCTCTCCTTTTCGTTCTGTAACCAAGGTTACATCAAACACTGAAAGATAGGGCCGACAGCCAGGACAAATTACTTAGTTAACCTTTGATGTCAATTTTATTAACGTTCTTTTATACTCTTACCTGATTGACTGGGTGATAAGATTTTGGTGAAATCAGAGAACTGCCATTGCAATCTGAACACAAAGGGACGTCATTGGTACATTCTCATTTTAATTCCAAACTATTTTAATTCTTCCTTCTGATTGGCTGGGCACCGCTGCCTCGTGATATGACATCAGACTAACTCACTGGCCTGGAGAGAGTGTAATGACATAGGCCATTGTCTTAACTGACCGTGAAGGGTGTTGCTCGGGTTCAATCAGACCTGGGACGCGAGTGTACTTGATAACCTCACAATGTGTCATAGAATACAAAATACATAGACTCCATGTTACTCGAGACACAATAAAATTGTACAAGTATCAATATATTATATAATGCAAGATAAAGTCATACATGGGAATGATAGCAGTGTTCAAATCACTGTTGACACTCTTACTGAACGAATATGAGTTCGTTATATAAATTCTTTCTGGTGCTAATCGAATAACAGAGCCTCTCACTTCAAGAAATCCGGCTTCGACTCCACGCTGGAGCCGAACCCTTGCATGCACGCGCCCTTTAACCGTTCTCTAAGTTTTAGTGATGACCTTGTCCTGTCTGATGGATGGATAAAGTTGGTTCTGTGTGTATACTGATAGTACGTTACAGTCTGTTGGCGATTGGAAATCGGACAAACCATGCACAGTTTAGTAAACCTCTTCCCGTTTTCCCAGTCTCTACCCAATTTACTGCTTCTTTCTTTTCCACAGCTGTAAACTTACCCAGTCTCTACCCAATTTACTGCTTCTTTCTTTTCCACAGCTGTAAACTTACCCAGTCTCTACCCAATTTACTGCTTCTTTCTTTTCCACAGCTGTATACTTACCCAGTCTCTACCCAATTTACTGCTTCTTTCTTTTCCACAGCTGTAAACTTACCCATTCTCTACCCAATATACTGTTAATCACTTACCCAATCTCTACCCAATATACATACTGCTGAAAACTTACCCAATCTCTACCCAATATAGATACTGCTGAAAACTCACCCAATCTCTACCCAATATACTGCTGAAAACTTACCCAATCTCTACCTAATTTTGATACTGCTGAAAACTCACCCAATCTCTACCCAATATACTGCTGAAAACTTACCCAATCTCTACCTAATTTTGATACTGCTGAAAACTTACCCAATCTCTACCTAATTTTGATACTGCTGAAAACTCGCCCAATCTCTACCCAATATACTGCTGAAAACTCACCCAATCTCTACCCAATATACTGCTGAAAACTTACCCAATCTCTACCTAATTTTGATACTGCTGAAAACTCACCCAACCTCTACCTAATTTTGATACTGCTGAAAACTCACCCAATCTCTACCCAATATACTGCTGAAAACGTACCCTAGGTGCTTCTGTTTGCCTGCACACAACATGCGAAAATTCAAAATCCCAAACAAATTTGTCAAACGAAATCAGTCGGTCAGCTTTTAAACTGGAAAAAGGAAATCATCCAGACCTTAAAAAGGGGGTCTTAGAACCAACAAGCCATGTTGCCCGTTAATTATGACCACTGTCATCAGTCTCTGTAGGTGTTTTCTTTTTCTGCTATCTTATTCAATCGAACTCCTCCTTTTGGTGCAGAAATTAATTAAATTATCGAATGCTAGACGGAAGTAACTAAATCAATCAAGGCCTGCGTGTACACACACACACACACACACACACACACATACAATGGCCGGGGTGGTTGGGTGGGTGGTGAACCCTTCAAAACCAATTTTCGATTTAGGAGGTCCTGTAATTTTGATCTGCTTTGCCTTCACGTCGCCCGTGTTAACCCTTGTGACACTACTCGCAGAAACTGTGACCTCGCGCACTCCATCATGGACTTAATTGACAGTTAATGGAAGGTACCTGAGAGGTGGGTGGGGGAGATAATCATCCTCCATCACGTTCCCCCTGCTTGAAGAAAATGCGACAACCCTTACTCCAGCATAGCATTAAATGACAATTAGTGGAGGGCATCGAAAAAGGAGCCGAGGGGCGATCTCCGTGTTCACCATAGTATTAAGGTTCGTTTGTGAGCAGACCTTGAAAGAAAATATATACCGATACTCATAGCGTGTTCTGGTCCGTTCATGTGGTGTGTAAGTGGTCCCATTGAAACTATGAAATAACAGCCAGGCCTTATTTCATCACTGTTTGCCTCAAACATGGCGATTAAATAAATAATTTAAGTAAAATTATTTTATGGTACGCCTTTATATCTAATAATAAATTGTGTTCCGTTTGGACTACCATACACTAGTTCCTTCAGACGTTGACCATGACCCACCTGCGTTACGTGTGGCGCCAACGTTAATCCGACTCTGTCTAAAGTTCTAGATTTCGACTTCTATGACTGATCCCATTGATCTAGACGACAATTCGCATTTCTTTTAAGTTCCTGGTCAGTGGTTTGTAATCGAATACCTAAATTTAGTTTGAGTCTTGCAAATCCCTTTTTGTTCATATCAATGTTTTCATGTCTGTTCTTATGGAGCTATAGTCATGCGAATACAAAAAGATATGGTGAATCAATATTGTCGTGATTTGGATACATTTTAAAAAAATACTGTTAAGAATATTATTAAATACATTTTATAAGTTGCTTCTTTTAAAACTTTATCAAATTCTGGAAAGCTTAAGTGTATCATATGCAAGAAAGGTTAAGATAACAAACAAGAAAGACAGTTACATGAAAGCCAAATGACAGTTTGGACAACTAGAGGATAGATGATAAAATATGGGATAAAACATTTTATTTTAAATCACAATGCCTCTTTTATTGACAGCTAGAAATTGAAGTCAGCAAGAAATTCTTTCTTAGCTAAAATTTTGCAATATCGGCAGTGGAAATATTGCGTTAAGTTATGGATTACTCTCAAGTTTCTATTGGATTAGAGAATTTTCGTGAAGTAATTTGACTTAATTTTTTCAGGTTCTTTTTTTTTTACTTATTGTCATGGTGTGGAGACTTTTGTGTTCTTCGGGCTATGGTGATTGTCATTGTCTGATGATTGATGTGTTCCTCCAGTTGTGATGACTGTCATGGTTGAAGGATTGTTATTAATTCAGGCTGTGATGATTGTCATAATCTGATGATTGATATGTTCCTCTGTCTGTGATGATTGTCAAGGTTTAAGGATTGCTATTATTCAAACAGTGGTGATTATCATAAACTAAACTGATGATTAATATATGCCTCTTTCTGTGATGATTGTCATAATTTAATGATTGATGTTATTCAAGCTGTGGTGATTGTCATATTCTGGTGACTGAAGTGTTCCTCTGGCTGTGAAGATTGTCATGGTGCAAGGATCGCTGTGTTATTCTGGTTGTGATGATTGTCAAAGTGTGACGATTGATTGCTGTGTTCTGTAGCCTATGCTAATTGTCATGGTGTGAGGATTATTCTGTTATTCACGCTATGAGGTGTGAGTATTGTCTTATTACCCAGAACGGGGTGCCCTTGGTGTTTCAACGGAACTCACCGAGATGTACTGGGTTGTCGTTATTGCTTTATTTTTTAAAACAGTTTTCCTTTAAGTTTTACTGCGTTTAAGATCTGCAAATTTAGGCTCGCACACAATTACAATTACTAGTCCACCATTGCAGTTATTCATCCACCATTGCAGTTATCCACCATTGCAGTTATTCGTCCACCATTGCAGTTATTCATCCACCACTGCAGTTATTCATCCACCACTACATTTATTCATCCACCACTGCAGTTATTCGTCCACCATTGCAATTATTCGCCCACTATTGAGGTTACTCCATCACCATTGAAGTTACTCCTCTACCATTGAGGTTACTTGTCCATCATTGAGGTTACTCGACCACCAGTGAAGTTACTCGTACACCATTGCAGTTAAGTGGCGTGTACTGCAGATATGGAGTCTCTTGTTTTGGGTTCCTGTGTTCACAGAAATTGATTTCCGACTCGATCACAATGACGGTTAACATAGGCATTGACAGGGTCACCTCCTGAGCCTACTTTCTGTCTCTCCACTTTTAGAAAATCTAGAAAACATCTTATACCACCTTTCACTGCAGTTAAGACGTTATTTAGTGCGTATCACATACCCAAGCACTCACAAAAGGAAAGAAAGAAAGAAAGAAAGAAAGAAAGAAAGAAAGAAAGAAAGAAAGAAAGAAAGAAAGAAAGAAAGAAAGAAAGAAAGAAAGAAAGAAAGAAAGAAAGAAAGAAAGATTCCTCTACTCAAACAAATGGCGGATTCCTCTTTGTCATTTTGGGGGGCTAAATGGCGTTTAATGGCGCGTGCTACCATAAAGAACCACTTTCAGATCGTTCTTAGTGCTCAGAAATCTTCGGACATTTTATAAATAAATCAATAACTGTTGTCTCTTCCAGTTCTTCAGTTCATAAAATGCGTGACCCCACGCTCATTCGCCATGGCGGCTGATGAAGAATATCGTAAAAAGTAGTGTCCTGAAGGGCTATTATGATGGGATCGAACTTCCGGATGAAACCGCCGCCATCGGATGGATGCTGGCATCGGAACCCGCGGTACTGTCAAAAACAGAACTTTCCAACAGTGTCAGGAATAATTCAGTTCACTTGGCTTTTCCAATACAATAGTTGTTGTTGTCTGTATTTTGTGTGTGTGTCTGAGTATAAATTGTTTTGTCTTCATTCATCAACTAAAGTTATCAATCGACCATAAAGAATTCTACAATATCAAAATGTCCAACTAATGACAGTTCTAAAGACATACGGGCACCTCCGGAATCCCGCAGATCAGTATGGCAGACGTCGAATTAAATTATTAACCACTCTCTCTCTCCCCCATGCGATTCCCGAAAGTACTACAATCCGACCGAACGATCTTAAAATGGGGACTTTTCGGAACCACTCATCTACTTATTGATCCTTGTTTGGGCCCCAGTACTTACGACTTCTTGAGTTTTCCGACGCTAAAGAGAGTTAATTTATGGAATCGATTTCGTGATGGCGCTGATGCAGCGTACGAACGGGCCGTAACTCTAGGCAGGCAGCGCTTTAAACAAAAAGTACTGCTAAATTGAAAACACCATGTCGCTACTATGAGTCTTCCGTGAGATGCCTGTGATTGGTGGCTATGTTGATAGGCTGACGTCAGCAGTATGTTATAGTAATAAATTCAGTTAATGTTATATATAACTGTTAAATGTAAGAGTGAGGCATTTAGGTACAAGATATTATATGATGGAGTTTTTAAAATTTAATTGTAAAGATAAAAAAGGTACGATTAGACATATGATAAAATCTCATTTGTCACATGCTTTTAAAATGTTTCAGATTAATATTAAACTCTAAATTACAATTAATGGCGGAACTCATAACAGCAAACAAGCAAATAGTTTACTCAATTATGAGTAAAATTGTGATGTGTAAGAACGTGAATATTGGAAATGTGAGAAATTTCGGTTCCAGTATAATATACTTAAAAAGTTTGTGCACCCCTGATATGTGTATGACATTTCAAAGCATGATACATGATATGGCATGTGTATGGTACTCAATGCTTATTTGGACAGGTTATTTACCCTTTTCAATTACATTGACCACAGACAAAAGAAAAATAGCAATATAAAACGGTCCACACAAGAAACAAGGCATTTACCATTTCAGAAATTCAGACCGACGTTTAGTTTTCTTTCTTTCGTGTTTGGATTTTTCCCTTTGGTGATTTTGTTGCCAAGGGAGGGGATTAGATAGAAAGTGTTTCGGTTTGGATTTAAGATTGAGTGGGTGAAGAAGGGAGCTAGGGTGGGAGTGACTACGTTTGCTTCCGTCCCTTGCCCCGGGCTGGTGTGGGGCCTTTTCTCTTGGGACGTTCTCAGGCTCTCGATGGCTTTGGAGGGACTTGCCTTTCCTAACTGGACTGGGAAGGTGGTCGGGTTGGGGGTTGGGGGGTGGAAGTCGGTGTCGCATTCGGCATTATATTATTTTTGCCGCTTATCGAGGAGAAGGATATCAGTAGAGACACGCTCTCGCCATATTGTGTGGGTCGACCCATGGATGTATCCATCTTCTCGTGTTGTCAGTTGCCGATGCAGAGAGATGTGAGAGCAAGGTGGAGGACGGGGGTAAAGACTGTTTTCTCTACTCATCATTGTCCAAAAGATAAATTTTGTCCTTCGTTTGAGAATTTAGTGTGCGTTTCTTCTATTCCAGTGGCGCACAAACTTTATAGGCCAAGAGGACCAAATTTCCAATTGATAGTGCGTGGAGATTCGCCACATGGATGGCTCAGTAGAAAAAAAAACACACAAATAATGAAATAATGTGCTTTACATTCGTAACATCCAAAAGTCCTCCGGGGGGGGGGGGGGGGGGCGCATAGAGCCCTGTCTCGGGCCGCATTCGGCTCGCGGTTTGTGCACCCATGTTCTATTCAATTCATTTATGGAAGGAACCTCCGGTCTGACCTCTGACAAAGACTAAGCAGGCATGAACTGTCCGTCTTGCAGTCTCATTTTTTTCTAAAACTAGGATGACCTATGCCAGGTGCGTTAACTCGATACATAGGGGAAGAGTTATTGTTCTTTTCTTAGCGATCTGTGAGCCATCTGTATTCCGATGTATGCTCAATTCTGTCGCCGACGGGAGAGAGGGAGGTACAGGCCACAGTCGTCGTCGTAATTATACACGCATTATCGTTGCCGACCCCTACGCATTTCTGTCAAATGAAAAATATATTCTTAAATGCTTAGTGCTCATTCATTACTCGTTTTGTATTGTCTCTTCTCAGGTTTGGGTAAGGGAATTGGTAGTTCTTTATTAGTGACTAATTATTAAACACTACGTAATACCTGACATAAATATTGAAGGATGGTGATGTGTGTGGTCTGTCCACTGAGCGTTTTTATTGTTAGTTTAATTCATTTTTTAAAAAAAACGTCTAACCAGTGACGTCTTAACTCACGGGCATGATGGGCACTTGCCCGGGGGCCCGATGCTAATCTAAGTATGTTGTGACTTGCTGTCAATTTTTATTCCTTTGAGTGTTTGTGTAGGTAGGGGCCCCTATGCACTGCTTTGCCCGTGGGCCTATAATGCTGTTAAGATGGCCTTGCTTCTAATCCCGCATGCCACAGGGTGATAGTTTTGAGTAAGTTCTTTTCTCGTTTTTATATTTTTCTGTGCTCTGCTAATACAGTTTAAGCGTGCGAAGCCTATTTCATCAGCACTACATTTATCTCTCACCTAGGGAAATTGATAGTCAATTTGCCCTCTCCGCCGTGAAGTGAACCCCATACTACCTGAAAAGGGGACTAGGGTCCTGCCTTCGACGTCACTACCCTCTTTCTGTAATGTTTCTCTGTGACGTGCTCTTCTGATTGCGTCACTTCCTCTCAGATTTGCTGGCAAATAAAAAATGGACAAAGTAGGGCATATACATTGCAAGAGAAATCAAAATACGGGTGCACTGAGCGTTCTCAATAAACGGCCCCCTAACACCCACCGCCACCTTCCTGGTTTGATGGCGTGCAAAGCGCCAAAGCAATTCAGTCATTTGATTAGGGTAAAAGAGCATTTGTTTTTCAAGGGCAAACGGTATCCGCTGTGACGGTTTGGTGAAAACAAAGGATGATAAAGTTGTGTTGCTACTCCCCCCCCCCCACTTCTCAATATTTTTTTTTTCTGCTTACAGAATATTGCCCATTTTCCACAGACCAGAGGCCAGGAATAAGGAAGGTCCTGTGTCAGTGGCCTTGTTCACAAGGTATATAGAAATAAGGTTTGTTTGTGTGGTCTTTGTTTGCAAAATAAAATATTTCTCTACATATTACACGGACTCTCCCCGGGTCTGGCTGAGTGCAGATAAGAATCTGGTAAATTTAGGTCACATGTCGGGGAGGTAACTCTGACAAGGGAAATGTTTACCGACTTGCGTAAACTTTTGGTGTTTCGTAAACAGGGACGCTATGCAGGCACTGTATTTTTTTTTGTTTGTTTTTTACTTCTTCAACCTCTTCATCTTCAAACGATTAGGTTAGATCAAACAGACAGTTGTTCTTGGGTTGGATTTCGTTTTTTCCTGTCTTACCACAATGTAAGCTGCCTACGCAGCCTTGCAACCTCACACAGAGCAAAAAGAGGACAAGGACGCGAATATAAAACGAAATAGTCATTTTAGGGAGAAATTTGACGCTTGTTTGCTCACTCACACACACACACGCACACACATACTTGCATGGTCATAAATGTTACTTCACAAATTATTTTTTAAAATTTAGGTGGAGTCCACCACCTACTCGCATTCGCTATGGGCATATACACTGCTAATCTTTCAATGAAGCTCAAGTCTAAGTTTGAGACCGGCTTGTTCTTCGCTCTCAGAGGTCCTGTATCGGTCTTTGGCCGAAGGTGAGACGATAAATCTGGTCTAGTGAACCTCAGGCCTCGCCTCTATGAACGATCCCTTGACTGCCTACAGAGCAAGCCTTTGATCGCTGCCCAGGCAACACCGTCACCCAGAGAACCCACCAAACTACGCACAAACAGCCAGTACCCTCCTTCCCTAAAGCTCTATGCCTTTTCCTTTCCAGCGCATCAATTTCTCATTTGACGCTTGCGTCCGTTCGCGAGGACTTCAAAAGGGTGGGAAAATCCTACATCAAGAAAAGAAAAACAACTAACAAACAAACAAGTAGACTTTGTTTCTTTAATAATGATTATTAAGAAAACGTGAATCCGAGAGAAGTGGCAGTGTGTTTTGTTTTGTTTTGTTTTCAATTAAAAAAGCACGCAACAACTGGTTTCACTTTGAGGAATAAAATTGCCAATACGTCAACTTCATCCTAAGACTGTGAAATAAGTAACAGATAACAGATACCGATTACGATCATTGGCTCTGTAGCTTTTGCGGACCCAGATACAACTATAGAGAGAAATTAATACTATAGTAGCTTTTGCGGACCCAGATACAACTATAGAGAGAAATTAATACTATAGTAGCTTTTGCGGACCCAGATACAACTATAGAGAGAAATTAATACTATAGTAGAATCCGCTTTGAGGAGGTTAAACAGTCGCTACAGTCTGTGCTCCTTTATTGAACAGTGCACCATACTCGAGGCACAGTGGATCATGACATGAGACAGATTGGGCTATGGCATGAGGTACAATGGATCATGACATGAGGCACGATGGACCAAGACATGAGGCACAATGGACCAAGACATGAGATACAATGTTCCGGACATCGTGTACAACGATCTTTGAATTTATATTCAAATGCAAATTCACTGTACTCTAAATTGGACTAATTTCTTTGTATCACATAGTGTTTGTAAGGGAGAGAATTCTGTATGAAACGCCATACTATGTCAGTTTCACATGCAGGAGAAGCAATAGCGGCACACACTGTATAAAATATATTCGTTGCTCTACAGCCTACAGATTCGTATATTGCCGGCTGCAGCAACAGATGCCTTGAACCATTAAATCTTACCCTTTCAACCATATTATGCTACCGCTAAGCTTCCTATACAAACTTCGCACTTGGACGCCAACAGTCATAAGACAGTAGAAATATGGTTGTCAAAGAAACCCCTTGTGTGAAAAGTGATCCCACAGACACGGGAACTCAGATACGTCGTCGGTGACAAAGCCTGCTATTGTCTCTGTCTGACCCGGAAGGAGTGGGAAGGGAGAGAGGTTTATATATGTAGTTATCAGCTGCGTATATTCTTCTTCTCATAGCTTCTGGGTATACCACCCCCACCCCATCTATTTTTTGTCCTCCCTTTCCCATTAGGAACAGTTGCTTGTGGAGACTGCGTATTATTTTATTTGGGCTGCTACTTTCTTGTGGCCAATACTGGCTTCAAGGAAGAGAACCATAATTAAGAACACAGTTTAACTTAGTTAATCTGTGCCAGTGTGTCTTATTGTTCGATGGAATTCTAAACTACTTGAGCCCACCAAAAGTGATCAAGAGATTTGATCCTGTCAATCCAGTCAAGATTTCAAGTCGGGGTATATTGGTTTTAGTTCTTACAAGGGATGTTTAATTAGAGCGAGCAGACAAATCATTAGTGCACTATTCTCAACTTTCACTTAATCTGACCGTTTTATTTGTCAGATAGATGACTGGGGTTCTGCCGCCCCTCCCCCACAAACAAACAAATAAAACAACTTAACCTATGATCAATGTTTCCTCTAATATTTTTTTCCAATGTGTGTGTGGAACATTTTCCGGTTTGTGGGAACTGGTGGGTTTTTTTGAGAGTTTGCTACCCAAACTTGTGCCTGCAGAATTTTGAATCTGCTGCATGGCATTTTCTTAGCTGTGTGGCATATCCGCCTACCTTCGCATGCTGTTATTAAATTAATTAAAAGATAAAATTATCTTACTTCATAATAATAATTCAATTATAATAATAATGATTTCAAATCGTATTAATACTTGTGACTTTGTGATGTTAAATCTGCATAAACAGTGTTTCCAACTCAAAGCCCTGACACTTTAATTAAACTTGGCTTCTAACTCCACAACTCGCCACTTGTTGCCCGCTTTTGCTGATGAGAGTGTAACTAAAATCTTAGTGTCTGGGCAAGTGGATCCATGTCCCTTTGTCAGCGTGCACTCGAAACCAGTATAGGCGTAATTTGTCCCTATAGTAATTTTCCAGACAAAATAATTATAAGTCTGTAGATCTGTTTGTGAGATCACTGGATTTTGTAATTCAGGATTGCATCACGTTGCATGCGAAGGACATTTCTCAAGCTCTAATTTAATTATTCCATTCTTATGTTCCTTTGGTCTTTCTTATTATAATACCAGTGCTCTGCTAACTCGCATAGAGTGTATGACGTCCATAATTCCCACTCCACATTTGCTAACTGACAATCGCACTGAAAGCTTTTTATTCGGTGTCAGACACCTAAACACACTGACGAAAGAGAGATGGCTTTTGATTTTATCAGACACTTTCGCACACTTTTGCACTTGATGTGGTATCAGACCACCCTCTGACCAACAAAATGTAAATATATTTCTTTGTTTGCGTATATCTTTAAGCGACTGAATGGACGGCGGTTTTGTGATTTGGGACTTGTGAAAGGAAGTGTGTGAAAGGAAGTGTGTGAAGGGAAATCAAGAAGACAAAATATGGGTAGCGTTACAGATTTTATTTACTTTTCTTTAATTTGTATTTTTCTGGACCACGTATAACTTGATTACTGCGAACGCCATTGTCCTAGGAGTTCAATGTGTTAATTTTGGAAATGGCCAGTCATATTTACTGTAGTTTTATGATTAATAATTTCGAAATGAATATATACGGATCTGCCCTTAAGTCATTTTCTTCGAGTTAATCAGTACAGCAACGCTTGCTGCAGGATTACCGCTGTTGCGGCATCCAGTATCTGCAGTGGAGCTCGTTTTTGCAGGATTACGGTAGCCGCCTTCAGCAGAAGGTATTTTATTATATAGAGTAACTGTGAAACGCGTTCAACACAGGAATGAAGATTTGCTATCTTGGTTGTTGAATTGTGTCTGACTTCTGAACAAGACAATCGTGAAGAAATGTTAAGTAAGGTTTTGTTGTAGTAACATTTTAACCACATAAAAAGCTCCATTATACAGAGAGACTGATTTTTATACAAACACACACACACACACACACACACACACACACACACACACACACACAACACGAACTTCCTTTTCACATGCACACTTCATTCTGAACTTCTTTGCACAGAGAAACTATGAAATCATCTACCATACACTTCTTCGATGACCTGGGTGGCATACGTATTTCGCAAATGCCTGATGACGTGTATCGCACTCACGTAAACACTGTGCTACTTTGCACGCAGGAATGATGACATAGATCGCACTCACTTTAAGCACTGTGCTACTTTGCACGCAGGAATGATGACGCAAATCGCAAGCACTCATGCACGCCTTAGCCAGGTTCTAAACACACCTCGGGGGAGAGGGGTGGAGGGGTGAGATGAAGAACATTATATTTTACGATCAGGAAAAGTAACTCCCCATAAGCGAACGCAGCCAAGAGGTACCTAGACTGTAATTAGGATGTATATAATCTTCAGCTGAAGTCATCATTTAAAAAAAACAAAAAAAACACGTCTTTTATTTGCATTGCTCTTCTCCTTTTTTCCTCTTTCTTTCGTTCTTCTTTCTTTTTTCTTTCTTCCTTTTTGTCTTCTTTCTGCTTCGTCTTCTTCTTTACTACATCGCTTACAACATGTCCTGAAATAACTTGGTCGTGTAAAGGGTTAACCCGTCAAAACACTGGGATGTGGAGGAGGGTGTCATTTGTACTTTCAATCCATGGATTTCTTTTTTTAAAACTGCGAGGTAAAATAAATCGATACAGCTGGCATACTGTGGGATACAGAAACACTGACATTTATTTTGTTTAATTCATGACCTTTACTTTGTTAGTTGGTTTGCTTTATATTTCTCTCTAATTTATCACCACCTTGCCACTATTTATAGTACTCTCCAGAATTTTCATGCGCAAGGTGATTTCATGACGTCAGTGTTAAACTAGGTCAATCAAATACGCACAATTGTGTAATAAATCAACGAAATATGTCAGTCAAAATAAAAACCAAAGAGCAAAATTATGTTTCAAATTGGAGTTTAATTCACTGACCTCTACATCTACAACATCCCGTACCAACTAGCCTGCATTTTTTTTTTTAATGTGGTTGCACTCGTAGCAAAAAGGCAAGGACCCGAGAAATGACTGCTGTGGTGAGGACATTTTTATTGCTCCTGCCAGTTTTTAAAGTCTCACAGCTGGGAGGGGTTTCAACCCTTGATCTCTTGCATACGAAATTGTAACGACTAGCTTTTTGTGGCCACCGAGTCTATTTCCTTGAATTAAATTTTTATGCTATGTACGTGCGTGTTTGTGTGCGATCGTGCGTACGCCTGCGCGCAAGTGATTGCTGTCGTGCATGTCTAATAAGCTTTTTATTCTTACAGATCAAGTAAGGAAATTCATTTGACCTTTCCTTTAAATATAAGAGCACCTTGCTAATTAAGGAAGGGGACATAATTCAAGCATTTCAAATTCAACCTGACTCTCGAATCGCTGGAACTCTTTTAGTGCACGTGATGTTTGATGGAAGCGGGTGTGCAACCTTAAATAGTAAGGTAGGAGAAGTGCATTCGTTCATCTCAACCCTTGGAGTCTTAAATGCAAATAACAACACTCTTTTTAAAAACAAAGGATGATCTACAAACAATTAATTTATTTAAAATTAAAATTGTAAATATAGATGTAATACAGAGTAACCATCATTGTAATTCCAAGCATCAATATCAAATCATTAATTAAACTTGCAGGCTAACAGAGCGTCAGTAGCTTAGGTACTTGTGAGTGTTTGTGTGCGAGCGTGTGTGTGTGTGTGCGTGCGTGTAAATGTGCGTCTGTGTGCGCATGTGAGCGTGTGTGTGTGTGTGTGTGTGTGTGTGTGTGTGATTCGAATTATTCCTTTTATCAATTTATAAACAAACTGACGTATGGGTCCAGAAACCGGTCCTCGTAATATTTTCATTTCACAAAATTATCCAGTGACTCTTACCAACAAAAGTCGGGTCAAAGAGTACAAGCGAGAAAATAACATCAAACGGCTCTGAGAGCAGGGCAAAGATAGAGTGAGCTCTTTACGCAGCTTTCGAAAGGAACATGTTGACTGGATTAGCGGTATTTATCTTTTGCCACTTTACTTGCACCGTAATAATAATTTTTTAAAAGTATTGGTTCAGTATTGTATTCTTCTTATATGCAAACTTTTTATCTATTTATAAATTAAAGTAACTAAATGCCTAAGTGAATAATGAATGTTTAGATTTTGTTAAACTCTAGACTACACTGACTTTTCAAAACAAAGGGTTGAAATCGTTAGGATAGCGAAAACTGTGACAGTGATGACATTTTCGAGCTAGTCAGATCAAGTGCTATTTTGTGAGAAGCTTATGACGTAGTGTTTTGTTGTTGTTGTTGTTTTTGCTTTTTTTTTTTTTCCAAGTCCGAATCTTATTCACTACTATTGTGCGAATTTGTGGTGGACAGTTTAACTTTTAGGTGACCACGCTGACTGAGGAAGAAAGGAGCAAGCGTCATTAGGGTCACTGCACTATGATCAGGGTCACTGCACTATGATCAGTAAAGAAGTAAGCTACTTTGTAGGGTGTAGCACTGAGATCGGATTGGCCACAAAGTTTTTGTGGGGGTTCATGCACCGAGCAAAGGAGCAAACTTCTTTGTGGGGTGTTGCACTGAGACCTAATTAGTAACAAAGTTTGTGGGGGTCCTGAACCGAATGTGACCTGAAAAGGAGCAAACGTCTTTGGGGGGGGGGGGATCCTGCACCGAATGCGACCTGAAAAGTAGCAAACGCCTTTGTGGGGTCCTGCACCGAGTGTGACCTGAATAGTAAAAAGCATGTCTTTGTGGGGTCACTGCAATGACTGTGACAAGTAAAAGTCAAGCGTCTTTTGAGGTCTCTTCATTGACTACAAGGAGAAATAGCGATAAGGTGACCTAAGATGCAACAAAAGAAATACTAAGTTAAATTTTAGAATCTGACAATTACATTTAATTTTACATAATCTATAATTATATATAATATGTAATTAAAGTTATTAATATCGTTAACATTTGCAAATGAAATAATAAATATTTTCAATAACATTTTTGTTATTTCACGCGTTTGCATAAATGTCAAAAATATAAAATATTTGGAATACCAAATTAATGTAACCTAAATTGTTAAAAGATGACGGACCTTCATACACCATAAATAGTGAACAACTGTTGACTTCTGTGACGCCAACGTCACTTAGTTAAAGAAAATTATTATTATTATTTATTAATCTTTCATAACTAATTTCAAGTGATGAGAATTTTAATTTATTTCATTAATGAATCTCCAGCAGACACCACTTGTCTCTCTCACTTGGCAGATATACGTGCGCTGTAAATGTTTTCTCTCTTCCACAACATTTAAAGATAACTATTTACTCAAACAATGGTCCGTATGAGGAAAACTTCTTACTAAAAGAGGAGACAAATCCGACTATATTTAGAAAGAAGGTTATCAATATGCATAAGAAGGTCAATAAATTTATTAAATCAACAATTACATATACATATGACAAATACAATGAAATAGATTAGTTCACATCAGTATTTTCATCATCATATTTGTATAATCTCCCTACTACACAGTCTTTATGCAGAAAAAATACAATTCAACAAGTCAATACAAATCACAAGAGAATTCTTATCAGAAAACAGAAATGGAGTTTTGAGATAAGTAATAATAGTTTTTATCTAACCTGATTCAGAACAGTCTTAATTAATAGTCCTTTGTACTCTTTGCCACAATGTCACAAATTATATAGTTCAGTTCATTTGCCACTTCTTTCCCTCCTCACATTGAAACTGATTAGCTGTATGTTCTCTTGAAGTCAACCTGGGCTTTTTTCCTGCCATACCAGTTCGCTCAAGCAGAATGGGAATTGTAGTAATTTCTAACAGTCCCCTATCCTAGAAATGTTCTCAGTGTAGTCAGTATACCTTCCCACCATACATCACATAGAGTGTAGTGTATTCTCTTACACTTACACACACTGCAGGAGACGACTCCTGCATCTCCAGGGTAGTAGCAGCGCACAGATAGTGAACCAGTAGAATCAAAGAACAGGTAAAAATAGATAACTGGAATGGCTGTTTGTTCACATGAAGCTGACAGCCACCTTTCAAAACTGGGCTTCTTCTTGCCACTCCAAATTCAAAGTGATCAGTAATAAAATTTCCTTGGAAGGTAAACTTTTAATCTCAGCCCATTGGCTTGTCTCGTTCTCCATGAATATTAACCATTGGATAATAAAAACTGCTCACTAGTTTGCATTACATCAGCAACTTCTAGCACATACTCAACTCAAGCATTTACTTCAACTCTGACATTTTCAAAAATACCATCATAAGAAGTGCCCAATGTCAGGCCACTCTGACAATTTAAAAATTTATATAACAATTTAATTTAAAAATAGGAATAGGCAAATTTACTCCCCCACAACTTCTAGTCATACACCATATATAGTAAGCAACTGCTGACTTTTAATCTTACACCATCTATAGTGAACAACTGCTGACTTTTAATCTTACACCATCTATAGTGAACAACTGCTGACTTTTAATCTTACACCATCTATAGTGAACAACTGCTGACTTTTAGTCTTACACCATCTATAGTGAACAACTGCTGACTTCCAGTCATTCATCTCTATAGTTAATATCCATTTCTTTTCAGTCATACGCCATCTGTAGTTAATATCCGCATCTATATAGCAATACATATAAATGAAGGTATTTGTGCATATTTTCACGCAAATTGTTTTTTCAATGGGGAACAAGATAAAAAGAAAACCAAAAAATGCCCCTACCCCACCCCCACCCCATTATAAGTATATAATCATGTACAAACCATCATTCAAACCTATAGCCGTCAACAGCACCCTGTCAAGCCCTGGTTCAGGGAAGTCTTGGGTGACGTAGTTAAAGCTAGACCTTGATCTTGAATGAGCGTGTTTATCACGTGGGACGCAGTTAATTATAGACACAGCACCACGCTAGCCGCGAGCGACACGCATGACGTTGTGTCTCCAGCTGAGCATGACCCACTGACCTGAATGGTAAGACACACATTCTCTTCCTTGTCCAGAGTGCGGGCCAATGGGTCACGGTAAGTGTTCAGCGCAGAATGCAAATTTTAAAATCAGTGGACGTCACTAAAACAGACAAACACTCAAAGCACGCATTTACATACACACAAGCACAAACAATTAGAGGTGTATAGCAAGTCTCCAGAGACGCGCACGCAAATGCAGCAACATTCAAACAAGCATAACATATCACACACAAATTACGTCATGCAGAAAGCCCAAAGCAGTGCGAAAGTCTCAATGACCACTAGCAACGACACAGCCAGTTGTAACCTCCCAGGTCTGTCGCGAAACGTTCGTCCAACAATATGAATGAATATAAGTGAAGCGCGCTCGTCTCTTTTTCTTCTTCACGTTAACTTCTTTACCTCCACAGGAATTGGAGAGAAACTTTTCATGAAGCGCATGCACTCTCACTCGCCCTCCCTAGGGAGAGTAGAAAGTACACTTAGAGTAGACGAAAAGCATCTATATACATGTACACTTAGACAAGATAGGATATATGAAATCGTCCATATTATTTTTTTTTAATGTTCCTATTCCTAGCCCTGATCAATTCCACTCAATAAAAGGACAGCAGTTTTTATGTTTAAAATAATATGTGTGAGAGGTAGTTATATGTTTTAAAGGTAAGTTATATGTGTGAAAGGTAATTATACGTTTTAAAGGTAAGTTATATGTGTGAAAGGTAGTTATATGTGTGAAAGGTAGTTATACGTTTTAAAGGTAAGTTATATGTGTGAAAGGTAATCATACATATATATTAAAGGTGAAATATTCTTATAAATCTGTACACAGGTCATGTGAATTTGATAACAGACATGCGCTAGTTGTAATAATTGCTAAAAGACCAAAAAATATAGTTATATTTTTTAGCTCAAATCAAATAATTATGAGGGCAAGGTGAATTAAAGGATTGTATTTGCATTTTACATCCACACCTGTTAATCTAATAAAGATTTCCATCAGTTTATACACTTGTTTATGTGAGTGTATGTGTGCATGCATGCAATGCCAGATAACCCATTTAAAAAAAAAAAAAAACTATGCATTTGGGCACCAGCCCAGAAGGGATTTTTTAAAAATTCAAATTAATTGTTAAAATTGAGCGAATTATATCTGACCCTGCATTTATGAGAATTTCGATCTAAAGTGATGGCAACACTGGTATTTTCCCATCTTCCTGAGCTGTTCCGTTGTTCAAATTGTCAAGGTCAAGGGTGTCTGTTATTACAGTAGAACAGTGCTGAGAGAGGTTATTCTCGTAGAGGCAAAAAAGAACTTTATAAATTGTTTTGAATCAAACATTTACTATAATTCTTATTTCAAACAATAAAAACATATTTTCTCTCTTAACATTGTTCTTTTCGTTTCACATTTTGTAGAGAGTGGGGGTTTCCATAATATTTTCTGTGCTTAGGGCCATTGAAGTTGATCTGGCATGTAAACGTGCGCGTTTATGTATATGTGTGTGTGTGTGTGTGTGTGAGAGAGAGAGAGAGAGAGAGAGAGAGAGAGAGAGAGAGAGCATCCTTCATTTCCAATTCTTCTCTCTCATTAAAATGCCAGTTTAAAGGATGCTTGCTTAGTTTCGTGTCTTAGCAATTTCCCTTTAATATTCTCTATATATATTTGTTTGAAAATTTCTTTAAGACCCATGTCTGCTTCAAACCAACAGTTTGCTCTGACAGTCTCATGTTGAAGTTTATAATTTCCCAAGAAATAAACCAAAGGATTTGATGGGGTGGGGTGGGGGGTTGATGTCCTTAATAGAAGTTTATAATTTCCCAAGAAATAAACTTCTATTAAGGACATCAACCCCCCACCCCACCCCATCAAATCCTTTGGTGGTAGGCCCTGGGCCCAGCCCTTGCCTAAGAGCAAAAGCAGTGACCGTTTGGGTCAAGGAGCTATCGCTGGCTTTCTTTCACACAGAGCTGTATATTCTTGTTGCCTATGTGTACTGTGCTATGCAACGGATTCGCTACATGACGTCTGTAGACGGAAGGTCCGTCGCAGAAATCCAGAAGAAGTCAACAGAACCACCTCCATTTAAACGTGCACGGCTAGATAAATACCGGTTGACTTGCTATTAAATTATATAGAAAGAGAAAAATGCTGCTAGAAATTGTTTTATATTTTTGTATTTATGTCTTTCAATATGAAAATTGATGACACGCTTTTATTTTATTTAGTTAGTTTATTTTATTATTTAAGTGTGTGAGAATGTTTTTTTTCCCAAGCTGTGTCAGTACTGTTCTCTATTTTATTTTGTACCTTATCTTCAAAATAACGGAAAATAGAGAGTTATATGTATAGGTTCCTCTAAAACGTTTAAATAGATAATTAAATCAAAACATGACTCTTAGTCTTCTATCGTTAATTTATCATTTGAGTAAAGTAAATAACAAAGCAAAGATCAGAAGTGCCTGTTGTTAATGCCAGACTTTAATGCCCAGGTTCTCTTTGTCGCCCGCAATTTTTATTAGTATATTGGCGAGCTACGGTGACTACAAATAGCCTGATTTCACACACACACACACACACACGCGCACGCACACACACACACACACACACACACACACACACGCATACTTTTAATCACATCATTCCAGACCTAAAACTGTCACCTAAAACATAGCCACGGACATGAGAGTCCTGACAAAGGAAGTTATCTACACAAGCGACCATCACCAAGTAACACTCACAACAACACAATTCACACCGCCCAAATTTCTCACCTGCCTGACACCTAGCAAAGGACAGCAGAGAAATATTCAAAAGCGAGCAGTCTGGTCAGCACGGCAACACTCAGAAACACAAACACAACCACCTGGGCAAACCAACTAACAGAAGCCTTCACCACAGCTGCAAACAAGTTTCCCCTCGCCCCCCCCCCCCTTCAGCGTGCTACTTCCTATTCACCCCTCGCGCCATGGTGGAACAAATCACTAGAACAGCTTTAATAAAACAAAGAAAAATAGCTCTCACTCAGAGCCAACCAAATCAACCACCATTCAAGACAGGTTGAACCAACAGAACATACAACCACCAACATGAAGGCGGCTTCGCCCCCCCTCCCCCCGACGGAGGGCGGTTGAGGGTGTGCGCCATATAGGTGCTCCCTGTTTCACCCCTTTCCGCCAGCCCTCCTGCCCTCCACCCCAGGAGCAGATCAAGACCGGGAACGTTGTGAAGATGAAAGGTCTATTGCGGCTTCTGGGGTGAGTGTGAGCGGAACACGTACAACCACCATTCAAGACAGGTTTATAGCCAAACCAACAGAACATACAACCATCAGTCAAGATAGTTTTATAACCAAACCAGCATTTAAGATAGATTTACAACCAGACCAGCACAACCAAACACCGTTTCAGACAGGTTTACAATCATTAAATAAATACAGCAAAAATTTAAATTGGCACCAAAATCAAAATGCAACTCACTAAATAAAAGCACAAATTTAAACATGGGGGAAATATCAACCAAATCACATAAAGAAAACATCTGCTACTAAAATATACACAAATACATAAAGTCAAACTCTGGCCATTACAGTAAAGGAAAAAGTCAAACTCTGGCCATTACAGTAAAGGAAAAAGTCAAACTCTGGCCATTACAGTAAAGGAAAACGTCAAACTCTGGCCTTTACAGTAAAGGAAAAAGTCAAACTCTGGCCTTTACAGTAAAGGAAAAAGCAAACACACTAGCAACACGTTTCCTGTGTCCAACGCAAGCAAGACAAAACCCCAACAAAGAAGCACAATTAAACTTGCTAAAGGTTCACTTACAAAAACTTTGTATAAAACATATTTCATGTACTCCGACCCTCCATCAAATCACCCAAAAACACTACAAGAAGTAAGACACACACTGAAAAGAACAAAAATACTGCACAAAATATAGACAAAATACCATGCAAGATGCTGAGGTGATTAACAGACATCACAAACGACTTCATACAATTATACAACCAAATTTAGAGCACACGACACATCCCCAAATAATGGAAACCCTCAACATTCATACTCATACATAATCAGAACAAAGATTCCCTCCCCTCTCTTACAGGCCAAGTCATATAGACCCATCTCCCTATTGCCAACCCTAGCCAAGATACAAGAGACATTAGTCCACAAAACGACTGAGTTCCATTTGGGGAAATAAAATACCTTCTCTCTCCAAACCAATAAAACGTGAGGCCAAAAAAGATCCACCTCAAATGCAACGAACAACTGACTGACAATATAATGACAGATAGACTGGCAAACACCCAATCACAATGTTTCTGGACATCTAACAGGCTTCTGACAAATGGCACCCCAAAATACTCCTAAAAGTACATGTATTTAAATGAATCATTCTTTAATTGGGGAGGGGGGATGTGTGTGCAAATTACTGCGTATGGTCTGAGAAAATCTATTTTCATTACTTATCTATTCTTAGACAGGCATCATTGTTATTTAGGAGTTATATTCGTTGTTAACTGTTGACTAGAAGGTAATTGTTTTGTCTAATTGCAATTACCATTTTCTCCACACTACCATTTTGATTGACAGGTGAGGGCAGAGGTCATGAGAATCACGTTGTTAGCAACCGGAAATAGCTGACTTTAGACGCCATGAATGTGTCTGGGAAATTATTCATACACGTGAATGAATAGTGGAGGACCGTTACTATAAGTTTTAATGATGAATTATTTAATTATTCAGGAAGTTGATTTGATTGTTGTCATTGTGTGACAACTAATGATGTTAACTGAAAATATTGTAATCCTTGATGAAGAATTATGCTTTTTTTAATGTAAAGTTGGATAATAGTATTATGTTAACACTGGTTTGTTTGGAATGCAACAAAGACAACGAATTGAAATTATCATTGATTTTGGAAAGTAGTGATATTGTAAGAACCGTGTATAGCTCTCACTGTTGCCACAAAGCATGTAAATGACGATTAAACGGTTTGTTTACAAGGATTGTTATTTATCCTTCTGGCTGGCTGGGGCCTGGTCTGGGGCCTAGAATTCCTAGATCGAGAATATCGCTGGTCGTCTAGCTCGAAGCTTGAGGTAACTACGACCTGAGGTAACTACGACCTGAGGTAACTACGATCTGAGGTAACTACGATCTGATACAAAAACAGCAAATACCAACTTACAAATAACACATTTTGCAGACAATTCGACAGGTTATCAACTCAGAGCACATAACAAATATCGCTCTAAAATTAAATAAAACATACAGCTTACTCAAGTGACAATCACGTGGGTGGGTGGGTGCGTGGGTGCGTGGAGGGGATGGAAAGCATAAATTATGTATGTATGGCCACAGGGTGCAGTTCGTTAACTAACAATCTTAAATTGAACTCTACAAAGGAATTAAAACCAGCATATGACCTACCATTTTCAATTAAAAAAAAAAAAAAAATAAAAACAACAAGTTCTACAAGCTTGCAGGACAACTTAACCTGACTGAAAGACGAGATAAACACCATCTTGGGAATTCTGACAAATAGAATTCAACATGGAAACGCACTTCCAAACAACATACAACTACAAGACACAGAATGGGAAAACTTGGCTTGAACCAAATATCATGGAAAACTAAATCGATCTCGATCAGATGGACTGACCAAAATCTCCACAAAGCCCACCACCACCACCAGACAAAACAAATACCACAAAAAACTGAAACTTATAAAGAGATTAACTCCGGCACCTCCACCCGTCCTCAAACTTTCCATGTGAAGCCATCACCATAACCGCAATTGAATCACGCTCCTAGAAACTCCAAAGCACTAAATCACACACACACACACACACACACACACACACACACACACACACAAGTACTAGAACACATCCATAACGATTACAAATTTCACGCAAAAACATAGACGGACGAATCATAACCCCAAAACTCACAGGTGCTGTGGCACTCACACTTTCTTACCTCTGCTACAACCTAAACCCTTTGTTCTCATTAATGACGGACAAAACTGTCAAATAGTCTTTAACATTGCAAACACCGTAGTATAACAACATGCAAATACGTAGTATAACAACATGCAAATATGTAGTATAACAACATGCAAATACGGAGTATAACAACATGCAAACACGTAGTATAACAACATGCAAATACGTAGTATAACGACATGCAAATACGGAGTATAACAACATGCAAACACGTAGTATAACAACATGCAAATACGTAGTATAACAACATGCAAACACGTAGTATTACAACATGCAAATACGTAGTATAACAACATGCAAATACGTAGTATAACTAAACAATCGCACTAGTCAACAGAGAACTTCAATTACGAATCACAAATCTCTTAGCTCCACCGAATGCATTGGATGCAGAAACCCTTCAAACGATTCTTGCCCTTCACAATCACATCATACAAGGAGACTTCAATACACCTCTCGAGTATTGGAGTCGAGGTCAATCAAGTATCCAGGGTAAATGAGATGAAGAACAAAACCACCTTCCTTACACCCAAGTCCCCAACGCACACCAGACCTCGACTTCACAACGCTATAACTAGACGTAATATTTATAGACGAGTATACAACGACCACTACCCATTCAAACGTGTATACTTATCCACAAACGACTTCATCACGCAATCACACTCATATACTCATCCACAAACGACTTCATCACGCAATCACACTCATATACTCATCCACAAACGACTTCATCACGCAATCACACTCATATACTCATCCACAAACGACTTCATCACGCAATCACTCTCATATACTCATCCACAAACGACTTCATCACGCAATCACACTCATATGCTCATCCACAAACGACTTCATCACGCAATCACACTCATATACTCATCCGCACACGACTTCACCACCTACACACAAGCATCCCAAACATGGCATCTCTCTAAAGGAAACTGGGAGATGCTAAGACAAAACTCAATCAAATACAAACTAACATTCCCCATACTAATGGCAGACGAAGAGACATAATGGAACAACGCACCACAAACGCTGCAAATTAATATCTTTCCACTGTCGCATGCGGGCTCACAACAGCAAACTACTGTGGCCAAAACTAAAAATCACTTGAATATACGCGGAGACAACTCTGTCACTCACTTCCTCTCAACATGCTCCACTCTTCAACCAATAAAGACACAAGCTAAAACAAGTAACCCCACCACACAACAGCTCCCTGTTTGTTAAACACACCCCTCTGCCCCTCCCCCCCAAAAAAAACCACCCCACACAATAAAGTCATACACAACGGTTTTACAGCATTCCTACTTGAAATATGAACACTCTGCACACTTTACAAGACAATAGCTATTTCTTTTTTTTTTTAAACTCAAGAACAGTAGCAAAAGGAATGAAAAAAAAAACAAAATATATATTTTTTTAAATACAACATCATTTGTAAAATAGCTCAACATAAAACCAAGACCACCAAAAGACAACGACAACGACCGATTTACCAATGTATCCCTGTCTCCCGGTAAGGGGAGGTAAATCCCATTGAAGCGCTGCATGACGGAGAAGACGTAGCGTTCTCTGATGGTGTGAGTAAAGAATGTTAGCGCGACCACGATCACAACTTGAGTGGACGGGGATTTGACCGCGAGACTTTGGGGCCAAGAGCTTGAATCGAGCGAGTGAAAGAGAGCGAGAGAGACTGAGTGTGGAGAGTTAAGGTGCGCACGAAGGAGGTCAGGAAATGAAACCTCGAAAATGTAAATACAGTGTGTCTTTGTCGTCGCCTTTGGTGTACCCTGTGCCGTATCCTGCCCATCTCCTATCACAGGAATTTCCTACAAGAAGAAAAAAAGCACTATACGAATCACGAAGCAAAATTTTAAAAGTGGACACACTTAGCCAATGTTTTCGTTTAGACGAGTTTTGCACTGCACAACAAGCGTGTTACTCTTCACTTTGCAATGCCTTTGACCTCTGTTGTGCAATGCCGTTACAAGTTGAGCACATTTAGCACCTATGTTTCAACAACATTTTAAGTTGAATCCCTTCACTCTTGAAATTATTGTCCCCCTTTAGTTCATCGAAAAAAGAGCAAACAAAACATTAACATGATTGGTGGATAGACATTACAAGAAATCATACTGACTAAAAACATGCCTAGTGATACAACTAGTACAATCAGTATAGTATAATACACGGCTCCTCTGTTCAGCAATAGACGTGCTTTAATATATTGCTTTATCTGTTCAGCAAGAAATGTATTTCATAGCGGGTAGCCTTTGGACACTAACTTAACAGCAAAATATGTCCACTGCTGTTTTCACTTTTGAAACACTGTTGCAGATGGAATAGTTGTTCGTTAGTAGAATGTACAGCACTATAACTTATGGATTAATAGATAAATCACTTACTTCACATTCCTACCATATCAGATAGTTATTAATTTAACTATAAATTAATAGATAAATCACTTACTTCACATTCCTACCATATCAGATAGTAATGCATTTAACATAAGTAGGCTGACAGACACTGCGCTAATTTCATTACTTAATATTTTGTAGGAACAGTTGTTTAAATATATTTTCTTTCTTTCTTTCTTTCTTTCTTTCTTTCTTTCTTTCTTTCTTTCTTTCTTTCTTTCTTTCTAAATTTCTCTCTTCCTGTCTAATTTATAAAACACACCGCTTAGCGTTTTAAATCAGTAATGTTTACTGTTCACAGATGTTACAATTGTCACTGATCATTTCCAGGGCGTTTACTTTAACCTTTCTTGAGCTTAAACAAAAACATGATTGTGCAGGATTTCAATTTATTCTTATCACCTGGAAGCATGTAATCTCTGAATGACTGCTAATCTTTCTGGCCATGTAACGTCAGACAGCCAGTATATATGGCTAAGGCCATACTTTGATTTATCTCGGGAAGCATATTGCGAGGAGAAAAAGTAAAAATAAGCTGATTGTTTCTTGGGGCATTATTGCATTGATTGTTATAAGACTGTAGATAGTGGTATTATCATACCACCGAGAGAAAGGCATTTTTTTTAGTATTATTACCACCGAGAGAAAGGCAATTTTTTTATAGTATTATTACCACCGAGAATGTACTTTCGTATAAAATTCAATACCTGTATTACTTTTAGTGTGTTCTTGGACATTCCCCCAAATGAATACTGTGCTAATTAGCTAGAGCTATTTTTATGCATGCTTGCGCGAGTGCACACGCGCATGCTGAACATGTTGGATACTTTTCCCCACAATATTACTACCTATGACAACTACCAGGGACATGTCGGCACAAATACACACTTTCGAACGAAGGGTCACAGTGGCGAAAATAGCACACGCTAGCGCTTCCCCTCGGGTTAAAGAACTGGTCCAAGACTTCGTGTCTTAGAAATCGCTACGTTCTCAATGGAAACAATCTCAGCGGACGCCCAAAACGGCCACTTAAACGATTTATCTTTGAAAAAAAAATATGAGAGAAGTGACTTACAGCATCGTAATTAGTAAAACAACTCTGATAGTTTTTTTCTTAAATTGTTACTTATCTAAGCTGTAACATATGTCTACCGCAAGAAAGTTAAGTTGCGGTAGTTTGTGTTACTTTAAATTCTTATAGTGTTTTACAGTCCGTGCTGTCTCTCCATGGTGATTCCTGGTGTTAAATCGCAAACCAAGGGCAGGGAGTACAACACAATATCCTTACCCTGACCGAAATCCTGACTGCAGAAATCCCCTACCTTGGAGAAATCTCTGCCTTGGTGAAATCCCTACCCTGACCAAAATCCCGACTTTGCAGAAAGCCCTACCGTGGGGAAATCCCTATCTTGGCTGAAATCCCTAGTTGAAATCTCTACCATAGCTGAAATCGATACCCTGCCTGATATCCTGACCGAGATATGCAGTTCTAGTAGTTCGTGTTCGCAACGCGCAATATCTTAACAGACACAACGGTCTCCACTGCAATTAATTTACTGATTTTCATTGACACTTTTGAAACAGGTATCATGGTAGCATTTTCCACGGCGAGAATTAAATATCCGATTGTCATATAACTGTTCCAGTGGCAGCCATTTTTATTTTATTTTACAGATATTTCGAAAGAGCTTGTCTCTCTATATTTTTGCTTGTTACCCACGCACTCTTCTAGTGGGAGGGGGGGTCATTAACGACATAGTATTTCACAAGTAAGAAAATCAAATCTATAAAAGCGTTTTCTAAGAGGTTGCTTCGCTTCATTTTGGAAGTTCCACACGCAACTTTAACGAAATCGCGTCCACAGCAAGAATCAAATCATATGATTTCCTAATTTTACCTTAACCAAAACAGGATTAGACAACTGGCCAAAATAACTGTCCACCTCCCCTCTCGTTCGCCGTTTCATCTTTCAAGGGAGGTGAATTCAGTTTGAAAAAAGTTTTCAAACTCGAGGAAATTGGAGACATCAATGTTGATTACGAGGCAAGTCCTGATTTAGGTCGGCGATCATTCAGGCGACGTTAAGTTGGAAAAAAATATCCATGATTACGCGTTTAATTTCACATTCTAATTAGTTTCACTTGTCCAAAGTCAATTGATGTTATAATTTAAAAAAGGAAGTGAGAAGTAAAATTAACATTGAAAAGATCCTTTTCGAAGAGAAGATAACTCTTCGTGTGCATTCTTTGAGCACGATACATGATGAAGCATCTGTGCACGATGTTTTAATAAATCAGACGTTGTCGCCATCTTCACGTCCCTATCTCGAGTCGCAATAGACATCTACTTATCGTGAATAGCGCGAGACAGTCGTGCAGAAGACCTTTTGCTTTTGACGAACATCACACTAAGGATACCTTGGCGAACCTGTGCCATCAAACGTCTCGCTTACAGGAAGGTGACGTGGGACCACTCATATTACTGAAAAAAACAAATCATTACAGAGAAACCAGCCCTTGCAAGGCCCCTGCATACAAACGCTGACACTGAAAGAGTTACTTTTGGAGTGTGCTGCTTTTAATCAGATCACCAAACGCCATTGAGTTACTTTTTCTCTTCCTTTGGTTGATTTTGAAAAGGTATTCTTGGTAAGATGTCTCTTTTTTTTTACATCGGGGATTTTTGGCTCGACAAGTAACCAATGTTCATTTTCATTCACTTCACAACCTTCACTTGGTGATTTTTTGTTGTTGTTGTTTACGGTTTTTGGCTAGATGTTACGCATTTCAAATACTCTATGTCTGGAGAGAAAAACTCTGGCCGAGATGTCTACATTTGGAGAGTTTGACAGGCCGAGTTGTCTATATTTGGATAATTTGACTGGCCGAAATGTCTACTTTTGGAGAGTTTGACTGGCCGAGATGTCTTCTTTTGGAGAGTTTGACTGGCCGAGATGCCTACATCTGGAGAGTTTGGATGACCGAGATGTCTTCTTTTGGAGAGTTTGACTGGCCGAGATGCCTACATCTGGAGAGTTTGGATGACCGAGATGTCTTCTTTTGGAGAGTTTGACTGGCCGAAATGTCTACTTTTGGAGAGTTTGACTGGCCGAAATGTCTACTTTTGGAGAGTTTGGATGGCCGAGATGTCTATATTTGGAGAGTTTGGGTGGATAGAAGAACTAATAAAAATAATTATCAATATTTACATTTATAATTGTGAGACTGCCAAAATAAAACATTACCTCATCTGTAAATTCCTTTTATATACGTGTTTACACACATTATGCGTCTTTAACAAATTGAAGCCATTATTTATTTATTTTTTAAAGAAATTCTAAGTTTCGTGGCTTATACTGTACTGGCACCGAATAAACTGATCTAGTTTCAACTTTAATGGGAATGATTTGATTAGAAATACTAAATAAAAAAGAGAGTGAACAGAAAACTAATAAATCTCTCAGTAATTAACGTCCATCTCATTCCTCAACTTAATCATTATTCAGTTACTTTTTCTTTGGTCCAGTCAAAAAATGGATTTTATAGCATTAGAGACTTTTTCTTTGGTCCAGTCAGAAAATGGATTTTACTAGCATTATTCAGTTACTTTTTCTTTAGTCCAGTCAGAAAATGGATTTTGTTAGTATTAGTGACTTTATCTTTGGTCCAGTCAGAATATGGATTTTACCAGCATTAGTGACTTTTTCTTTGGTCCAGTCAGAAAATGGATTTTACCAGCATTGTTCGGTGACTTTTTCTTTGGTCAGAAAATGGATTTTACTAGCATTAGTAACTGTGAATGACATATGAACAGCTTAACCTTCCGTTGTCATATTTCACCTCCTAATAGTAAACGCCATTATGTACAAACTGAATGGAAATTAAACGAAAATATATCAATGGCACCAAACTAAGACATCCACGACAATCAGTGGAAAGCAATTTTTTTGTTTCTTTCCGCCGAACATTTCAATCACTGACAGAGCGCCATCCGTCTTCTATCAGTTGCATCTTGGTGCCGACAGCATTACTTGCAAACGGATCCGACAATTCCGGAATCAGTGGCGACCGAACCCGACCCCTGGCAAGCCAATAACGGACTGGCGATGTTCCGGGCATCCATTTTGCCTCCCTCATGTCGTAGCAGTAATATAACGATGTCTACTGTTACTTTGCAGTCTAGGCTTGGACGGCACTGACTAAGAGTCGGAAGACAATCAATCTTGGCCTTGCTATCGGACGGAAAGCCGATCGTTTGATTGGTCCATCTGAGTATTCAGTGGGTTCAGCGGTGTCGAGTGAGCTGGGTGAGTGGACCCCCCCCCCCCCGTAACATTTTTATTTGGCATTCTGTTAATTTTTAAAAATTACATATATTGTTTTCGGTTACGGCTTGACAGCAGTGAAGGAGTTAAACTACTTCCTGCAGTCGAGAGGTGTGCCCACCCAACAAATCTTCACCTGATTGTTCAGGTAGTAATATGCCTTTTATGGCTATTCAAAATGTTGGTGGACCGCGTTAACCCCACTCTCCACCTCTAGGAGTTACTGCCCGTAGTGACACGTGCCTGGCACTGCGCAGTTGGGACCGTGAGCGAGAGCCTATCATCGCTGATTCATGTCAAAATTACAGACGCAAACGGCCTGACGTCACAAATCACGGGTCAACCACGTGTACTGTTGCGTTTATTACTTTTTTAATAAAAAAAGCAAAAGAATTACGACAAAAAATTTATGAGGCTCCTGCTCCCAATGAATAATAAATATATAAAATATTACGTCCACGGCTAAACTTTTGGACAATATGGATAGGGAAGGGTGTGTGTGTGTGTGTGTGAAAACAATAGAGAATTATTTTATTTATCCTTTGCCACTTACTGTGTAAAATTATACGAAATTTATTTGAAGGTCAAGTTGAAATTTGTATGCATATGCTTGTAATTTTAATATTTTATGCATTGTGTATATATGTTATTTGGTACTCGTACATTTCGTCATTTTTTTTTCTTCTCCAAGCTGCACTATTTTAAAATTCATGTTAAGGCCAGGCCATACATATTAACAGCTTAATACGAAATTTGCTGTGATTGCACTCTGAGTCAAATTTAATCTTTTTCGTTAAGTTTTCGTTGTCTTTCATACTTGTGTTTTACCTTTTCTCGTGTTTGTAGAAAATGACTACATTTAGAAAGAAAGAAAGATGAAAAGGTGACCACTTCATTTTAAAAAAAATTAAGGTAGCAGGATTTAGTTATGTTGACGGGTGGTGGGTGATGTTTGGACCTTGTGGGCTAGGCGAAAAGTGCTTGGTGGAGAAAACACTCTTCCCGATCAATACCGAGGCGATGAAGCTGAAGCCACGTGTCCTAGTTTTGACAGAACCACGACCTAGATTTTTCTGTGTCCTTGCCAAAGTATCTGGCACCAGGCCAATTGCATACACCAGTTGGGGCCTGTAACTTTTGAAGGTTCACCTCTAATTCTCTTCCCTTGCAACTCGAGCTGTATTTAGCATAAAGTGCACGTTTGCAGTCAATATTCATTAGCTGCACCGAAGCACTTAATGGTGATAACCTCACTGCGTTTAACCGTATAATCTTTCGAAAGTACGCATAATTATACACATTAATATAAAGTAATTTCACATTTCTTGCTTTTATCAGATCTTAAGGATGCTGGCATAAATTAATCGCCATTCCTACTGCGGAAAAGGCAGGGCGGGACAACAGTGGGATGTAACCGCTAAAGTATGAAATAGATTAATTCTCTTTATCTTCTTCGTTTTTTTTTATCCCTGGCCGGAAAGATGATGCGAGATTTGGGTAAATTGTATTATTTGGATAAACATGCCACTGCGTCAGTGACTTAAATGTTTACTTCAAGTCCAAGATCGCAATGGCTGTAAGAAAATGGGGTTGACTTATAAAAGAGTTGTTTGTAAAAAAATTTTTTTTAAAGTTATGTGAAAGAGAGAAATTTAAAAAAAAAAAAAAATGCAATTAGGAATGTCGAATAAATAAGCGCCGAGAGTCTAGATAGATAGATGGATGGATGGATGCTCATAGGTGAATAAGATAATAGATTGGTGGAAAGGAGAACACAAACAAACTTGTTAACTGAGTCGGCTCCTCTTGCCTGTATCAAATTCAAAATTGGATTGGGTGGATACAAAATTATAAAAAGTTATATAAAATTACATAAAATATTCATATAACTTTCTCTAACGGTTACAGGTGTACTTGTAATTATAATAGAAGCAATTAACCAGAGGTATTTACACACAAGCAACTCTGGAATATCTGAAGATACACACTTCCTTCATACACGGTTACAGCCAAAAAGCACTTTGACAGACAGACATCGTCCAAAAATAATATATTGTCAATTCAATAATTATAAAACGCTCAAATGCATCGCGTACATGTACTCTATGGTGGGAATTAGTAATAAACATGCACACGCAAAACAACTTATTTAAGTAATTACACTTTTTTTCAAAAATAAAAATTAGAGAGAATGTGAGAGAGAGAGAGAGAGAGAAATCAAGAACACGTGAAATACATTGTGTATAATCGTAAACAAATTTAGAACCGGAAATTGAACTAGGGCAAAGAAAACCTAGGAACTGTCAAATAAATCACAAGCCACGCTTTTTGCATCTGAAAGTAAAAAGAAGAAGATTCTTTTAAAAACTTTCATATTAAGTTACTGCTTAACAAGTTCAGGCAAAGTATACTGAGATGTATATGAACTGTTGCTTAACAAGTTCAGGCAAAGTATACTGAGATGTATATGAACTGTTGCTTAACAAGTTCAGGCAAAGTATACTGAGATGTATATGAACTGTTGCTTAACAAGTTCAGGCAAAGTATACTGAGATGTATATGAACTGTTGCTTAACAAGTTCAGGCAAAGTATACTGAGATGTATATGAACTGTTGCTTAACAAGTTCAGGCAAAGTATACTGAGATGTATATGAACTGTTGCTTAACATGTTCAGGCAAAGTATACTGAGATGTATATGAACTGTTGCTTAACAAGTTCAGGCAAAGTATACTGAGATGTATATGAACTGTTGCTTAACAAGTTCAGGCAAAGTATACTGAGATGTATATGAACTGTTGCTTAACAAGTTCAGGCAAAGTATACTGAGATGTATATGAACTGTTGCTTAACAAGTTCAGGCAAAGTATACTGAGATGTATATGAACTGTTGCTTAACAAGTTCAGGCAAAGTATACTGAGATGTATATGAACTGTTGCTTAACATGTTCAGGCAAAGTATACTGAGATGTATATGAACTGTTGCTTAACAAGTTCAGGCAAAGTATACTGAGATGTATATGAACTGTTGCTTAACAAGTTCAGGCAAAGCATGATGAGATATATAAAAATTTCTACTCAACCTATTCGGGTAAAGCATAGTGAGATGTATATCAGATGTTGCTTAACAATTTCGGGTAAATGATTACTTAAGAAGTGTGGTAAAACATTTTGAGATATATATATATAAAACTTTATAAATTATCGTAAATCATGCTGAGACAAATAAACTGTAACTTAACAATTTCGGGTAAATCATATTGAGGACGTATGCAAGTTGTTGTTTAACAAGTTCAGGATAGATATGATTAGAGATATGTAAACTGCTACTTCACAAATTAAGGTATGGTGAGATATTTGTAAACTTTTACTTCACAAGTTAAGATATGGTGAGACATTTATAAACCATTACTTCACAAGTTAAGGTAGGGTGAGACAAATAAACTGTTATTTCACAAGTTACGGTATGGTGGAACATAAAAAAAAAAACCCGTTAGCTCACAAGTTAAATCATGGTGAGACATATAAATTCTTACTTAACAAATTGCAGCATGGTGAGACATATATAAACTTCTACATAACATGTTAAAGCATTGTGAGACATACATAAACTGTTATTTAACATATTAAAGCATGATGAGTGATATATTACCTCGGAATGCTTGCACTTTCCAAAAGCAAACAATTTGCAGTGTGGTGTTTCCACAGGGAAGGTCGATTCTAGAACAGCTGTAGTCTCTCAGAGGACATCTTCCCAGGAGGTTTGCTGCCTGGGGAGGGTGACTGATGCTTGGGCCTAGTAGTTGCAGAAGTATGCCAGCCAAAATAGTAGCACAGGGCTGGAATTGA
This sequence comes from Sinotaia quadrata, assembly GCA_028829895.1. Lineage (NCBI taxonomy): Eukaryota > Metazoa > Mollusca > Gastropoda > Architaenioglossa > Viviparidae > Sinotaia > Sinotaia quadrata. The sequence goes on from CM054180.1 coordinate 106,965,058, forward strand.
AGCACGTGACCAGAATTGTAGCACAAGATGCACCGGAATTGTAGCACTGGGTTGGAATTATAGCAAGAAGCTGAATTACAACTAAGTCAAAACTTCTGCATGCAGTACTTCCTGTTCCTTAAGGGAAAAAAGAGCCAATTTTGAAATTGTTGTAAACATTTACAGTCTCACTATAAGTTCTATACTCTTTTAATAGTTCCTACACTGTTACAGCATGTAAAGTTAAGAAGTGCTGACACCCTGCATCTTTCCTACCACAGCAGACTTGTCTGCAGTCATATTCGTCACAGATCAGAGACTGATGTATTAAGTATCTAGCACAGGCTAGACGTAGGTGACTTACAACGTTACATAAAACAACAGACACAGTTCTGTGCACAAAAACAGCACCAAAGTAAATAAAATCTCAGATTTTGCTAATCTATTAAGCAGATAAACAGTTACTGACATCATTTTAACAGTTATATGACAGCGGTGCATACACAGAGAATTTGTCTGCTAAGTGTCAACAACTTAATACAAAGAAAATGTTAGAAAATGTCACTACAAATAATATGTAACCGGGAAGTAGCCATGGTGAATAAAAATTGTAATATTGAAACATATTTCCAATAGCCACAACCTTACATTAATGTCAGATAAAAGAAATGTTTAACGAAATAATTATACAGACATTTAAATAAAATGGTTTGCTCTCTCACAAGTTGGAGGTGTGGGGAATTGTTTAAAATTACAGCAACGAAAAAATATTAAGTACTTGCCCTTAACTCTCAATATGATAAAATAACTCTGAACAAAAGACAGATCTATCTGTGAATCCAAGGAGAAGGTTGGGGTCAGCCCAACTATTCAGGCCTATATATCTATGTGAATCTAAGTAAGCCTCTAAAAAGTAGAGCATTGTGGACACTTTCCTAGACTGTTATATAACCTTCCAGGCATATCGAAGCAAACAAGTAGCACGCATGTGTAGATTGTGAAAATAATGAAGTCAACTGGCCCTGTTTATTTCTTCAAGATTTTTTCGAAAACGAAAGGGAGAGAGGGCAAACATCAAAGGCCACCAAGTAGGCATAAATTTTCTTCCTATCTGGCACACACATGCAAACACACACGATTCTGTTCGTACGTTACTGAAAGTTTCAATGTATCTGACTGGTTGGGACTGATACTCACTAAGCATTGAGTAATATTTTTAGTCATTGTTCCACTGTGTAGTTGTAGTACATACAAAGTTCGAATTTAATTTCCCTTCCAGGATTTACTGCTCTATGTACAACCCAAATAGGGAGGGACCTAGTCTCAAATGTTCACCCCAAGAGATGATTGAAAAAAAAAAGCAACAGGTAAAATTCGCTATCACTTTTATTTCCCTTGAAATCACACCTGTGTCTGCCAGTTAGAACTAATACTATTATATCTTTTGTAACAACTTCCGACCACCTCTGCTGGTCCAGTAACAATACTTCCCATTGCATACCCAAAAACACACATGCCTGGGCTGCAGTTAATCCTTGCCATGTTTACTGGCCATTTAAACACTCACTCACCTAACTGATGCACATATCAAACACTGGTCAGTAAATCTGCTACCATGCACGACCCATGACTCATTCGTTCAGGACCTCACTTCAAGCATGAGGCAATGTACACGTCATTCAAATTACAAATAGAGTTCATCATGTATTGTAATGATAAATTGTACATCATGAAAATTTATATAAAATATATGGGAAAATTTCCCATCATATAACAAAGCTGCAGTGTCCATTTAACAAAGAAGAGAGCAACCTTCAGTCGAAGTCAACCATACAAAAGGAGGGTAACTGTACAACTGAGTAGCCCAAGTGCAATCGTACACCTGGAACTTGGAACTCTGAAATATAGAACCAGTCACGCCACACTGAAAACATGCTGCTGAATAAATGTTTCTTGAAGTAAATTCAAACCTCACTCATCTGTTGACTGGGGGTTAGGTAGCCAATTTGCTAATCAATAGTTAATTGCTATTACAGCATAACGCCTGACTAATGTATTGAATATCTAGTAAAACACGTGGACCACCACGTAAGAATATTAATTGACAATTTTATTAATTAGAATATTAATTGGCGATTTTATTAATTAAACTAAACATCTTTTCCTCTATACTGCAGTGGGTTTGTTTCATCACACAATGAAAACTACGTGTTACCATCCTCTCTCTCTCTCTCTCTCTCTCTCTCTCTCTCTCTCTCTCTCTCTCTCTCTCCACACATCCCCACACAAGCTAGCTTTGACGTCATTTATTTAGTCTCTCCACACAAGCTAGCTTTGACGTCATTTATTTAGTCTCTCCACACAAGCTAGCTTTGACGTCATTTATTTAGTCTCTCCACTTTGTATGCAGATTATGGGTGTGCATTTTGTTCATTATAATTCCAGTTTGGGAGGCATATTGGAATCTGTCAGTTTTTCTATATTTTGTTAGGCACAGAGCACGCATGCACACACCCACACTCGCACACTCTATCACACACACACACACACTCACACACACACACACACACACACACACACTCAAACATACATAGCGATTAAATCCATTTTGAATTTATTTTAAAGTGTGTGATAGAGTGATCACTTTTCTGCTTTATTTCAACGACACAGACATTGGTTTTAATTTAAAGTTGCGGCAACAGCTTGCTCATCTTATGAATTTCTTTCTCTCTCTCTCTCTAACTCACTTCTCCGTTTTGGTCATGACTACGTTTCGGCCTGCGTGGGCAATGTATGTATGTATATATAACATTCTTTTGTTCCGAGACAGAGAGGAGGGGCTTAAACCATGTGAGCTGAGGTAAGTCAGAGGGCAACTGGTGTCAGTATTGACAGCTCCAGCTGAGAAAACTTGACTACAGTGTGTGGAATGTTCACAAATTGTATCTTTGTGTGCTTGTTTGTTGTGTGCTCCTGTATGTGCGTGTGCGTTGTCTGCTTGTTTGCTTGTTTGCTGTGTGCTTGATTGTTGTCTGCGTGTTTGACGAGTGTGTGTGCTTGTGCGCGTGCTCGTGTGTATGATATATATGTGTGCGCTCAAGTGCATTACTTCAGCTTTAATAATAGTATAATTTTTTTTTGTCACCTGCGGTAATTAAAATCTACTGTTTTTGGCTCGAGCTCTAGCCTCTTTGGTGATAAATATCATTAGAGCTAATTCTTTATTAATATTTGTAAATTGCCTGACGGGAGTCAGACTCGCTGACTCCAGAGCCTGTTGCGCTGTGGTTAGGCCTAGCCCAGGTTAGGTCCCTTGTGACTCATTTTCATGTGATATGGTTTCAGCGTAAGTATCATCTCATATAGCATTTACCGATTCGGCTAAGAGTCCAGACCTCTCAGAGGGAGAAAGCTTGTTGTTGTTGTCGTCACTGCAGAGAACGACGAAGAATTATGTCCTGTACCGTGTTAAGTACTCTCCAGTTATTTTTCAATGATGGCTTTTTGTTAGACACAATGCGATTCGATCAGATGCGAAGCCAGTAGTTTATAAACAATTCCGATTGGCACCGTTTCTCGATCTATTGACTGATTGGATGCAGAGTGGGCTGGTCTAGCCAAACGCACAGTATGGACTGACTTGCATATATGGACTGATTCAATACGTGATTTTACTGACTCGGTGCATAGGTAGGGTAAAGTGCTCAAACAACTCTAGATTTAAAAACAATAAATAAATAAAGGCAGTGGAAGAGAAGGAATTGTGGTTTGTCAATAAGCTTTTAAAATCAGTTACAGCAGCAGTGTCCAGCATATGTATCCTTCCTTCTCCACCCCTCTCTATTGAGGTACAACGTGGGTCTTCAACCCTTTAATTAATCAGTTTCACTGTTTCGGGTCACATGACACTGGCCCTTAAAGACTGACCTAGGTGACAGACGTTGCTGCAGAGTATGCTGGGAGATTTAATTACTTTGTTTTAAGTGTTAATCACAAGCTTTCTTCACTAGCTTAACTCAAAACTACCTCAACTCGTAACTATCTTAATTCAAAACTACCTCAGCTCAGAACTACTTTAGCTCAAAACTATCTCAATGTATTCAGCAAACCAAATTTCAAAAGTAACTTTAAATAACTAAATACATGCAAGCGCTTCTCAGACTTTTCTTTTCCCAAAGTATACAAAGAGTAATGTAATTTGACGAGTAAAACCAGGCTATTAAGACAAAGTTTACTCGCTCACTTACATTAAACCAACACAATAGTGTAGTCTTTAACCCTTTAGTGCCCATGGTTGCATATTTGCAACATTTTCAAAAACCGTCATAAATTTTATCGAAAGATCACAGAGACCTCTTTTATATGGGATAAATTTACTTAAGCACCGGCTAGCTATTTTCAGCAATGATCATGGTAAATAATTCTTATTAATTCTCTGTGAGTCTGAAAAACGACGGTTGCCTTGTGCAAGTATTGATGGTTGACACTTCATCATATTATTGATCTTTACAACCAGTTCAGAGATATATTCAAGCCTGAAGAAAAAATACAGTAAGGTAAGAATATGTTTGTGTAGTAGCATAAAATCATAATTTCAGAACAAATGCATAAAACGAAATATTTACAGGGTTTTGTTTGTGTTTGTTGCATATACGCTACTTTTGGGCACCAAGGATCACATAGCTTGTCAGCTGTTGCAGTACAGAGAGGTGAAGTTTATGTTAGATCATTAGCTGAAGGAAGAAAAACATAGCTAAAATCATCAACAGGTGTGTGTGTGTGTGTGTGTGTGTGTGTGTGTGTGTGTGTGTGTGTGTGTAAAAATATATATATATAGTTTATGCTAGATCATTAGCTGAAGGAAGAAAAACATATAACTAAAATCAACAATAGGTGTGTGTATGTGTGTGTGTGTGTGTGTGTGTGTGTGTGTGTGTGTGTGTGTGTGTAAATATATATAGTTTATGCTAGATCATTAGCTGAACGAAAGAAAAACATAAAACTAAAATCAACAGGTAGGTGTGTGTGTGTGTGTGTGTGTGTGTGTGTGTGTGTGTGTGTGTGTGTGTGTAAAAATATATATATAGTTTATGCTAGAAACAGCTAGATCATTAGCTGAAGGAAGAAAAACATATAACAAAATTCATCAACAGGGGTGTGTGTGTGTGTGTGTGTGTGTGTGTGTGTGTGTGTGTGTGTGTGTGTGTGTGTGTGTGTGTGTGTGTGTGTGTGTGTGTGTGTGTGTTTTGATAGAACTGTCTCTTAGCAACGATAGTCATATAGTAACAGTAGATATACGTCACTCTGAGTGATTATTTCAACGAATGTATTTAGAAAAACGATATATTTTTTATTACATGTTATTTGTATAATCCCATCCTTTTGCCGTAGCAGATATATTCATCGATTGCCTTTTTTTCTCCAACAAACAATATAAAACAAATACAAAATACATAAGCCAGACTTTCTCAAGTAAATTTACCTATTGCCTGTTAACATAGTCCCGCTCGGTGATCCTAAAATTTGGTTTTCTTGTTCCACTTAAAAACATTTTAATATTTTTACCTACAAGAAATGGCTACATCAAATGGCTACATCAAAAGGCTACATCTAATGGCTACATCGAAAGGCTACATCTAATGGCTACATCTAATCAAAGGAAAAGACTAATGACATGCGACATGTGGTAGTGATTTATATGGTGAAGTAAATGATGCGATGCTGATAGACAAAAATTACTCTGATTTAAATAGTGAGGATAATATTGAAGGTGAATTTTACCCACGATTAAAGTTTCAGAATCTGAGAAGATATAATTACATCTTCCAAAATCCAAAACCATAACATTTTTATCTACACATTATTGCCGACGGATAATAAGGCAGTTTGCTCTCACCCAGTGCCACTTTCTTAAGGGAAAACACCCTCTTGTAACAGATATCAGAACAGTTCTAGTGGACAAACTTTTGAGCATAATTTTGATATCTATTGCGATCCAAATGACGATACAAGAGGATCTTTTGTTTCAGTGTGAAAATTGCACTAGAGGGTGTTTGGGATTACTATCAAATAAATCTTCCCGAGAAGGAGATCATGAATCAAAACATGTTTCACGCTAGTCCAAGGAAAAAGATGGAAACAACTCTCCTTCAAATGTGCGAAAAAACGTTTGCCCCACTGGCCTATTACAGTGTCTAAGAGAGGTTTACATATCCTGTGTAAGCATCACACAACAGATAATAGCTGTTACAATGTGGCGTTCGACTTTGTTTCAGGAAATATTATGCGTAGTGCTTGAAAGATATTTGTTTTGTATAATAAATTCTTTTCATTTCACGCTTATAGAGTGAAGGGTTTGATAACAGTATATACAAGTAACTGAAGGATGGGGGGGGGGGGGAGTGATAGAATGAATAAGTACCATAACGTGATTGCACATTTCTTTCAGATTAGTCAGTTTGAAAAAAATATTGATTACATTTTTTTGTACATAAAACATCGGATTTCTTTTTGCATTTATTCTATATTTTATTTCAAATGAGGGTTTTATAACAGTCTATTCCAGTGTAACTGCTTTGTATGCAATATTTACATAACTCCTTTTTTTTTTTAGTGTTGTTCATCCTTAATGCCCAATGTTACAAATATGCTACATACACAAAACTAGGTCACTTAGTTCAATAACTTTGAAATTTAAAAATATGTGAGATCTATAACCTAAATCCACTATAATAACATTCCATTATAAATTTGTACTGCACAATTTGAAAGTTTGGACACCACAAGGTTAATGCTCAACCATAGAAGTTTCTCGACTGCCGTACACAGACTGCGCATGATACTTACATCAGATAATACATTCGAAACATAATACATGAATCATCACCCAACACCACGTACAGTGGTACTGTAGTATTTGCAATAATGCATACAATAAAATCAAAAGTACGCAGACAGAAAGAGCAAATCACTTACTTAAATGTTCTACAGCAGTTCCTACACACGAGCACACAGAAGCTCGCTCTTCATATAAGGACACAGAAACTGTCCCTACATAGGAATGCACAGAAATCCTGTATCTATTTCTTTCTGGTCTAAGTGCCTGACTCATGCCTGGCACAGATTTATCGCAAGCTATCATCACCAGACTGCTTCTCTAAGAGTTACCACTCTACTCATCTTGAACTAAACTGTTAGTCACCCATCCTCATTCACCAACCTTTTGCCTGGGAAGACCACCTATCCAAGACTACAGCTCTTCAAGGGCCCCACTGTCAGGAAGCATTACAAAGACTACAATAATATTTGTTTCTGGAGAGAACTTATCCTGTACAGATCTCCACATAACCCATTGTCACTGAAGAAGCAATAACATCTGGCCTGGCTGAAGTATGAATTCTTCAGTAGTGATTTTTGCACATCATAAATGCATATCTACTGTGCCAGTGTCGTGCATGTTGTATTTAATTTTCTAATACTGATAGTAATCGTAATCTACCCTTACTTCCTATATATGAAATACATCCTACTGTTCATTCTAGCAAACATCTACATGAGAGTTTCTCATCCGGGATTGCTAAAGCTTTCTCAAGAGATCGTGATTGGAAAAGGGAAAAAAGGCCAATTAGAATAGCAGCCTTTATACAGGTGTTCCCTGATTTGGGAATTGTTTCAAAGCTTCTCCACTGTAAAAAATGTTGAGAAAGGCTATCTACACATTGCCTATGTCTGTCTGTGACTGGGGCCCAGCCACTAACTGGCCTGCTGTGTGTGCGTTCTGCCCCTTCAATTTGAGCTTTGCTTCGTGCCTAAAACTGGGGTGGGGGTGAGAGGCAGAGGCAGAGAGAAGTGAGTGTGGCACACAACGCCACCATCTATGTTCACCCCATGTATACGTCACAGAGACACTGACCAATATGAGTAAGGATTGCTTGAGCAGCTTTCTATGATGGTGGCGAAATGCTGTTCACTCTCTTGTCAGTCAAAATCATTTCAATAGGTACAGATTGTATAACTCATTTTATTTATATCTAATCTAATAATAGGTTCCGCCAGCAAATGAATAAACTTTGACTGACTTGCATTTCTCATGGACTTTCGTCAACGAAGAGCCAAGATTTCTCATGGACTTTCTTCTTGGAAGAGCCAAGATTACTCGTTGACTTTCTTCTTGGAAGAGCCAAGATTACTCACTGACTCTCTTTAGCGAAGGCAGGGCCGTCATTTTTGTAGGACATTCATCAGTGAACGACCGTATGTGAATGGTCAAGCTTTCTCAAGGAATTTCGTCAGGAAAGAGCGCGATTCCTCGAGGAATTTTTATTAGTGAAGGCCACACTATGTGCCAAGTACTCGGGTAGTCATTTCTGGCACAGACACAAAAATAATAAATTGGAGTGCTAAGAATTACATCAGTTCCTCGTCTTATGCTGATAACTCCTCCCCTGGTGTTGCCAGGCAACGCTGCTCATCAGTAGTATAGGAATGTTATCTTTCTCCTAACTGAGGGATTGCAGGTTTTAAGTGGTAAATCAGTACTCCACCCACCCAACCACACACTAACTACTGAATGTCAATAGCAAATTATTACTCAAGATTTAGGAAACCTACTTTGAAAAAAACAACAACAAATAAACCAACTTTTTAGTAGCAAAGAAACAAGCAATTAAGAAAATTAAGTCAAGTCTCAATATTGCGAACCCTGGCTAAGTCAAATTTCTCTATAACTCGAATATTTTTATTTTTTTATTTTTACCGGTCATTTTTTTCGTCGCATTGATTACACTAATGCGTAGCTCGATGGAAAATAACAGATGTTTTCGATATCGAAAATGTTTTAAATCCTAAAATCAGCAGATCAGTCTTTTTGTTAAGATTGAAGCAAACATATAGTATAAAAATAAAAATCGATCAAAAGCATTTAAAAATGCAGGGAAAAAGAGTCAGCGTGTGACGTATGTATCTAACCTCTAACCTCCTTATCTACGTCATAACACTCCAGCAAAGAACCGAGTCGTTATCACCACCATCGTACTGAGGGTACACACAGAGAAATAAACGAACGTAATTAGTCAAATTAGCCATAAGCTCGCACGCACACACGCACCATACACAGGTTGAAGTTTTTACTTTGCTTTTCTTTTCTTGACGCAGAAAAATTTGTCCAGGCCCTCATTTTTGAGGTTGCAATTTTCAATATAAAGAGGTTTCTACAAATAGCATCATAGCTAATCTATAATTGAGAAATATTTTGTTTAGTGAGAAAATAAAACAAAACGCCATGGAGTTCTTGAAAGTTATTGCAAAAAATTAATATGGTGTGGATAAAGACGTTTCTACAAGTGACGTAAATAGCGTAATAAATTTGAAAGAATATTCATTGATGACAAAACCTGTGCACATTATGGGTTTGGGTCAAAATGCTACCAAACACTCTTGCAAAATTACGTTCAGAAGAAAAAGAAAAAGAAAATCAAAATAAATTAGATAGATTTGCTCTTCAGGTGTTTGCCAGATGAATCCATGGTGTTTGAAAAAGAATTTTACCCCAGGGTGAGAAACAGAGCACAACGCCATAAATTTGCTGTAGGGTGTAAACATGACCGATTAAAATGCTAATGGTATTCCTGTTCGAATAACTGCTAAAGAGGTCATTCCTTCACTAAGAAATGTCACTTGTGAAAAAAGAATTGGCCCGAAAAATTTCACACCATTTGTCATCATAGAGGGCCACCGAGAACCATAAATCCCTTTTGCCTAGTTTCATCACAGTAACTTTGTTTTGTTTCATTTTGACATTTCAAATACTTAAATACAGTGCATTTATTTTACCTTATTGTTTCTCTTTTTGCATATTTTATTTATGTGTTTGCTATGTGTGTGAGGGAGTTTTGAAGTTCTCAGCACCTTTTAATAACAGAATTTGTTCCTGTTTCTATTCAAAGTTCTATTTTTTTAAGGTTTGGCTATATTATGTAATAATTAAATCCAATGCAAACAGCTGCAAAACAAGAACTGAATTCTCTCGAGTGAGTCAAACTATGACTGATTACACAGTTTGCTGATTTCGCGGACGACGTTACCCTGCGCCACTTGTTCAACAGGTTATCCAGTCATCGTTGATTGCACGGACTATAAGCGCTAACCACTTATCTTATTTAAAGTGACCAATGCTGTTAATCGATTACTGACAAGGCCAAGAGTGACCAGATTTATCGAACTTCTCCAGGTCGTGACTCGTGAGATAGAAAATCGGCGTGGATGTAAATCAATGTGACCGGAAACAGCCGTTTGCTGACAAAGTTAAATAATAATAACACGCGTAGTTCACGTCAAAGAGATGAAGAACAGCAACACAGACAAATCAGTAGTGAAATTTCCAAGCTCGAGCTGTTGTGTTTCTAACGAACATGCCAAAGCCCAAAATATTCGGCATGGAGAGTTAAGTGCTAAAATTCATGTATAAAACCAGCAATGGGGTGGCATTATTCTGGCATTATATTCTGTAAATGAACAACAGAAAATTAGATTATCTCCCCTAGGTCCTCTTCCCTTGAGAAGAAAAAAATAATAATAATAAATGACGCAATGGTTGCACTTTCAACAGGCCCCGCGCAAAAGCCCACACGCTCTGAAGCGAACGCGAATTGTTTGTGCTTTTGGCTTCGAGGGGCAATAAGGAACATGTGTTAGTTGACATATATTTCTTCTTTCTCTTGTTACAGGCTGGAAGGGAAGAAGGTGGGCGGGTGGGTAATAGAGAGAATGTGGAAGCGATAAGAAAGACAAAAAAAAAAACAACAACCACGCGCTAAACAAGAAGGGAACGGGGAAGGGGGCGGGGAAACAGCCAACCAAAACACGGATACTCGCGCAGGCATCGCTCGCTTTTAGTGCTTATCAATAGGTGGCACTGCTCGCCTGAAGGTAGTGACGTCACAAATCCATATATGGAATGGGGTTAATTAAACTGCTGTAATGATAATAGAGAACGTTCGTGCAGTGCAGAGTGTTTACAAGCTTCGCAGCCCTTGACACGATACGCTTTTTATAAAGATTGTGAAACGTGTAGCGCTGAGTTGTTGCTAAACGCTCTTTTGAGGCAGTGTAAACAACCGTGCGTGCCCGCTCCCTCACTAGAAGCAAGGAGTATAGTACTTCGTACGGATCGCGAGGAGTGTTGTACTGAAAACAGTCATTCCTGCGTCCTGATCGGATCACACACAGTAAGTTCCCTTTGTACTCGTGCGTTTTTGTGAGTCGATCTCCGCGTGTCAAGACTCATTTTCAATTACTCACCTTGTTTTGTTGATAGTGTGTTTTTGTGGGTCTTATCGCAAAATGACGTCTTTTCAGTCCAATGAAGATATCTTTTATTTTCTTGTGGATCGAGTAGGATTTTTATGGCATTGTACGTTCTATAGAACAGAAATCGGCCATGGTGGTGGTGCAAGGGTCACGAACTTGCCCTGGTCAAACACTCGCCATCTTGTTACATTGCTTGGCAGCGAGCGAGAGTTAAACCACATTCATAGGTCGTGATATGCCCGAGGGCTACGTTGGCGGGTAGATGTGTCGTACTCAACCAGGTGTAAGCGGGGAAAGTTTGTTCCTCTCCCATTCAAAAAAAAAATTCAACTGACCTGTTCCATTCTGCGCTTGGCTTCTCAGTCTTGTAATTGTATGTTATCTTTGTTAAAGACCACTGAGTGATCCAATGCACAGTGTGCCAACGTGTAGGTGAATGTTTTCAGCGATTTAAGAAAAAATAGTTAACGGAATACATATGTACACCACAGCACTGTTTACCACAATTTGAATATTTTCACCTTGTCAATATAGAGACCTATATATCTTCCGGAGATATTGGGCTGAGAGTATAGGGCAGTGCCGTCATCACGCATGGGCAAGCTGGGCAGTTGCCCGGGGTCCCCGTGCTAATAGAGGTATGTTGTGACTTGTCAATTTTTATTCCGGTGAGTGGTTATGTAGGTAGGGGCCCCAGTGCACTGCTTTGCTCGCTGTCCTATAAGTATAATGACGGCCCTGAAAGGGAGTGGTTCGACGATAGGCCTACATTTTATCCAGTTTACATGACCCTTACTTTTATGAACCCTTTGTAGTAGTTTTCTTAACCCCTCCCCCAAATAATAAATAGTTCTAACAATACCTCAGCATTTTATTTTTAGCTTAGATCTTTAGGTAATCACATTTGCCAAAGCTATTTACCTCATTTCCTTTGTATGTATGTGCGTGTGTGTGTGTGTGTGTGTGCGCGCGCGCGCGCACGCGTGCTCAATGTTTAGAATATATTATACAGGCTACACTACAATTGATGTTTCCGTAATCGTTTGTGCTCGGTAGTTTTATAAATTTACTGGTTTTCAGGTCAGGTGGAGTATTATGTCTGTCCGGATCCATACTGCCGGGTATATTGTGACCCTGTTGAGCATCAAACTGACAGAACATCCAAAATGTTGAAAACTTGGGTAGTTGTCTTGGTGGTTATCTGGATATTACAGCTCTGCCATACCCAAAGCGGTCAGTACACATATCATTTGTTTCCCTTCACCTCAAATAACAATAATTATTTTTCTTCTTAGTTCACTTTTATGGAAAATATTAATTTTCATGTGAGATTAGCTTATTCAGTTTAATGTAAATATGTGTCATCCCATATTTTATTTTTAAAAAAATAATTCAATCACATTTTTTGATGACATGTAGCCTAAGGTCCTTCAATTATTCATAAAAGTGCACTTAATATCATATATATATATATATAGGCCTAATAAAACAGAAAATCTTATAATAGTGTGGATCAGTTATTGACACAAATCTCCATGCAAGCAACATAAATACTAAAATAGACTGAATATATCTTTTATAATTTTATGAACATGCATGCTGTTGAGCAGTTGATTGTAGAACAAATAGGTGAGTTTAAAAGAGAAAAAAGAAGCAAATTGAACGGGCATGAGGAAAGAGTTAACAATTTTCTTTCTTTTTTTTTTTTTTTAGATTACAACAAATAATAATACGTACTTCTGAGAGCTTTATCTTTATTACTAGTATTTCTTTGTGATGGAATAATTTGTATGAATGCAAAATTAAATCAGTAACAGAAAAGGAGAATTGTAAAGCTTGAAACTTATAATACTCCTTTAATACTACTTCTACTATTTTAATTTTTAGTAAAATAGCTTTAATTAAAAATAAATAAACCTAGTACTAGTAGGTAAAGTGAATTTCTTATTTTTTAATGTACTAAATATGTTACGTGGTTTACGTTTACTCATTTTGCATAAATGTTTTGTGGTTTTATTTTCTTTTATATTTTAGTAAATGTATAAAGTATATTTAAACAGCATTAAATAAAATTAGGCATTTATTTTTGAAAAGGTGATCTGTATGCATGTTACACTTTAAAACTGCTAATTGTTTTAGCTATTACTAATTACATTTAAAAATAATTCACTGCATGATATTACTAGTACTGTAGTAGTTTGGAGGGGGGGTGTTTTTTTTTTTTTTTAATAGAAAAAAGCCAATTGATTTATTTTAATATTTGCCATTGACTGATTGAGCAAATTTAATGGAGGTTGAGGAGATACAGTATAGATATACAGTATAAAGATACAGAATAATACCTTTGTGTAATTTTGTAATTGTAACAGTTTTGACAACACCTTTAGAAAAAAGAATTAAACAACAAACTAGAAGTAGAAGTGTGATTAGTGGTGTTCTGCTGAATGTTATAGATTTTATTGCAATTTTTTTTATAGTAGACTTCTGCATAATGAATGGTGTGCAGCAGCATAACATAATTTTGCAGAACTAACAATGTTGTAGATCCAACCTTCCTTACTTTGTTTACATGGTGAACAAAACCTTGCTTAGCAAATGTTTTATGAAAGCCACCTGCTTATGCCTAGTGCTAAAATTGTGCAAATCATCCAAATCTACACAAAGCATCCAAATCCACACAAAGCATCCAAATCCACACAAAGCATCCAAATCCACACAAAACATCCAAATCCACACAAAGCATCCAAATCCATACATAGCATCCAAATCCATACATAGCATCCAAATCCATACAAAGCATTCAAATCCACACATAGCATCCAAATCCACACATAGCATCCAAATCCACACATAGCATCCAAATCCATACATAGCATCCAAATCCATACATAGCATCCAAATCCACACATCATCCAAATCCACACATAGCATCCAAATCCATACATAGCATAAAATCCACACATAGCATTCAAATCCACACATAGCAGCCACATCCACACATAGCATCTATTGTTATGGAACTGACCATGGTCATGATTGTAGGGATCATTTTATTGTTTGTTTTGTTTTAAGTTACTTTGCTAAATGCATACACACATTTTATTTCATTGAGGAGCATTGGTGATCTTATTTTAGAAAGTGTTGCCTGGTCAGTTATAGTTTTCTCCTTGTTATAATGTTAATATTTACAAATTTTGAAGGTGGACAAGAAGAGGTATGATGAAAGCTGCAGTTGACACAAATTCTTCAGTGGCTCTAGTCTTTCTCCCAGCCTCTGTCTCTGCTCACTCCCTTTTGTTCTCTGCTCTGTTTATTTAATTCTCTTTTTACTTGTTCATTCTCATCTTACTATAAAATTAAAAATTCATTGTTAAAAAAAGAAAAATAAAAGTGGGCAATGCTGAAGATTCCCCACCACACATACATGTAACTCTAGTTTTAGACCATGCAAAAGATGTTTTTAAAAGTACTATTTTGCTTCATCATAGGATGAGCAATATGTATAACTTACTAATGTATAAGAGCATGGATAGAAAATTAAATGTAAATTGTAATGTGAGTGACTGGTATTAACAAGGAATTGATCATTATGTATTAATTCACTATATTTAATTCTTTTACTTGATTGTGTTTCATTTAACAGACTATTTAGTAAATTTTCAAATGAAAATATCTCCCTTTTGCTAATTCTGTTGCTAGCATATGTCAATCTTTTCATCAAAATTACTTTGGTTAATAATAATGAATGCCCTAAGTTTATCAAAAATGCCTTACCTATTCTGTGGGGATTCACCTCTTATGGAAGACAAATTATACTCTGAAAATCTATCTTTTAACTTATTTATTGTCTGGACAGGTATTATTGTATT
Organism: Sinotaia quadrata; assembly: GCA_028829895.1. Classification (NCBI taxonomy): domain Eukaryota; kingdom Metazoa; phylum Mollusca; class Gastropoda; order Architaenioglossa; family Viviparidae; genus Sinotaia; species Sinotaia quadrata. The sequence continues at coordinate 106,980,213 of CM054180.1, forward strand.
TTAGTGGGTGTACATTTATTTTAACTGTTGGTTAGGAGGTAAGCTATTTTCATCTAATTGCAGTTAACTAGTTTTTCTCCTCCCATGAGACTGACAGGTGAGGGCAGAGGTCATGAGAATCCACTGCTTGCATCTATTCCCTCACCTGTACAGCCCCAAAATAAGTACCATGGAAATCACAAAACTTTATTGGGTAATTTAATATTGCAAGAATCTTTATGGGTAATTATTAATTTAAGAAGAGTGGTGTAGTAATCAAACTATATAACATTATAAGCCAAACTAAAACTTGAGTTTACCAGTGATGAACCTCAGCTGCATTCCAGAGAGTCGCTGCCGCTTTGGTATGGTACCCAGATCCTTAGTTCAGGAGTACAGCTGATTATGTAGCCTGATGCTAAAAGGGGGATTACCCAGAACCATCATGTCAACTTGGTAGGACACCCTGCGACTACATCCTTGCTTATTTATCATCGCTGATGATTCACATGAATCAAAAGTTAGAAAAGACTCAGAATCCTTGTACACGTACTGACAAATTAGTGTAGGAATAGTATGAGGGTTATAGCATATGTTTGCTTCTAACTCACTGTAACTTGTAATTTTTATTTTTATCACTAAATTACTGTTATCTTAATTAATTCTTTGAATGGGATTGACTGGTGTGAGCTGTGTATTGGATGACTGAATGTCAAGTTAAAAGAGTTGGAGATAATTTATATGATTCCAGAGGCAATTTTAACTATCTGCTCGACATGTTTAACATGAATAATTTCTCCACTAGATTATTGTGACAGGAGTTAACATAGTAACAGGAGGAGTAGGCTAGGCCATGTGGCTATTATTAGTATTGATATTAAACTTCAAAAATTAAGAAATCTCAATAATTAATTATATAACAGGGTCATATACAAACCTCACACCTTACAGATTAATATTCCAGAGCTCAGCATAGACACACAGGCATGTATACACACATTCATTAATGAAAATTTGGTTTACATGGTCTCTTAACTATAAACAGACACAACTTGTAAACATTCCTATCATTAATTAATTTTTGCAATAAAATAATGTTTACAGAGAAGTTGCTAATAATTGCTGATGTAAAATGCTGATTATTAATTAATGAAATGATAGTTGATTCCAGTGTCGTGTTTAAAATAAGCAATCTTTTATCTATAAGTTATATCTAAATGTGTGTTTGTATAATTTCTTGCTGGCTCAGATAGTAAAAGCTGATATAACAGCATTTTCTTTTACGCATGTAAGTTTGGTGTCAGCCTCATGTAAAGCTTCATCTCATGTACTGGTGTGTTTTTGATTATTTGTATTAACTCACAACTTTTTTTGTTTTTAAAATTATGATGTAAATCTTTACATTTTTCATAAGGTAGTGTTTTTTTAAAAAAAAATAATGTGCCTAACATAGCAAATGTGTATCTCATTCTCAGTGGTTGGAGGATGGTTGGTTGTGGCACCATTTTCAGGGAATAAGACTAAAGAGAGACAACCCTGTGTTAGGAAAGAGAGGTTGATGTAAGATATATAATTTATGTGTTCTTCACCTGGTTTCTTTTCCAGAAGCTAGTGCCTTACAAATTTTTAGAATTTTCAGGATGCTATTCTGAAGCTGTGCTTTAAGCTGGTAGAATGTTTAAAAACCATTCTGAAATGTGAGTGCTTGCATTTTTAGAAATATCTCAACTTTGCATTTCCATGGGAATAATCTGTGAGATTCTATCATTTAGGGACATCACTCAGTCTTAACAGTTAACTCATCAGATTTTGGACCCTCAAATTAGATTACCCATCCCCATTAGGGGCAGAAATAGGGAGGGGGTCAGTAGAGGATTGGATGTTAGAACACCTTACACTATTGTTGCATATGGTACATAGACAAGTTGTTTGTGTCCGTTTTTTCTTGAACATGTACTTAAAAAAACAGAGAAATAGTTATATTGAACTTAGATTAAAATATTTACCCCTCATTGCTTACAACCACCCCAGTTAGAAATACTTTCTTTTTTTGTTTATCTTTTTTTTGGGTGGAGGTGGTTGGGCGGGGTGGGGTGTCTTTTCAGTCTTAAAACTTGTGGATAGGCACAGCATATTTTGAGAAGTAATCACAACTTATTCCACACTGCTCAGTGTTCAGTTGTCTTTTTAAAAATTGTATCTGAAGATGGGTGTTTGCAAGTTTGCAATTTTACATCTTGGTAACTTTTCAATTGTTTGATTTTTAAGTAGTAATGATATGGGAAGATTGAACATACTAAAAGTTCAGCCAAGTAGTGGGTGAAATAAGAGCAGTTTAATTAAATTTTCACAAGTTTAAGAGGAAATTAAAACTTAACGGACAGGTGTTTTTTTTCAGAGCTTACAAGGGCATGATGACACTCCTAGAAATGGGTGTGAATTTCAGAGAAGACATTGAGTTACTTTATTTCTGTCGACTGACTTACGGGTGCATTGTTCGGTTAACAGGGTGGCAAGAGCGAGTAGGATTCGAAAAGATATTTGTAACCTTTAAAGTTTCACCTCGTTTTATGTTCCTGGACACAAAGGCTTTTTGTTCTCTAAGGCTATAAAATGTTAGTCATCAGGAGAAGTGAGGAAGGGGGCTTTCATTACGCCCTTTGTAGGAACATAACGCATATCTCTAACACTGGGAAGTTAAAGACGGGTATATCTTTAGTGTAATAGTTATTGTTTGTATAGAAATAATGCTGATTTGTGTTCTAACAGCTTGATGGTTTGTTTATGAGTGCTGTTTTATTTGTCGCTAAATTACAAGATGAGTTAAAGCCACGACCTACACATACCTAAGTTGAAACGGCTGAACGACTGTTGCTGTGGTTGTTTGTGATTTTATTTTTCAGACTATAATGAGAGATTGATATTCATCTACAAAAGTAGAACCGCGTTGATGCCCAACTGAATATCACGCTACGATAGTGTAGCATGGTGACAGGCTGTGACCTTGCTATTGAAAATAGCATTCTGTACTCGGGTTTCTGAAAGCATGCACTCTGGCAACGTTAGTCAGATCCTAAACATGGCATTGCTTGTTCGTGTTTGTCAGTGTTTCCTGTAGTAATGGGCTTAGGGTTTACGTATATAATATCAGCTTAATCTGTTGGAATTAGCGCTCTTAGAGTTAAGATCTGTTAAACTTTGAGTCCTAAAGTCTGTTAGCGCCCTTCGCTGAATTGCGCGCACAGTTCAGTGAGCTTCACCCTGGATTTAGGAGATTGCGAGATAACGTGGAAACTGGTCAGGGTACACCTAGGGGCTGGATGGTGGGCTGGGCATGGTTACGTGTTCTTATGAAGTGAAGGTGCCTCTAAAGTACTTTTAACATTTCGCCTTTGCTACTATTCTCAATTTTAGGGTGTTGACCATACGGTATAGTAACCAAGGTCAAAAGACATTGCTCATGATTATTCAGTTTCTTTCTTTTAAATTATTACTCCACACTCGGATACATGTAAATACATCTATTACATTTATTTTAATTTCTGCTACTTTTTCAACCTCAGTGCTTTTCGAAGGAAATTTCTCACTTCCTCTGAGACTGAGAGATGAATCTTTTAGTTGACTCCGTTTATCTAATTACTTAATCTACGGGGGTGGGGGTGATACATAAGAATGTCTCCATTTTATCATGTAGTTAATGAAAATACGACGAATTGTATTTCTGACGTTTATTTAAATTATGTAGTTTGTATTGCCCACACACGACGAATTGTATTTCTGACGTTTATTTAATGTATGTAGTTTGTATTCCCCACACACGACGAATTGTATTTCTGACGTTTATTTAATGTATGTAGTTTGTATTCCCCACACACGACGAATTGTATTTATGACGTTTATTTAATATATGTAATTTGTATTCCCCACACCCACCCACACAGGACGAATTGTATTTCTGACAACGTTTATTTAATACATATAGATTGCATTTCACCCCCAAATATTTAATGGCACATGATATATTTGGAACTGTTAAAAATGAAATGTTGCCGCTCCCATAGAGTTCAGCCGATTGTCAGTTTTGATATTGAGTTAGCATGTATGTGTGAATACTAAGCAGTGCCCTCCTCTCTCCTCCCACCCCCGCTCAGCCAAAGTTGATTGGATTTTGAAATTGTTTTTGGCCAAAAACGACATAAACAAGCGAAAGCAATAGATTCTTGTAAGTTTCACTTAGTCTATGGCGAATTATTACTATACAGATCCACACAACTCGTTGTCACAGACTAGTTAATATTAATAAATGTGTAAACACTTCCAGTCTACTGCTATTAACGGGTTTCATTTTTAAAACGACGAAGAAAAAGTAATTCTTGTTGTGACAGGCTATAACCGTGGCTCTCAAGTAGATGTGAGCGAAACTTAACAGCCTGTAGAGTACTTCGTGTACTGACGTAAAATTGCCCTTGAAGACTATTGCATGGGTTTGAAGAGCCAGGAGAAAGATACTACTCAACTACTTGAGGTTTTTGTTAGCCAAATAGCAAGTGTCGGATATCGCATTGTGACAATTACGCCAGCTTGTTTCGTGTATACGTTGGCGCTGACCCAGCAGCGAAAGGTTGTTGCCCTCATGAATAGGGTTCAGGAGGGAATGTACTCACCCAGGATGAGTGGGTGGTTGGATGGGTAGGTGTGCGTGTGCACGAGTTTAAGAGTGGTATTGGTGGGTATAGCAGAAGCTTACTCTTCTAGCTAGCGCCGTGAGATATAACCGTCTTAGGTAATGTGTAAAGAAAATTATGTGTTTACGTTACGATTTTACAAGTAACTGTCGTAGGAAAATGGCATTCTCGTAATCGACTAGGGTATTTCATATTCCAAGGATTTCAGCTAACCAACAGAATTACATTCCTTTGACTGATACTTCACCTTCCTGGCATTGTTGGAGAAGATGGAGATGGTGTGTTGTTTTTTACGAAAAAATAATTTTACAGCACACATGACTGTATTTAAGTCGTTATGCTGTCATCAACACTGTAAACTGTGCGCATTTTTACACCGTTCAAAGGAATCCATGTAACAGCGCGTGCGTGTATTGATGTTATGGTTAAGAGATTTGATATTGTCATTATGATTAGATGATTGAAACGTATTTATGAGTATAATAGTTTGTCACTATATAAGAACAATTTAATCAAATTCACAAAAATGTGGAATAAACTTGATTAGAACGCCTGATCATTCATAATTCTGCCTTAAGCGACGGAATTTATTTTTAAAAAATATTATTTTAAAGCAACGTTCCAGAAAGTGACGTGTAAGCCATTGTTTTGCAGTTATTTTTAGAGCAGCCGGACTCGTTCGTGAAGGTCCAATGGTACGACAGAAGAGAAATTAGTTTCACCGGTTGTACTTGGAGTATCGTCCCTTTGCTCTCAGTAAAAAGCCTGTGTGTGGTCACTGTTTACGCATTGGACTTGACACAGGGTTAATTGTGTCCATGCATAAATATTGAAAGACTCAGCGTTGTTTCATATATATCTCATTCTCTGGGGAAATATACCACGAAATACCATTTGAAATTGTTTTCTTACAAATAAAACATTGAAATATCATGTGTTTATATTCTATATTCAAAATTGATGTGAGAGATACATAAGATAGTTTCGTGAATATGTGTTTATTTATTTTGTGATGCAAAATCGTTTTAACTGAAAAATGGCATATATTTTTTTGTTACATAGTTTGACATGGCCATTTTCCTTAATTTTCATTGTTTTAAATAATCCAACAAACTTACCATATTAAGGTCATCTAAGAAGCGATAATACTTTAAAGCAATATTCAGTATTCTTTTTATCCGCAAACGGTCGATTTTATGGAGAAATAATATTTTTAAAAGGCACATTTTTTTGTAACGCTTAGTTTCTCCTTAAATCGGATCCAGTACTTCTATTCTTTTACCAAATATAATATGACAGACAAACACTCCATGTGGTTTTTAAGTAGTTCATTTACCGGATGTATTCATTCGCTAATGTTTTTCAAATTTATTCGTTATATTCAGAAATATTCAGCTGTAGGAAAATTAATTTGACTTTGTTTTCTCTTAATCGTGTTACAACAGAACTAGTAAAATTTGTAAAAAAAAAAAAAAAAAAAGTATAACATAATGACAATAAAATCGCGAACTATTTCTTACATTTTTCAAAGGCCATATTCCAGAAAGATAACTCTCATGCCATTTTCTCTTAGTGTGATGAGTTTAAGTATCAGATAAGAAAAATAACTTTCGTTTCCCATTCAGATCACATGGTTACAAAGGAGAGGCGGGAAAATTTTCGGAATCATCGACGTTCGAAACAGTTAAGATTTATGATAATTTCACTATATTTTGATCAAATTAATTAACATCGTAAATAGCTTACATATTTCTGTATATATCCAGGTGGTTTCTTTTGCATTTAAAGTTTCACATAGCTGTGTAAGTTTTAAACCTGAGCGGGTAAGGGTTGAAAAACCTGTGAATTACATTCAAGAATAGAAATATCGCGATTAGGTTTATCATTATATTTTTAAATAGGCACTTTGTTTATTACTTAATATTATCTTTGCAGCATAATAACTTAACCCGCTTCCCCCCCCCCCCCCCTGTTTAGTTGAGAAAAATAAAGCTATTATGATGGTTTATAATTTTGTTACTGTCGTTTCCACGTTGTGCTGTTGTAGTTTTATTACTCTGTTTTAAAAAAAAACGTATCCAGTTAAATTTAATAATTTAAGTTAAGAAAGAAAATATATTGGTAGTAATGAGATAATTATATTGCTTATTTTAAAATATATTGGTAGTAATGAGATAATTATATTGCTTATTTTAAAATATTTTTTCAGGTAGTAAAAATCTTTCTTCTGGTTAAATCTTACTTTCTAAGAAAAATATGCGTTTTACAGATTTCAAGCTCCTTTAATATCAACATTTGTATAATTTCTATCTTTTTTATTATGCCCTGTTGTGCACCTTAACATGTAAAATAATTAGATTTAATCCACTTTATTTTTTGCATTTCATGTAACAAGATGTAAAACTTGCCCAGAGAATGAGCTATATATAAGTTAGCGAAATTTTAATTGGCGCAGCTGTTTGCTATATCTGGAAATATTGAAAAATTGTGGCAACAGATTCGGTACTGATCGGTGTTTGTTTTTTAAAAAATTAATTTTAATAACTTTAAACTTTCTTTGTTGTTGAAATTATTTAAAAAGGAATGCAGTCTGTACGATGTGTTTAATAAGTTTTCTTCTGGTTAATGGATCCCACATAGTTTACCCAAGCAGCGTTTATGCTTTTGAGAACAGGGACCGTATACTGTTAAACAACACAAGAATCAAAAACAAAACAATTTTTTAAATAAAGAAATTATGTATTTTGGACCACTATTTCGTATCTTCGGCATCATTTTCACGAAGCATACAGACAATGGATTTCTTATAACTCTCAGGGAAATCTGTCTGAAGAATTAACCAATTACGAAATTGCATCTGCAGACAGAGCGGTGGGATGGTGTCATTCTTCTGTCGCAACACAGAAGTTGAAAATTTATGACGCTGTCCTGGATGAACACAAATGTCCTAGGACACGATAATGCAGGTTCTTTTGAGTTAGTCAATAAGTCTCTTTCTCTCTCTCTCTCTCTCTCTCTCTCCAACGAATTCGACAGAAGGCCAAGACTGGTGTATTCTATTACTATGGGACCTTTTGACCCTCAACTGATGTCCAATCAGACACGTGATTGAAATTTATGCGACAGGTGCGTGCTGACACGATTGAGTGAAGAATCATTACTTTGCAGTATTGAGAAATTTACCTCGAGTTTGGAGTTGCTGTGCTGTTCTTTGTCATGCTCTTTTTTTATTTCCCTAACCAGTAACAAGATGAATTTCTTTGAATATTTGATCTGTCTTGCACACGCGCACACACACACACACACACACACACACACACACACACACACACACACACACATCTCGCTCTGCTCTTCCACGCTCACGTCTTAATGCCGCACGCGCCAGAAACTGGAAACCAAATGCCTTGATAGGTTTTGAAAGATATTTTAAACTATAGTAACAGTAATACTGTGACTTGTTTTTGATATAATTATTTGGTTTAAAAAAAAAGGTCTAGGTACGGAAAGATTGTTAACACACAGAACGTATCATAATACAATGCCACGTCTTCGACAAAGCAAATAGACTTGATGCCAGAACGTGCATTGGCAGAACATCTTGTTCTTCTTCACATTTTTATTCTTCCCACGCTTTGAAATAACGCGGCTAAATTAAAAGCGACAGGATCATTGTAAAATAATTCTTACAAAGCACTGAACGGTATCGTTGGTCGATCTGGTACCCATCACAGACTTCCAGCCTGATTTCTCGTTATCGACCGCTGTCTTCAGCAGCATCGATGAAGGTTTGTTTCCAGCCTTTCTTGGACTAAGTTTGTTCTCAGTCTTTTCCGGACAATTTTAGTTTTGCCCTCCCCTTCTCCAGTCTTTCTGGGCAAATTTTGTTTGTTTTTCTTGGACAATTGCTTTCTGTAACGTTGAGTGTAAAGGGTCCGCAGTCTTTTAATTTTTATTCATTATTTGCACGCCATTGCTGGAAATTGTAAAATATTTGCCTACTGATCGCCCTGAAAATGCGAGTCGATCTGGGTTTTTTGTTTTTTGTTTTTGTTTTTGTTGGTATTATCTTACTTTTAGAGCACGCTTTCTGTGCATGATTCCAATCTTGCTGAACTTATTGTTTCTGTTTTTCTTGGACAAATTTTGCCCTTTATCGTAGAATGTAGAATTTTTGCCACATAGCTCGGATATGGCTTTAAAAATAGGAGTCGATTTTGTTTGTGTTTGTGTGTGTGTTTCCTTTATAGCATATTTTTATGTGCGTTCTTTTAAAAAAAAAATTCATAGCATTTTAATATCTTAACCATAAGTTGTCTCGCGCACGTAAACTTACAATGGAAACCAGACGTGACTAGTACTCATAGTAATTTACAAAGTGCGGGCGATGGTGTGTGAGATAGAGAGAGAGAGTCTGCGTGTGTTCAAACGTGTAGTTTGCCACAGATCTTTCTGACACTCCTACCTTCCATCCTCTGCCTGGGTGGGCGGTATAAACTCACGAGGTCAACAACCCAGTCTGAAAGGTTACAGGTTTAAAGCAGGGCAGACAATTTTGCCTCGGTTTGCTTGAATAGGGATAATAATTAACACTTACTACTAATCTTAAAGGTGCTGAAAGACTTAGCCTTATAACACCAGAAGGGTTAGGCTGTGGGGTGTGAGTTTGAGCTATGCCGCTGTTGAGGAGAGAGGTTAGATGTGCTTACTTTTGAGAGGGTTAATTATGGGCAAGCTTATGTGAAGAGCCCTCTTTATTGTTTAGGAGGGGTTAGTTCAGTAAATACCCACTCTTAACGAAGAGGGTTCATTAAGAGTAAGCTTATGTAGAGAGTTCTGCTTCCTATTCATGTACGTCATAAAGACCTTTCTTCCGATACTTTGTCTAGCGTTATACAGTTTCAGCCTTGACCTGTAATAAACGCGGGTAGGCATGACGGTGAGCGGAAAAAAAGTCACGGGGAAAAACGTCACAGGAAAAAAGTCATAGGAAATGAAGTCACAAGAAAAAAAGTCACAGTAAAAAAAGTCACAGAAAGCGACGGCTCATTAGGATCGTGGTTAAATATGTGTGTGTGTGTGTGTGTGTGTGTGTGTGTGTGTGTGTGTGTGTGTGTGTGTGTGTGTGTCGTGTCGTGTGTTGTAAACATTTAAACTAATTTTAGTTTATTTTGTGATTTTTCTCGTGATATGAAAAGAACGCAAAATTATTTTTTTAAATTTAATTTATTTATGGGATACTCATACTTGCTTAGATGTGTTAATGCGTACTTGTTTAGTGATAACACGTCAGATTCATACACATTTTTCTGTGACTTTTTTCCCTGTGACTTTTTTTCCCGGCAATCGGCATGATGTCGCGCGTAGATAAAAGAATTCGGTTTAACAAATAAAATAGTGAGTTTGTATTAGAGTTAACATGAGTTACAATTTAGTGAGTTTGTATTAGAGTTAACATGAGTTACAATTTAGTGAGTTTGTATTAGAGTTAACATGAGTTACAATTTAGTGAGTTTGTATTAGAGTTAACATGAGTTACAATTTAGTGAGTTTGTATTAGAGTTAACATGAGTTACAATTTAGTGAGTTTGTATTAGAGTTAACATGAGTTACAATTTAGTGAGTTTGTATTAGAGTTAACATGCGTTACAATTTAGTGAGTTTGTATTAGAGTTAACATGAGTTACAATTTAGTGAGTTTGTATTAGAGTTAACATGAGTTACAATTTAGTGAGTTTGTATTAGAGTTAACATGAGTTACAATTTAGTGAGTTTGTATTAGAGTTAACATGAGTTACAATTTAGTGAGTTTGTATTAGAGTTAACATGAGTTACAATTTAGTGAGTTTGTATTAGAGTTAACATGAGTTACAATTTAGTGAGTTTGTATTAGAGTTAACATGAGTTACAATTTAGTGAGTTTGTATTAGAGTTAACATGAGTTACAATTTAGTGAGTTTGTATTAGAGTTAACATGAGTTACAATTTAGTGAGTTTGTATTAGAGTTAACATGAGTTACAATTTAGTGAGTTTGTATTAGAGTTAACATGAGTTACAATTTAGTGAGTTTGTATTAGAGTTAACATGAGTTACAATTTAGTGAGTTTGTATTAGAGTTAACATGAGTTACAATTTAGTGAGTTTGTATTAGAGTTAACATGAGTTACAATTTAGTGAGTTTGTATTAGAGTTAACATGAGTTACAATTTAGTGAGTTTGTATTAGAGTTAACATGAGTTACAATTTAGTGAGTTTGTATTAGAGTTAACATGAGTTACAATTTAGTGAGTTTCTGTTAGAGTTGGTTTGATGTACATAGTTTTGGAAGACAATATTAGAATCGTGGTGTACAAAGAACAGCTAGATTATGTTAGAAATACCCTACACTGTGCATTGTATTAAAAATGCGGTATACTAGTGTTACGTTTCCAGTATTTATTTAAAGACCCTGCTTAGAATAATTAAAAGACTTTAAATATAATTAATTCTTCCTCTCATATTCTACGCAGACTGGTTGCTCAATTTATTATCTGACTAATTAAAAGTGCGTCTTGTAGTTCAGACGACAAATTTACAGACTAATAAACTGCGAACTTTTAGCTAGATTTGAAAACAGTTAAATCCCTCTAAATTAATATGCACTCGTCATCAATCTTTCTGCTCATCCGCCCCCATTCAAATCTAAGAATTAATCTAATTGGTCTATTGTGCATAGAAATCAACTACTAAGAGGTATTAACAAAGAAAATAAGATTTAATAAAGTTTAACAAATTAACAATAAATCGAATGCAACGCGAATAGTCTTCACTCTGTCTTTACGCGCCTATGCCTGATTTTTGTCAATCTAAATTGCCAGAAAAGTGTTCCTTTGAGATCTGTACACTTGATTTTGCACTTAGCTCTATTCTTGTATCCTTGGTCTCAACACTCAGTCATGCTGATTCGTTCCCTCAGTCCCCCTTTAACGACACACGTGGTGCATAAGGAATGATGTCCCTTTGTTAGTGGCTAGGAACTGGAATTTTTGCAGCATGGCCCTCAGAGTGGATTTCGACACGCTTATGCCAATAAGCTAATGCAGGTGAGGCATGGTGAAACATGAACCATGAGCCGACCTGTGGATGCAACGTGTTTGGATATAATTCTCAACCTAACAGGCCCTACTTAGGCATGGCTCAATTAAATGCGCTGAACAAAGAGTTTCGACCTCGCGTCGCTTACAATTAAATTTTAGAAAAATATAATCGTCTCACATGTGTTCCATTTAACAGTCATGACGTATGAAGCAATAAAATAGATACAACGTTAAATTAATGTTCATACAAAGAGGTAATTCAAACCGACAGAGCGCTTCACAATTTACAATTAAAATTACACGCAATAATTGAATTACATGAAGAATTCATATCGAGCGCAGCATTCTGGCTCTTAGTGAATTAAAACAATATAAATTAAAGTACAGAAATGGAAAAATGGTTACAATAAATTTATATTCCGTAACATATAGGTTTTCAGCTATTTCTCTGAACCATGCTCAAGTGTATATGGAAATCATATAATACATAGCACAAATACATACTTAAACAATACATAGGCAAATACTATTAAATAAAATGATACCTTTGAGAGAAGTCGAAGGGTACCTTGATTCTCTATGGCGCCGGCTGCCTCTCACGACCCGAGTAAGCTGATGGAATTAGCTAAAATGTGCTCGAAGTGAGGGAGCGGAAGCGTGTGGGTACATATATAGAAAGGTATATTGCGTATCACGTGACTGTTCGCAAAGCATGTGGTTGGTTCGAGAACTGGACAATGGTCCTAAAGTTACATAACATCTTGACCTGTTCTAGAAGCGCCTAGAAAAAGGAAGCTTTGAACAAAGGGCCAAGGGTTTCAAATATTCGAATTTGAAGTAAACAAGGCAATGTGGGTCATCAGGTCGGACATTTTTATCAGACTTGTGACACCCCCTTGCTTTTGAGGCGTTTATCTTGCCAAAGATAAAATGCCTCCTACAAATTATGTATGATAAAATGTAGAAGTCCACAATGAAGAAAAATTTACACAAAAAAATTTCGACATTCCTAGAAATAAAGTGTGCAACTATATTTCATATTTACAGGAAGGAATCCGTAGGGTTCAGTTAATTGATTAAACAACATTCTATCAGTACCGGCACTTGATGGCATCAAGCACGACTCATGTAATCTGCGCCAACATTCAAAGACCCTTTGATGTAATGAATATTTGCGTCATACTGTGTCAGAAACAAAGACCAACGCATTAAACGGCTGTTCGTAAATTGCGCCTGTCCGAGAAAGGCCAACGGCTGGTGATCGCACTCAATGACAAAGGTTTTCCGTACAAATAGTTTTCGAACTTTTTTATGGCCCAAACTATTGCAAGACATTCCTTTTCACTGGTGGAATATTTCTGTTCAGTAGTTGTGAGTTTACGGCTTGCATATGCAACTGGGTGTTTGGTGTCATTGTGTTCTTGTAATAACACTGCTCCTAATCCTGTGTTGCTAGCATCAGTCCTTAACAAGAATGGTTTTGTCAAATCTGGCAGTTTAACAACTAAATCTGAAGTCAGTCTAGATTTCAGTGTGTCAAAAGCGTTTTGGCATGCATCAGTCCACACTACTTTTGTAGGCATATTCTTACGTGTCAAGTCAGTCAGAGGACATGCAATGGCACTAAAATCTGGTACGAATTTTCTGTAGTAGTTAGCAAGACCAAGAAAACTTCTAACTTGTGTTTTTGTTAGCGGTTGTGAAGTGTCCTTAAGTTGTACTATCTTAGCTTCACTTGGCGACATAGTTCCATGACTCAACTTATGTCCCAAGAAGTCTAAGGAGAATTGTGCTATTTCACACTTCGTAGGGCGGGCAGTGAGGTTGGCTTGCTTTAATCTGGCTAGCACATCTCGTAAGAGTGTTAAGTGCTCCTCCCATGTCTGGGTGCCTAGAATTAAATCATCCATGAAGTTCTCAACTCCACGTCCGTACAGTGGTTCTAACAATGACCGCATCATTTTAGAAAAAATGCTTGGAGCGTTTGAAACTCCGAAAGGCATAACTTTCCATGTGTAGTTTCCTACTGGTGTAGTGAAAGCTAGTATGTGTCGATCAGTGTCCTTGACCTTGATTTGCCAAAAACCGCGTGACAAATCTATTTTGGTATAGTAATGAGCGTTAGCTAGCTTAGTGAAGATGAGATCCGGATCAGGAAGAGGTTCGGCACAAAACTCTGTCACTTGATTGAGTTTGCGGTAGTCTACGCAAAAACGGAACGAGTTATCACGTTTTTTAATCAACACGATGGGTGATCCGTAGGCACTGTCAGTCTTCTCTATGACCCCTAGATCTAACATAGTCTTAATCTCACGTCTAACGTCATCTATCTTAGCGTGTGGCAACGGATACGGCTTCAAACGTATCGGTTTGTTGTCAGTCAGCTTCAGTGAAAATTCTATTAAGTCTGTCAACCCTGGTTTGTCTGTCAGAGTAGATGAGAACTCATTAAGCAATTCATTCACTTCTTTTTTCTGTCTTTCTGTCAAGGCTTCATTTACCCTAACGTCTTTGACAGTTTCGTCCGTCTGTAGAGGACAGTTTGGTAAAGTACCAGTGACGCAATCAGTATCCCCCTCGTCTTCTGTAACTATCGTCGCTACGACAAAATCAGCTTGAGTGGTTTGATCCTCACGGCTTATGTACTTTTTGAGTAGGTTAACATGAAAGATTTTCTCTCTCTTTCCTGTCTGCACCTTATAGTTCAGTCCCCCTAGCTTGGCGGTAACTACAAAGGGCCCCTTCCATTTCATCTGAAGTTTGTTATGTGCTTCAGGAAGCAACAGTAACACTTTGTCATTAACTTCAAATTCTCTAGGTTTGGTGTGCTTATTGTAATATTCTGCCTGTCTAGACTGAGCTATCGTCAAGTTTTCCCGTGCTATCTTGCCTATAGTTTCAAGACGGTTTCTTAAGTCAGTGACGTATGTATAAGTTGTCTTAACTTCGTCATCTGTCTTTTCATCAGTCCAAAGTGCCTTCAAAATCATCATCGGTCCGCGTACAGTACGTCCGTAAAGTAGCTCAAATGGTGAAAACCCGGTGGAAGATTGTGGCACCTCCCTATATGCAAATAGTAGGGCAGGGATGTATCTGTCCCAGTCTTTCGGTTTATCTGTGGCGAGCTTTTTAAGTGCTGTTTTTAATGTCCCATTGTATTTTTCAATCAGACCATTTGCCTGGGGGTGGTATGGTGTGCAAGTAAGATGTTTGATGGAAAGTAAACGATTTACTTCCTTCATTACGTTGCCTACGAATTGACTCCCCTGATCTGTCAAAATTTCAGTAGGAATACCAACACGACTCCAAAGACCGAAAAGGGCTTCGGCGACAGTTTCAGTATCAATATTTTTCAATGGTACTGCGTCGGCGAATCTTGTTGCGTAATCAATAGTGGTCAGCACGTATCGATTACCTCTCGTTGATGTGGGTATTATAGGCCCAATCAAATCCAATGCTACGCGCTTGTAGGGTTCACTGATCAGTTCAGGCTCTCCTAACGGTGCGGGTCTGATTGAATTTTTAGACTGTGTTCTCTGGCATGTGTCGCAACTTAACACGAATCTACGGATATCGGCAGTGATGTCCGGCCAATAAAACTCACTTGTAATACGACTAGTTGTTTTTTGTACACCCATGTGTGCACCAAAAAGACTCTCATGACCTAATCGTAATACGTCATTTCGTTTGGTTTGTGGAACGACTAATTGTTTCCGAAATTCGTCTCCCACTTTCGAATAGCGGTACAATAAACCCTTTTTCAGAATAATGCACGCTTTCTTATTCGAATCGTCAGTGTTGACGTCACTAACAAGTACAGCTTGTCTGCGTAACTTGTCTAGTGTTTCGTCCTCAGCTTGTAATATTTTAATCTCGCTAACTGTTGCTTTATCTACGGCTGGTGCGGCAGACATCGGTGCAGTCACAGATTTGTCTTTACTACTTGCTGCTCTGGTTACAGCGTTAACCAGTGGTGGTTCAGTTGAAGTTTGTTTTTTGCACGGCAAAACATACTTGCAACCAAGGATCACGTCATGCGGTGAGTTTTCCATAACTGCCGCTTTGACTGTTCCTTCTACAAAGTCTGAAACAATCGAGACTTCAGCTACTGGTAAAATGTCTTGTTCGCCGTTTGCAAAGGTGACAGAGATTGTCTCCCCTGTGTAGTCGGTACGGTTAACTAATGATGCATTTACAATAGCGTCTAGCTCACACCCTGTATCAAGCAAAGCGATTGTATCGTGACCGTTTGCCTGTACTGGAGTTCGATTCGACTTTTCTGTTTTAGGTGTATGACTTTCTACTGCGTAAACTTTAGCTGTTTTCTTTTCAGGACATGTTCGTGAAAAATGGCCACTATCACCACAAGTGTAACATGCAAGATTCTTTTTATCTTTCTGTTTGTCGGACTTGTTTTTAGTGTCGGGTTTAGATGTTTTATCATCACGCTCATTAGGTGCCTTCCCGTCATTTTTCTTATCCTTTCGAGTCTGCGGTTCGTTCGGTCGAGACTTGTTGTTCGCGTGTGCGTTCGAGAATTGAGAATGTGCGTCATCAAAGCGATCGGCGGCGTTGCCTATCTCCTCTAGCGTAGATTTTTCCCTTATTGCTAAGTGAATCAGTAGATCTGATTTGTATGACCCGAGAATGTGGTCTTTTACCATTTCATCCCTAAGACCTGCGTACGTCTGTGGAGTTTCAGCTAGATCTATCCATCTTTGGAACAAGTCAGCTACGCGTCGTATGTACTGTGCGTGCGTCTCCGAACTGGCTTTAGTGGCCTGTTTAAACTTACGTCGGTATGTATCTGCTGTGAGTTTGTAACGTTTCAATAATGCGGCCTTGACTGTGTCGTAATTATCTGACTCAGAATCGCTAAGCTTATTGAACTCGTTTTTCGCACTGCCCTGCAATAACCCCGATAAATTTATCGCCCAATGTTCCGCTGGAATGTTTGTTGCTCTGGCTAACTTTTCAAACGTTTTTAAATACGCGTCTATTTGATCTTTGTTCTCATCAAATGGGACCATATTTATCTTTGGAATGATATTTTCAATTCTACTGTGATTATTTCCTTCGCTAGAACGCGAATCACCACTGCTTCTGCGGTCACGGTTTGGATTAGTAACTTCTAGTTTCTTTACTTCCCATTCTAACCGTTTTATTTCCGCGTCTGCGGCGATGCGTTTGGCTTCTGTATCCGCTGCGATGCGTTTTGCTTCTGTGTCCGCTGCGATGCGTTTAGCCTCGGTTTCAGCTAGTCTTTCAGCCTCTAACTTCTTAGCTTCGCGGGCAGCTAACCGTTCTTCCCTTTCTATCTCTTGCCTTTCTTTGTCCGCTTTTTCTACTCTCTCCTTTTCTCTTTCTTTCTCCTTTTCCGCTTTCTCTAGCTCAGTTTTGATGTAGCTAGTCAGTTCGTCACCCTGATATCCTATCATGATACCGGTTTCTTTCAGGTCTTCGATAACCTGTTTGCGATCCATTTTACTGTCTTAGCGCGCTGGCTACAATAACAATGTATCTCGTGAATTGTGTGTTTTAACCGTCGGCGATAACTCCGCTTATCCCGAAAATAACTTTTAGGCTACAACCTTACAAAAATTATTTAATTTACTCAGAACACCTTCCGAAATAAATTACGCGTTAACTCTTTACACGTTTCACCTGCTTGTCACAGTGTCCGCTGTTCCAAGACTTTCGTAATGTCACGGCTCCTACCATACAACATTACACATTATATCTAGCACCCTAAATATAATAGTCCGAAGTCTGTTACTACCGATAACTCTCCTAGCTGGCGGTATAACCTTCGACTCCTCACAATGAAGTACTCAGTAACACAATACTAAATAAATCATTCAATAGCTAACATGACATATTTAACTACGCTTAAATATATCAACATTAACTAACATGCACGCTACTCTGCAAAAGAATACATGCACATGTCACAACAAAAGCAAAGAAAATCAGTGATACAAAAATCAAAAGAACAATTGGCAATTCTGTTCGTTCGTTCGTTTCTAGGTTATGATGCGCCCTATGTATAAAAATGTTACAATTTACAATTTAATACATATCAATCCCGCGACGACCCACACTTGTTACGTTTCCAGTATTTATTTAAAGACCCTGCTTAGAATAATTAAAAGACTTTAAATATAATTAATTCTTCCTCTCATATTCTACGCAGACTGGTTGCTCAATTTATTATCTGACTAATTAAAAGTGCGTCTTGTAGTTCAGACGACAAATTTACAGACTAATAAACTGCGAACTTTTAGCTAGATTTGAAAACAGTTAAATCCCTCTAAATTAATATGCACTCGTCATCAATCTTTCTGCTCATCCGCCCCCATTCAAATCTAAGAATTAATCTAATTGGTCTATTGTGCATAGAAATCAACTACTAAGAGGTATTAACAAAGAAAATAAGATTTAATAAAGTTTAACAAATTAACAATAAATCGAATGCAACGCGAATAGTCTTCACTCTGTCTTTACGCGCCTATGCCTGATTTTTGTCAATCTAAATTGCCAGAAAAGTGTTCCTTTGAGATCTGTACACTTGATTTTGCACTTAGCTCTATTCTTGTATCCTTGGTCTCAACACTCAGTCATGCTGATTCGTTCCCTCAGTCCCCCTTTAACGACACACGTGGTGCATAAGGAATGATGTCCCTTTGTTAGTGGCTAGGAACTGGAATTTTTGCAGCATGGCCCTCAGAGTGGATTTCGACACGCTTATGCCAATAAGCTAATGCAGGTGAGGCATGGTGAAACATGAACCATGAGCCGACCTGTGGATGCAACGTGTTTGGATATAATTCTCAACCTAACAGGCCCTACTTAGGCATGGCTCAATTAAATGCGCTGAACAAAGAGTTTCGACCTCGCGTCGCTTACAATTAAATTTTAGAAAAATATAATCGTCTCACATGTGTTCCATTTAACAGTCATGACGTATGAAGCAATAAAATAGATACAACGTTAAATTAATGTTCATACAAAGAGGTAATTCAAACCGACAGAGCGCTTCACAATTTACAATTAAAATTACACGCAATAATTGAATTACATGAAGAATTCATATCGAGCGCAGCATTCTGGCTCTTAGTGAATTAAAACAATATAAATTAAAGTACAGAAATGGAAAAATGGTTACAATAAATTTATATTCCGTAACATATAGGTTTTCAGCTATTTCTCTGAACCATGCTCAAGTGTATATGGAAATCATATAATACATAGCACAAATACATACTTAAACAATACATAGGCAAATACTATTAAATAAAATGATACCTTTGAGAGAAGTCGAAGGGTACCTTGATTCTCTATGGCGCCGGCTGCCTCTCACGACCCGAGTAAGCTGATGGAATTAGCTAAAATGTGCTCGAAGTGAGGGAGCGGAAGCGTGTGGGTACATATATAGAAAGGTATATTGCGTATCACGTGACTGTTCGCAAAGCATGTGGTTGGTTCGAGAACTGGACAATGGTCCTAAAGTTACATAACATCTTGACCTGTTCTAGAAGCGCCTAGAAAAAGGAAGCTTTGAACAAAGGGCCAAGGGTTTCAAATATTCGAATTTGAAGTAAACAAGGCAATGTGGGTCATCAGGTCGGACATTTTTATCAGACTTGTGACAACTAGGACCAGAGTAAGATTGTATTAGAAATGCGATGTTCAAGGAACAGAGAGGTATTGTTTTGTAATTGCGGTGTTTAGGAACACAGAGATTGCATTAGAATTACAGTGTACTGTAAACAGAACGAGGTTGTATTAGAATTGCGGTGTTCTAGGAACAGAGAGATAATAGATTAGAATTGCTATATTTTAGGAACAGAGATATGATTTGAATTGCGGCTTTTTAAGAAAGCTAAAAAACCTGTCTTAAAATTGTGATTTCAGATTCAAGGACACTCTATTAAAATTCTGATGTACGAAGGTTAGGGAAATTATAATAAAACTTTGGTGTGCGACGGTCAGAGATATCTTTAAACTGATATGCAGACGTGGGAGATCGTATCGCATATGGTTTGCGACGGTTAATATCTTTGTTGGTTGAGTTCATCAGGTTTCCATTGTTTAAATAGTATGCGAAATTTAGCTAAATACAATAAAATATATTAAAGCTAAATAATTTAATTTTTAATTTATTTTATTTTGTTCAGTGCAGTTACATGTTTTTAGCTAAACTTCTTTACTTGCTTTCCCAATGTTCATTACATTCAAACAGGTAGAAAACACTAGGTGTAGAAACTGCTTATTTTTTGCCACAGGTCGCATTTCAGTAATGTGTGCGAATGACACAGAATTACCGTTACTTTTATACCCATAATAGTCTCTTGCAATGTATTTTCACTACGAGCTTCAAACAAAGTTATTTCATTTTTGTTGTATTGATCACAAGTTTTGACATCCATATTCACCGCTTCATATAATTGGATTAAAACCTGTCGCGGGCGAGTGTGTATTAAATATGCGTGTGACGCTGAATTTGCCATTGTGGCATATGCTTCAGGCAGATTTTCTTCTTTCCTTTCCAAACGTTTTACTTGTGAAACTTGACCTCGACGTGTTAGTCGAACTGCAAAACTTTCCTCGGGGGCTGTTTGTGTCAGTCACTTAACTCCTCATAAAACCACACGCAACAAGTATCTTTGTGTCATTCGTATTATTTTGTGAAACCCCGACCTTGACCTCTGTAGCTTGTCGTTCGATCAGTCCCTTGCCTTGACTTTTTAAAAGTTATTTAAAGTTATCAGAGGCGGTCATTTTTGTTGTTCTTTGTTTTGTTCTACCCCGCAATAATTAGGCCTATATAATTTATTCCAGAATGGTTTTAATAATTTCTGAGTGTGTCCAATTTAAATACACAACTTTGCAAATATTATTCACTTTTTTCCCAGTGAAAGGTCAACCCCACACAAACACACATTGGGATGGGGGGGGGGATCGATAGCTTTTTACGTCACCACTGGAGCTTGCTTTGATCATTTCGTCATCAGACGCTCACTATGGGACCTCACAACCTCACTGTGTTCGAGGTGGAGGGCTGGCGGAAGGGGGGGTGAAAAAGGTCGCACCAGTTTGGCGCACACCTTCAACCGCCCTCTGTCGATGGAGGTCTCTCTCTCTCTCACACACACACACACACCCTTGTAAGTACACACACACACACAAAGTTGTAAGTTGAACAGCGGCCTTGAATTGAGGATGGTGTTTATTTATTGTTTGTATTTGCTATTTTGACTGTTTTCTTTATCTGTTTTCTGAATGTTAGCATGACTACTTGAGAGTTTCGTTATTTATTATTTATAACAGAGAATAAATGTTATGTTTCTTATTTAGTGTCCCATGAATACATTGAAACCGCGCTCACGGTAATTGTGTGCAAACAAAGGGAAACAATCATGGACCATTGAGTAACGTCACACTTCTCGCAACAATTTCCCTACTACTTCACAAACTCTGCGTTCTAATAATACCATTTAACGCAGTGCAAAACCAGAGGCGGGGTGGTGGTGGTGGTGTGGCAGGGAGGTGGGACTGGGAACAGTTGAAATCTAATAAGTACCAAAAGTTTAAAGCAGTTTGCTGTGGGCAGTTACCCACCACCTCGACCTGGCACTGAAGCCTGTCAATCTCCAACCGCGCGAAATGAGACACCGCTAGTGGGGAAGCTTAGGGAATCATGTTGCACGATCATTAATGTTGTATCCCAGGCTGAATTACTAACGGTAAAAGCACAAAATCCCGAAACAGGCGTTTCATGGTTTTGTCAACTGTACTCATTGCACGCTTTTCTTACTACTTAATTACTCCTCTTTAGACAGTCCTTGTTAGTAGATACAGGCTACAGTAAAAGTGTTACAGTGACTACAGTAGAAAGTGTCTGTGTCTTTGACACCACCTGACGTTATCCCATGCCTGCCTCCTTAGCTGTGGGTGGTGGGTAAGGAGTGGGGGCTTGACTATTGCTGTCTTGGCAGCGCTGGGACTGGAGGACCCTGTACTTGTGTGTTAAGTGCCAGGAAAGGGGCTCTCTCTTTAGTACCAACATAGACTGTGATTTCTATGGGAGTGTTTGGTACCTCTGCCTTTCTTCTTCTATATAATACACATAACAGCCTGCATTCTGGTGTTGGTGTGTGTGTGTGTGTTGGGGGTGATGCCAAAACCAAAAATGAAAAGTTGGGTGAGGAGATAAGCTTATGCGGTGTGGGTTGTTAGTCACGTTTCCTTCCAGTCAGCAAATGTGTAGATTCATGACGTCACTGCATCGGTTTTCTTCAAGTTCATTTGGCATTTTCACTGAGTCGTTTGCAAAGAAGACGAAAGAACAAATGCACAAGAACTCTAAGTTTGTCGAAAAAAAATCAGAATAAATGAAAATTAACAGTAAAGCGTCCATGCTGATCTTGTGATTCTTATCAGGTGTCAAGTCCATCTCTCTGCCT
The DNA here is from genome assembly GCA_028829895.1 of Sinotaia quadrata. NCBI lineage: Eukaryota > Metazoa > Mollusca > Gastropoda > Architaenioglossa > Viviparidae > Sinotaia > Sinotaia quadrata. The sequence goes on from CM054180.1 coordinate 107,002,420, forward strand.
TTTCGTATGCCTTCTGCACTGACCTGTGTGTTGTATGGTTTGTGGGATAGAGCGCACTTTAAACATCTGTCCCACACACTGATACTCAAGCTAGTGTTGAAACCAACGCAACATAGAGATTCCAGATGTTTTAAATTATGTACATTTCTGTTTCAAGAAGTCATGTTTTAAATTATGTACAGTTCTGTTTCAAGAAGTCATGTTTTAAATTATTATGTACAGTTGTTCCAAGAGGTGGCATTTTAAAGTATTTGATACAATTTTGTTTCAAGAAGTCACATTTAAAATTATTTGGTACAATTTTGTTTCAAGAAGCATGCTTTAAATTGTTTTGTACAATTCTGTTCCAAGAGGTGATGTTTCTTCTAAGTAGCCTTCACCAGAATGATTCATTTATTGATAATATTACAAATTAACAGGCAAGTTTATAAATATAGAGAGGGAAAGATGGTAGATCTTAATTTCTTTTTCTGTTCTTATTTTATGTTTGTATTGTGTCCCACTTCTCTATTTTTCTCCCCTTGTAAAGTGCATTTACACTAGTCCTTATTCTTGGGGATGAGTGTTGATAATGATGATGCTGTTGCATAATGTGATGGAATTTGCAGTCGTAATGATGACCATGATGTTGCAGAGTGTATAAGCATGTTTTCAATTAAAATAAATATATATTAATAAATGTTCTTTTTAAAACTGTTTGTGGAGAAAAGTACTCCTGTCTTTATTCAAAATAATATTTCTTTTTGTAAGTAGATTTATTTGTTTGCAGTTTGCATATTAATTCATTTTGTTATTTATCTGTTTGTGTTTGGTTTCAAATGTGTGGTTTAAATAAAATTCAAGTATATTTTAATTATTGGAAAACACTTAGAGCATTTAACACGATTACACACCTTATCATGTCTTCATTAGTATTATTTAGTCAGAATTCTTATAAATTTTGTAGTTTCCTGTTTTATATCAATGTTTTCAATTTTCATTTGGCATTGGTTTCTTTTTCTTAAGACTTGTCATTCTTATTGTATATATTACTTTTAGTACTCATGGAGCATAGCTGGATCATCTAATAACTAGTTTATCCTTTGCAATCAGACCATCCACTGACTATGTTTGCACTTAGATCATCATCTAGCTACTATTTTACATTCCATTCATTCCAATAGGATCAGGCAATCAATATTTACTTTTGCAAGTTGGATTGTCGTCTAACTACTTCTTTTTTCTGCAGTCATATCCGGCAATGACTATTATACCTTTGCAAGTTGGATTGTCATTTAAGTTACTATTTTTTCTGCAGTCCAAGCAGTAAAATATTTTACCTATGTAAGTTTTGCATTGCAATTGAAACAGCATCAATTGACTATATTTCTTTTGCATTTGGACCATGCAGTAACTATTGTACCTTTGCAGGTTTGTCATGCCATAATATTTTGCCTTTGCCTTCACATAATGAAGTATCTATTTATCTATGAATATAAAAATAAAGTCATTTAAATTGTTACTTCATTACTAGTCATTACAAAAATAAAACTACTCACTGATGGCCTGGAGATTGTATATTAGTTTTTTTTACGCTTTATTTAAAAGAAAACTTAAATAATTTGTTCCATACATAACTGAAGAACCAAGTTTCCAGTTCAGGAAGAACATAGACATGATGCCATTAACATTTTTACACCTTGATTGACATTATGTAATATGATTAGGTACTCTTTTTACCTTTAAGTTTATATTTGTAAATCTGATTTTATTTTCAGATGATTTCTGTTTACCTATATGTTTGTGAATCTGATTTTATTTTTAAATGTGTTCTATTTACCTATTTGTTTACATTGTAAATCCGACTTTTGCTTTTAAAAATGTGTACCGTTTACCTATTTATATTGTGAATCAGAATTTTTATTTTAAAAATGTATTCTGTTTACCCGTTTGTTTACATTTTAAATACGATTTTTTTTGGTGGGGTGGAATGTTTTTGTTTTTCCATGCAGTGAGATAAGATTATACACCAGAAAGGGTGTGTGTATTATATACACTCTACTCCAGATAAATAAAAGAAAAATGTGGCTAGTCCATTTTCACGACATTCGTGCCTACTCTCTTCCTGGCATGGAAGTCTCCCTGAACTAAAAAGGAAAATCAAAGAGCAAATCCAAATTGAGTGTGGTGCCGCGAACGCCAAGCGACAACGTTATAACTAACTTCTCCAGCATGTTTACGGAGAAATGAAAACGACTTTAATTTTCAGGCCGGAGATTTTCGGCTCGGCCCCTGGTAATTAGTGGCTTACGATTGCTCAGTAAACACGCCCGCGAGCGACACTGGTGGCTCATATCGTTGTAATTCAACCTAGTTTTATTATGTTTTCGCTCTTCGCTGTGGTATGTGTAACCACGCTGGGTCGCTTTTGAACTGCAGTGAGAGAATGACCGACTTGTCGGAAAGTAGGTCAAGGTCTAGGTGTCGAGGCTTCCTAGATGGAGTAACCTTAGATGAAGGATGATAACATGTTACGTTTTTGTAGATTTGATGCCAGTTTGTTTGATAATTTCAGACTGTGTTTTGATTAACTTTGTATGTGTTGAGAGTAGGAGGCCTTCTGGGGTATGTTATATATTTTGTTGGAAATAAAAACTGTATAGTGAGACACGGGGAAAGTGCACCATTTCTTCACTTGTTTGAAGCATAATAACATTGCCTGTGGGAAATGTTAATTGTTATAGATATAGAATATTTTAGTGTACTGTTAGTTAAATTTTAATAGAATATTTTAGTGTACTGTTAGTTAAATTTTAATTTTTTGCACATACAGCATTGCTTTTCATTTTTTATTAAGGGCAAATGTTTAATTTTTTAAAGAACTAATTTAACATCAGTCTTACCACCACCAACAAATGCTCATTCATTTTAAAAATTTAATTCCGAATATTGTGTGCATTTAAAACTATATACATGGACACATTGAGTAGCTGTTAGCAAATGAATTGTATTATATTTATGAGACAGTTTTGGATTTAGAATTTGCAAGGTTTAAACAATAGGCTGTCATACCAACCATACTGGGTTTATTGGTGCTTTGAAAGTAAATTTTGGGATTATATTCACTGAGCAGCTGATGTGATCTAAGTAATAACTCTTAGACTAAACACAAGTTTGTGACATTGTTAATAAATTAATTGCCTAAAAGTAGTGATTTGATTAATTTGCACTCACATGTTAACTGATTAGTGAAGGCAAGTGGTTATTATTTTATGCTGACTCTTATTCTTCATGAAGCTGAGGGGAGGAGTTATTATGTATGCCGACTCTAGTTATTGAAATTAAAGAACGGAGTTAGTGTTTATGCTATCTCCATCAAGAATATTAATTATATATGTGTACATTTGTTGTCAACAGTTTTCAGTTACTTTAGAACATGTCATAATTCACAGTAGAGGAGTGTACTGTTATTTAAATTAGATCCTATTGTATGCTAAACATTTAATTAACAATAAACCAGAAGAAAATTAGCAAATATTTAAATATTTCTACTTGTTTATTTTTTTAAATATTAATAAATTTAACTAAGATTAAAAGTGTACATACTACTTTTCTTCAAAATTAGTTACATGTTTAATTAATTATAATTAAAAGTGGCAAACAGATTTCTAAAATAATTTCAGTTAACCTTCAAAGAAGTGGCTTAAATTTATAACACTTTATGAGCACAATAGATGTGAGTTTGGACATGCTGAATACAAGGCATATTAGTACCTATGGTTATACAATGATTTGCATGCAAAATCTTAATCTTGTGAAGTTTAAGTTTCAGAAAATTAACGAAAGACAAACCAAATCATGATTATATGCATTATTATTATTGATTAAATATGCATCATTTGTATTGTGTTTGTATATGTGTATATAAAACACTTTTGATTTCATTTCTTTTGTTTTTATCTGTTACAGATAGACTAACATCAAGTTCCTGCCAGATCTCCGCTAACAGCCAATCAGATTATGTAGTAGCTTATACCATGGAGTATCATCCAGGGCGTGGATGCTATTCCAACAGCTCTACGCCATCCCACCGGCATGTGCATGTCATCAGTCTCCTGGAAGGCAGCAGTCACAAGGTGCAGAGCTTTGTCCATCTGCAGATTGAGCTGAAGAACTCCAGCCAAGAAAGTGAGTATCAGATGTCATTCTTTGTTGGGCAGTGGATCAGGTGCTAGGACAATCCAGTTGTGTTCACAATGGATGATTAGATTGTATTCAAGAAGGCAAACCCACTGGTGGTTGTAATGAATGTTTGAATTGTATTCATGAATACTATCCACTGGTGGTTGTAAGGAATGATTGGGTTGTGTTCTTGAAGACAACCTAGTGGTGGTTGTTATGAATGACTGGGTTTTGTGTTTATGAAGACATGTTGGCAGTTGTAATGAATGATTGATTTACATTCATGAACTGATGAAGAGAGCCTATTGGTGGTTGTAATGGATGATCGGGGTTGTGCTCATGAAGACAACCCATTTGTGGTTGTAATGAATGATGGGTTGTGTTCAAGTTGACAACTCAGTGGCTGTTGTAGTGAATGATTGGGTTCTGCTCATAAACTGATAAAGGCAAACAGTGATATTTGATATTTTTTTATGATTGATGTTGGTGAATGTAAACACCGAACATGATGGATGTGACAAACCTAGTGGTGTATTTGATGACTGACTGAGTGGTGATGATGAAGCCAACCATGTAGTGATAAATGTTATAAATGACTGGATAGTATTGATGTAAGACTGGGATTGAACTATGTCTTGGTTGAAGGGCTTGTGGGGTGTAAAAAAAAAATGACCACAAAATGTCATACTGTAAAATGGCTATTGTTTAATTTTAGTGGCTTGGAAGAGGGAAAGAATGACTAACCTACATTTGTAAAACTAGGGACAATCATCTTTGCAATGAATAATGATGTAATTGTATTGGATTGTATGAAGAAAAGCAGAATTTTGTTACACTTATTCCAGATGCTGATGGCTAATTTTGTGGGGAAAGGCTCTGTTAACATTTTCAAAACTGAACATGTAAATTATAATGGTTAGGTTTGACATCATTTTGACATATATATATATTTGCATCAGTACAGCAATAAATTAAATTTATTTGTAATGCACAATGTTTGCTTATTCAGTTATTCAACTTATTGGGAGAAAATAGTTATGAAGGTCTGCAGGTTGAAGAACTTCTACTAATTCAGTTTGAACTAGTTTTCAGTTATTTGAAAACATCCAGTAAACAAATAGCACAGTACTGTCAGCTGAATAAGAACTTCAAAGCAAAATAAATCAAACAAATTCTTTTTGTGTATGAAATAAACATGGAGGGTCAGCTTAAATCATACATATTGCTGACATTCTGTCAACTGTTTGAGGCATTTGTTTGCAAATTTAGCTCAGTCAATGTCATTATTCAATATCTTATCTATTTTTTAAATATTTTTTCCAGTGGGTGTTATAACTGAGTATTAACTTGTCTCTGGCAGCCATGAAGTAATTTCTCCGTTTTTTATTTTATTATTTTTGTCTGTCGCTGTTACTTCTGATTTGATTCCATAAATCAATGTAATACTTTTTAAGAATTATTTAACCTCTTTTATGAAGAATATGAAAGGACACAGACAGAGGCATTTGGGGTGGGGTGGTTGTGTCACACATTTAGATTAATCTGGTACTGAAATTTGTACTAATAGTAATACATGTACTAAAATTCAAGTCCCATCTGTTAAATTTGACAACTCAAATAAGATTTTTTCAATTCTTTTCAGTTATTAAACAACACATCAGATGATAACAGTTGATTCATTTATAATATTTAATTGCCTAACTGTCTTATTGTGGTTTAGTCTTACAAAAGTTACATTGAAAACATTTTTCACAGACCAAACCAAGTGCACTTACCCTAACCATAGGGTGGAAGGATGTAATCAAACAAAGTGGCCTGTAAAATCAAGAAAAAATTATTCTGGATTGTTATTTTGATTTATTTAAATGTTTATATTAATAAAATTTAATGTGTTATGATTGTCCCTTGTGATGCTTTATATAGTTGCTCCATGATTGCTTTTTTTTATCCCATCTCTGGTAATGTGAGCTATATATTGTTTCTGATTGCAGAACCTCTGCCTGGAGGGTCAGACAGAGTGGAACTGTATGAGAGACAGTTGGTGTTTGTGCTGAATTCTCTTCATCCCATTAGGTGGACTGTAGAGGTGTCCAGGAGATTCCTAGCACACACACGCCAACTTTTTGTGGTGAGTGCTTATTACCCTTTCCACTTTACATATTGTCCTTTACAATTGTTCTGTGTCATTCCTTTATATTTACAGTATGTAATGGTTTTTGTTTACACATATTTGAAACCATGTTCATCACTTTACATAGTGTAAGGTTGAGTACATAGTTCAAGGAATTTTTGTGCAAACTAAATGAAAAATATTAGAACAGTTGACTGAAAGAACAACCCATGACTAAAATTATTCAGACTAGATGTAAAAAGCCCACAAAACATCCAACTTCTTCCTTCACTAGATGATGATTAAATTAATTATTTATGCTGTTGGATTATCAAGACATATAAATAACACAGAATCAACTCTTTTGTCATTATACAACCTATTTTAATTGTGGCTGTTTGTTTTATTAATTGAAACCGGATCTTCAAAGAAGAGATGCTGTAGATATCTCACTGTACATTATTTTATCTACTGTTATAAGTTTAGATCTTGAAATCAGACAAGTGCATATTAATCACCAATATCAGATGCTTTGGATGTTATCAAGAGACTTATTAATACTTGACTGTAAGTTGAGTTTTATTTAGGCATATAAATTATGAATTTTCTTTTGCAGATTTTATAGCCATTTCATATTACATGACTTTAAAATTAAATTGGTGAAATAAGAAAAACTATCTAGGTGTTGATCAGTATGACAAGAAAGGGAACTTGCAGTGTTATTTCAAGGGTTCAATAATCTGGTAATCTGGTGTTGAGATTTAAAGTCTAATCCAAAATTGCCATTTGAAGGTGTAATTTGTCGATCCGGCTTTAATATTAAGATTTAAGATATCATAATATCAGTTTGTCTGTCTAAAGATCTTCTTTTGAATCTTTTCTAGATTTATTAAAGTTTTGTTTTCTTTATGGCTGTTTTAAAAAAAAATCCATCATAATTTCTTTGTTCTTTAACTGTTTAAGTTTATTACTATTATTAATAGATTTGAAGTTGAGGAAGGAGGCGGTTGTGTATGTTTATCTACAAATTTTTGTTGTGCTTTTTTTTTGTTTGTTTAGGTTATATACTTTCTTTTTATATTTGTAGTGTGTATCTTTATGCTCTTTACTTCTTTTCTTTTAGACCTTTATATCTTTGCTTTTATTCTTAAAGTTAAGGCTATTACTCTTGATAGATAGAAAAATAGTTGAAAACCAACTGGGAAAGGTTGGTGGAAGAAGAGAAGGATTTGAAAATATAAAAAAAATAAGTTTTTCTGTTTATTCCTTTTGTATTTACTTTTTAAATAGTAAAGGTGGGGTGGAAAGAGTTGTCTGACAATAAAGACTGGCAGTTCTTGCCTTTTGAGCAAAGAGCACAAGAACATGACTGACATGTTGTAAATCACATTTGAGCCAAGATCCATAAGAACATAGCTGATGGTTTGTAAACTGATGGACTGTAAATCACATTTGAACCAAGACCAGTAAGAATATAGCTGGGTTGTAACATTTGATCCATATCAGTAAGAACATACTGATGGGTTGTAAATCACACTTGAGCCAAGACTAATATAACTCTATAAGAATATATATGATATGTTGTAAATCACTACTTGAAACCTCTCAACCATATTTCATAAAAAAGAATCTCTTCCTCAACTCTTAAGTTGTCATCTCTGGGTGGAGTGTGGCCAGAGAGACATTGCAATAAAGGTCCGTGGAGATTACTGATAACAGTTTGAAAGAGAGGGAATCCTGCCTTTTGTAAACGTCATCATGACATTTTAATTTGAAAATTCACGGATTTTAGTTAGAATTTAACTTTTGGTTTTCAAAACTTGCTATCAAGAAGAAAAAACATAAATAAGAATATATCACCTACTAACATTGATCAGAATATATTCCACCCCAAATTTATCAAGTTAAACAAGGCAATATATGAATATGTATTTCATCTAAACTTGGCAATACATAAATATGTACTGTAGTTTAGTTTCTAATCTGTCTTCTCCCCACAAAAAAAAAAAAAACGAAAAGAAAAAGAAAAATGAAATATATGAAGGTGAGACTTTAAATCAGAAAAACAGATTTTAGTAATCTGTATAATCACATTTCTTTCACGTGACCTTAATTTACAGTACTTTTATTATTATTTATTTGTTTTAATACATGTAGGCAACAGTTTTCCATTATCCCATTTAAATATTTAGGCAAACCTATACATCATAGCTTGTGAGCTGAGGCTACATAAGAACGGCCCATTTATTTTCTGCCTGCACTTGATATCTTAATCTGGTTCCTGTCCCCCCCCCCCCATCCCCATTTACCTACATTTTTATTTCTCTGGGTTGCATGATCTTGATAAGTGATACTAGGTTTCAAGATCAAAGGTTCTTTTATAGTGAATACTTTGTGTTTGTTTTCATTCTTTCCTTCATTCAAAAGAAGCGAGAGAGCATGTTGTTGGATTCTAAGCCTGATAAAGTGCTGAGTGCATGTTTGCAATAACCTTTAATTCAAAACAAGATAAACTGGAAGGATATAGGACGTGGTGTGCATCTGAAGAGCAGGTGGGAAATTCGGGTTCTTAAAGCAGTGATGAAGGATAGGAAGCCAGAAAATTGTTCTGTAACCTACCCAGGAAGTGCAGAAAGGGTGTGTTTGGATTGGTCATACAGGGTGAGCCAGTGCTCTCTCTCTCTCTCTCTCTCTCTCTCTCTCTCTCACACACACACACACACAAACACATTTATGTGCCATGGAAAAAAATTGGGGGGGCTGGATGTTGGTTGTTTTGTTTTTTGTTTTTTTTGGGGGGCTGCCCTGTATAAATTGCAGTATTTTCCAGTGCTCAAAACAAGTTTGACATGATTCATTACAAATATCTACAATTTTGTATGTCAGCTTAAAGTTTTATTAATATTATGCTTGTGAATAAATAGGTGCTGTGGCTGAATTTATTATTCATTTCAGTTTTGGATTAAACAGATCAAGGAAATTTGGATTAATAAAAACAAAGAAGAGTAAATATTTGTTCTATTATTTTTTTCATTTTTAGGAGAGTTGTGTTATTGCTATAAAAGTTTTAGGTAAGTTAAAAATCTCTCTTGATCATACTATTTGATAGAATTAGTATCAAAAGGGTGCTTGGCAAAAATAAGTGCTGGGGTAAAAATAGTGCTTTGCAAGATGGTTGCAAATTCATGTGTTTCTCTCTCACTTTGGATTTCACTTTGGTGCATTTTACAGGTATTGACAAGACAGCTTTACAGGCTTTGCAATTTCACTCGTACAGTGAATTGAACTATTTAATATTTCGAAATTCAGTAATACAAATTTAAACTTTTGTTCTAAATCATTTATATACGAGTTAGCATCTACTAACAGTTAACAGTCCGTTAATTATGCCATTTAAGCATCTACAGCCTTATTGAAGGGAAGTAATGAAAGTTGCAGGTAAGCACATACACAAACACCCACACTCTTTGTCTTTGTGAAATTCACAGGAATATTAAATCTTAATAAGTACACGTTTTTAACATTTTTATTCATATACAAGTTCTCTTTAAAGTGTAAATATTGTTGAGATTGTATATAATGAGTCCTAAAGATTGTGCATTGTGTTATTCATTCCTAGTAATTATATAATAGCCGCTATGAAAAAAAAATATTGTTTTTCTTTAGAATCAGACTTAGAAGTGGACGATTTTCATCACTGACTACTTTGCTTGTTTTGTTACTCCACCAGAGATGAAGAATAACTTGGTGAAGTTAAGTAGATGTAATGATATTATTATTTTTAATTCCCTTCTGACCCCACCCCACCCCTTCCTGGCCCCCTTCTTTAACCCGTCCTTTTGGAAAATCACAAGTATTATAGCTGACAAGATTAACAACTTTTTAAATTTAGCTTTGATGCGGTTAATGAGAATGTATCTCAAAATGTCTAATGATATTCCATTGCCCGCTACAAACGGTTGGATTTAGTCTGCCAGATATTCTGAGCACGTAGCCTACAGACTTTCCTGCCAAATTCACTGCACTTTGTAATGTATGTTTACCCCGCAAGATTATGTCAGTCTCCGTGACACAACAGTAGAATTAACGGCCGACTCCACGTTAACTCCTCAGAACCCGTTGCCGATAGGAAACGGTCTGGGGGACGCTGGATTTAATTAACGTTGACGCTAAAGCCGTGGGGTGATGGGTGTTTAACATTTATCGGTGTTTCGATTGTGGGAACCTGTGCAACGTGCTGAAGCGAGTGTACCTAAGTAAAGGGAGGTAATTACTAGCACAAGGCAGCACTTCCGGTCTTGCACAAGTTTCGGGTCGTATGTGTGTGTGTGTGTGTGTGTGTGGTAGCTTTATACTGCGCGCCTATCGAGTTTGTTGGGAAAATCGCAGTTTAATATTTATTTTGCAAACATACATACTCTTTTTTTAAAAAAGTTTTTATTGCGTGAGTTTTGTAAAAGTATGCTTTTTTGTTTATCAGTTATTTGCGTCGTAATCCGCCTCTGATAAATGTTGATAAAACACACAACACCACTGCCAGCCCACAAACAATTTCAACGGATATTCGAGCGTCAGAAGAATTAATTGATTATGAAAACCTTTTATAGCAGTTGTTTACACTTAGAACTGGCCTAGCTTGCTATAAACATCTGTTCGTTTCTTTGTAAACATTTAAATTCAAGACGTAGTAGCGCGTTCAGAGACGGCTCACGCGGACAGTTCATCATGGTCACAAACACTGCACACCGTGCTCGTGTGCGTCACCACGCGCGCAAAAGACCGCATGAATTGAACACTTCCCTAACCCAGTCTCTGATGACGTCGCATATCTTAACTTGAACGTGCACTTCTGACTTTGTCGCGAGTTTGAACGAGCTCTGCGTTCAAGGAGTCAGAACTTTGAAATTAAGACATGATGAAAAAATAAAGTATGAACGTCCAAACCCTAGGGCTTGATTTAAAGTAAATACATCACGTTCACGTTCGTTTTGAAGTGGAACAATCATTATGACAGGGGCAGATAAATCTTGCTTAGCTATCTGGTCGAGAGCGGTACTGGCTTGTCACCGAGGCCATATTCTCGCTAATTAAATGAAATTGATGGACAGGCTTGTATTGAGAATCGTTGAATGTCACAAGCAATTGTTTTTCAAATCTTTACACGGATTGCCTAGGTCTGGAAATTGAACTAGATCTGGGAGTGTTCAGTAATTTGGGTAGTGTCGAGAAATGAGTTGTAAATCTTGATAACAAGTGGATTGCTCGAGTCCTATTATGAAGTTAAGAATACGCTTTAATGTACATGCATTTAGTTGTATCGTCAGGAACTTTTAACTTTATGGACTAGCTTCCACACACACACACACACACACACACCGTCAGGACTAATGGTTTGGGTTCAAGCACGTTTAGCACATGTATTCATTTTGAACTGGACCAGTGGTTTCAGCTAGCGTAAAATGCATACATCTTTTCTTTGTTGGGTTGGGTCAGTTTTAGTTTCAACTAGGCGTAAAATGCATACATCTTTTCTTTGTTGGGTTGGGTCAGTTTTAGTTTCAACTCGGCGTAAAATGCATACATAAATTCGTATTTGGACGGGGCCAATGGCTTACTAATGCAAAGAGCGCATTCGTATTTAGATTGGTGCCACGGGTTGTTGACGCTACGCACTCTGCGAAAGCTTACGCAGCTTGAAAATCGAATGAGATCCCTAATTGACTGGCCTCGAACACGAACACAAACCCATAGCACAAACAACACATTTAATCCGAGCACCAGGTTAGAAAGTAAAACGTATGTAATTGACTGTAAATGGGATTCGATGTAGAAGCCTTTTGGGATTGGCTGTAGATGATTGATTGATGGTTGTTTCTAAGTAATGTGACTATGAATGACTGATACAGAAGCTTATTGATGATTGATTGATTGCTGCGTGTATGTAATGTGACAGATACCAATGGTAAATTGTTCCATGCGACCATTTAAAATGACCGACGTGGCTTAGTGGAACACCGTATGAGTACATCATAATATTTCGTATTTACCACGATTAATTGTGATGGTTTAGTTAAATCCCATTGTAAATTAAATTATGTATGCGTTTTATCCAGCGCAATAACGGACTATTTAATTTTATTCTTTTTAAAAAGAACGGTCCAGTACCTCCCCCCCCTTTTCCATGATACATATTATAGTGTGAACTCCACATTATTGTTAAACAAATAAAAGACGTGAATAAAAGATCCAATATGCCTAATGGACGCACAAGAATGTTTGTGTGCTTGCGTTTGTTTGCCTGTTCATTTCTCCTTCGTTAGTTTATTTCCCGGGAAGAGTGAAAGGAAGCTGGTGGGGAAGGCTCAGTTTCTGCGACTTTCTAGTAACGGAACCTTCAGAGGCAGTTTCAGGAGGTCGCGGGCTGGAAATGTAAAGAAGATTCAGGTGAACGGGCTGGTAAAGAAATCATCGTCACGGCCACCCGCGTTTCCAGGCTGGAGCCCTTTTATCGCCATCTTAGCGGTTGTGCGCGTGAGTGCTTGTGAGGTTACTTGTCAGTTCCAGAGCTACCAGCCGTGCGTATTTTACAGAGTTATACCTGCGTGTTTTACAAGTGTGTTTTACAGCCAGGAGGTGACGAAATAGGTTTCCAAAAAAGCACTTTTATTATTTTTAAAAAAAATTGATTAATGGGTAGGTACGATTTTTCAATTAGAAGTGGGCCTTAGAAAAATTAAGGAAAAGTCTTGATTTGGAACTGGACAACAATCTACTAGATGATTGAGAGAGAGTGGCTTAAAACTGAGCATAAAAGAGTAAAGAATTATAATGTATACGCACTAGAAGAGTGGACATAGGACTAGACACAATGTTCTTGTGTTGCTCCCTTAAGATCCACCTATTTTCACTCGAATCTTTCTTTGTTTCAGTAATGGAGTTTTGCCCTATCCCAATGTAATAATGCGTCGCACATTATAAAAATTATTATTGCGCACGATTCTTTACTGCCGACTCAGCAAGAGTATATGGACGAAAGAACACTCTCCGAATGTAAGTCTCTAGTCTCTAAGAGATTACACATCAGAAGACAGTGAAATGGCATAAATCCAGCACCATGGGAGGCCTACCACGTCTATAATATATTTGAGTATTTCGAAATAAAAACAGATCGTATAATCACCATAGGAAGACTGGACATTGTAGTTTTCAAGCCCGACGACAACAACAATCATCGATGCCAACTGACAGAAACATAATGTAACGTGCGGGGTTTGTTAATTATCGAGGCCAACTGACAGAAACATAATGTAACGTGCGGGGTTTGTTAATTATCGAGGTTTTAATTCCGGAAGTTCAATACCAATACTAATAACGTCCCCGCGGCCTGGCCTACCTCTGTCACTGTGCTAACTTCCGTTGCAATAATCTAATGGGAAAATTATTCAACGTAACACAGTGACAAGCAGACTTGTTAACGATGCAGAAATTAGGATCGCATAAATTATCTTCTGTTAATTAACGTGACAATCAGTCAGCCAACACACGGCTCGCTCTAGTCCACCCCAATTGTCGTTCGTCCGAAGAATTAATCAAGATGTGGAGAAAGATAAAATAATAATAATAAAAAAACAAGAATGAAACTTACTAGGTACAGTGAGTTAAAACGAGCAAGCGCCATAACCCTCGCTCTAACTCCCACTCAGTTTTAATTGTCAGTTAGTGCACAAGGTGATGATGAATTTGAAAATCCTTCCGGCTAACTCGAATGAATCCTCTGACTGAGGATGACGAAAGTTGCGCGGTGAAGTCGTTCGTCTGACACCGGCTCTGGGGTTTGTCTCCCTCTAAGTCTCGAGCTCCCATACTAGAAATGTTAGGAGCTAGACCAGGCCCTGAGTTAGACAAAAGGATAAATAACAATCCTTGTAATCAAACACTTTTATCATCCTTTACGGTATATACTTTGTGGCAAGAGCTATATGTGGTTCTTACAATATCGCCACTCTCCAAAAATCAGTGATAATTTTTTCTGGTAACCTTCAGTCTCTCCCCTATTTTTTGTTAGACTGTTGCAAATTACTGCTTATGGTCAGAAAAAGTATATTTATTTTTCAGACAGGAATTGTTGTCATTGTAGGACTGTACATTCATTTCTGTTAGAAGGTAACTATTTTTGTCTAATAATATTGCAAGAAGCATTTTTTTCACACCTCCCGGTGGAGAGCCGAAATATAATATCTTTGACTGACAATTGAGGTCATGGGGTTCACGCTGTTAGCATCTATGCGTTGATTCAGACCGAAATGGACGACCGTAGAAGTCACGAACGTGTTTGGAAAATTATAGGCGTGAGGGGGTAGTTATTAATTTTAGAATAGTGTAGGTGTAATTTAACTATATAAGTCAGTTTAGAACTTAAGCTGGCACTGACGCCCTCAAGTGCATTACAGAGAGCAAGTATATTGATTTAATATTTTTAACGATTAGAATGCAGGGGTGGGAATTGTACGCCTAAAGGCGTAAAAGCGCCCAAATCATTTTCAGTTTACGCCCATTGTTAGCTCAGTACGCCCAAAAAAGTAAAAAAAAAAAAAAAAAATATTCCCATAATGCGCATCCTCAAATGGGCGTAGTAAACAAAATTTAGCTTAACTTTGAAAAAAATCCGCCATATCCAAATTATGGCGTCAAACTAGGTAGAACCAGCCTCTACGATAGCGGACAACTACTAAATTCCGAAAAATTTATCATTTTGCCACAAGTGCTGTGTTTATGTTCCGTATTTATCATGCTTGTGAAATAGTTTGTTGAATAAAACTATCTTCCAACTTTTCATTAATGTATTTTTTATTTATGAGAGAGTGAGTGGAAGCGTGTACGATCGCATTAAATTAGGTACGGTTGGCGTGTTTCGATGGCCGTGGCAAAAATCTCAATCTCCGGTTTTACCATCGTGTTTTTATATACCTTGCAAACACTAAAACGGGTTCCGCTACGATTGTCCTATCAGAATGTATCTTATATCAAATTAAAGAAAAATGAATGTAGAATGCAACCGTGTTAGTTTCAAATCTGTATTTTTATTGTATGTAAAAGTTGATTGAAAAAAACCTATTTTTTAAATTACGTTTTTGCACGGTTATTTCTGAAAATATAGATTTTTGTCTTATATCAATAGAAAGTAGAAAATATCTTCTTTAAAATGATATATAGCATGATAAAGTGGCATATTCGTAGCGGAGTCCGTTTAGAAAACAAGTGTGTACCCTAAGCACGCGCGAAGACCTAAACACGAGGAAACGTTGTTCACGAAGCGTTGTTTATCATGGAGTCGCCGGCTGTGCTTGTTTCAGTGCTGCGTTAAAGTAATTCACTAAGCTTAATTTACTATAGCTCTTGAAGTTGTAAAAAAAGGTTTTATTTAATTGTATGGACGATTCTTGTTTTTTTAACTGCTATTTGTCGGATGTATAATATACTATAGATCTGTACTGTACACCGTAGCGGTATAGACGGTAGCGATCGAGATCGTCATCGGTCATACTCATAGACGTGAGAGTAGACAAGTGAATTGAAATAATACTATATTTATACATACAAGGTATTATTGCATTAAACAATAATTATTTACAATTTCTGCTGTAATTTGTTTAATAATTTTTGATAATCTCTTCACTTTGGTTCACACCCTATGACAATCTTAGATCGTTTTCCCCCACAATAAGTTACTGATTTATTTTCACTGTAACATGTTTAGTATGTTATAATGGCTCACAAATGACACTTTTTACAGCTATTTAATGGTAGCGTCAATAGTAACAGATTCAGATACACATTAATTAGTTATTAGCCCGATTACTAATTTCGTTTTCGTTTGTGCAGATTTTCGGGGGGGGGGGGGGGCGCTGACTATGGCGGATTAGAACAGGAGAAATTATTGTTAGAGTTAATTTAATTGTAGAAATTGGCCAAGACTTTGAGGAACCCTGTGTCAGAATAACCACAATTATAGTATCTTAGATTCAACCACGAAATAAGGGTAGACCATTTGCCAGTTTATCACAGCTTCCAAGAGTACTAAATAATAGACTGCTGTGTAGATGTTCATAATCAACTGTCACTAGTTTCATTCACCCCTCAACCCTTTTAAATCATCATAAATTTTAAAACATAAGACATGAATAAATGCATTTTAACTAAAAATATCAGATATTTTAATTGTTATTTCATTATAATTACTTAAACAAGTCAAATGGAACTCAAAATAAGCAAAAAAGCATTAATATCATTCATTTTCAGTTTTGGCTCAAAATGCCATTGCACAAATTGTGTTTTTTCTCATTTTTAATCTATAACTAAAAAAATTACAAAGCTATCACCTTAAAATAAATCAGGCTTCCTGTCAGCATTGGATACTTGAGGAATACAAAAATTTAGCCCTGTCAGATAGATAGTTTTTACTTTAGGGTGCATGCAAAATGGCAAAATGTAAAAAACGTGAAAAAAGCGTTTTTTTTCCATTTTTCAAAATTGCATTAAAAAAAAACTATGAAAGATTAAACAACCATCTTTTGTAAATTGACTTCTTTCACCATGATAGATATATAGTGTAAATTTCATTCATTTCCAAAGACTTTGAAAAAATGGCTGGTTCTACCTAGTCAAACATGTCGAACGTTGTTCAGCGTGGGGAAAGCTTTGACGATTCTGGTTGCCGTTACAAATGGAATTGGGATTGGGTCGATCAAGACTGGGTGGAAACTATCGATGGGGAAAAAGAATCAAAAGTAATCAGGAAAGTTCGGTTCGGCGAATGGATTCGAAAGTTGTCAACCTCTGGTTTTGCCTTCTGTGAGCTGTTCCAAGCAGAGATTAAATACACAAACCGCGGATTTGGTGCCTTGCAGAAGCATGCCGACACCAACGGACACCATCAACTGATTGATATTCATGCAACAAATTCATGCATTCCAGGTGAAAAAAAGCCCCCCAAAAACACGAGCTCAAACAAAAACATCCTTGTTAAAGCATACTATTAAATTGCAATTGAGAAAATTAGTCTTTTACTTGGAATTTGGGAAGCAGATTGTGTGGCGATTTCTAAGCTCAGGTGGCACCAGATTGCACCATTTTGCTTCTTTAGACACAAAATTTTTCCGGGGGGGGGGGCATGCCCCCGGACCCCCCTAGATTTTCGCAGCGCCTTCGGCGCCGTCACTTGCCAGTAAGCCCAAAACACTTTCACCAATTCCCACCCCTGGAATGTTAATATTTTGCCATTTCAGTTTCTTGATTATAATTATTTGTATGTATAAACACTAATACCTACCTCAGGTTAAAAATAAGTTATCATGAGTTATAGGAACACAACATCTGAGCAGGAAAATTTTCAGAATAAACTATTGTGAATAATCTAAAGACTTGCCCCACTGCTAAAAAGAAACACACTAAGGCACAGGCTTCCGTGAAAACTTGGATCTCCCTGAATTTTTGTAAGATTCTGCAACTAATTCCACCACCAACTATTAGAAATTGAGAAGAACTAAGCTCTTGTAAAATTCGGCAACAAATTTCAAAGCTAATCAGTAGAAATCGAGAGAAGAGTTAGGCGAGCAAAAAAAACACCCCCCCTCCCAAGAATAATAAATATGAAGTTAATAAACATCAATATCAAAGTTTTGAAATGATAAATAATTAAATATCGAATATCGGTGACCTAGTTCTCTAATGAAAAGACTGAAAAGAACTCGTCACTGCCTGCGTCATCATATGACCTGCTGTGCCTTTAGACTCCCACCGCTTTCAGATAAATAGATAAACTGTAAATGAAGACCATCGATTCAGGCAGGAAGACGTATTTTAACCCATACTGTACTGAATGGGAAATACATTTACATATAATTAGAATTGGCGGTTCCATTACGTCGTTTGTACACTATGAACTGCATTATGCCTCATAAACAGCGCAGTCTCTGCTAAATTAAAACTAGGAGGCGAACTGTGGTGGTGGTGGTGGTAAAAGTTCTTGCCCTCTTCTCTGACGTAGCTAAGTGACAGTTCGAATCAGACTGACGCATATTTCCTACTCGGCCCCAGCAGTAAATGTCACTGTGACTACGTAAACAGGCCCGCATCATATAAATTGTACCGATTTCGCAATAGCCGAATGGTCAGTCTAATATAGTAGATAAATGTTCTTCACTGACTAAATCGGGGATTTATGAATAGCAATCCAACCCATACTTGCACTGCGTGTTCTCTCTGCGTCATGCGTGCATTTTCCTTTCATTGATTTGTCTAGATCTTATCACCTTCAGCTTTCCTGAATAAACAAAGCTTGATAATCCATGTAGCGCATTTTGGAAATAAGGTGATCTGATTCAGGAAATTTAATCATCCATTTTGCGTCTAGCGAAAGGACATACCGTAGATTGTTTGGCGTTTACGTTATTGGAATATATATTTGTAACAGGTGTCATTGTTTGGCGCTTACACATTATTTGAATATATATATATTTGTAACAGGTGTCATTGTTTGGCGCTTACACATTATTTGAATATATATATATTTGTAACAGGTGTCATTGTTTGGCGCTTACACATTATTTGAATATATATATATTTTTAACAGGTGACATTGTTTGGCGCTTACACATTATTTGAATATATATATATATTTGTAACAGGTGTCATCTTTTTGTAAGCATTATGATTTAACGGTGCGGTTTGTTTCGGCCATGCTTAGATATTTTTTTTTAACAATTTTTTAGAGATGCTTTTGGAGACTGTTTTTTTTTTCTACTGTAGCTACGCTGTTTTCTTTATCGTTCTCTTTATTATCTTGAGGCTAGGAGCTTCATTTATTATTCTTACGTTTTTTATACTTCATTTTAAATCTTCTAAAGCATATTTATAAACGTGCTTAGTTTTTTGTCTTTGGAGGGAGAGAAGAAAGTAATGTATTGGCTAATAACGTTGTTGTCAAGTGCGCTCGTCTATAATTTTGTACAATTATTTAATTTTTCAAACACGTCGATTTCATCCCTCCCGCTTGATCAGGTCAATAGTTCTTGAGACGTTCGTGTCAGTTGCATTCTATAAATAAATCTTCTCTCCAGTTCTAGGGTGACGGTGTCACTTCAGGAATCAGATTTGGGGTAGGAAACGGTAACATCGGTGTTGTTGCAGAGATCGCACGCAGACACGCGCGCACACTCATGCACATACACACTTCCCACACATGTTCACCTCCATTTGTCCCTTCCGCCTCACCCCATCCCCATTTTCTCTCGGCTCTATAGGCGTTCCTCTCTCTCTCTCTCTCTCTCTCTCTCTCTCTCTCTCAGACTTTTAGTCGCCGTGGTTCGAATTCTTTACCCCTTACCACCCACTATTTTTTTAAGCGCCAAGCTAGTGCACGGTTTCCATACTGACACGCCCCTTTTGCCTGTGCGTGCGTGCTGTTAGTAGTACGAAAAAAATCTTGCCCTTGTAAAAAGAAGAAAAAAATTTACAAGATGCATATGCTACAGAGCCCAACTAAGTTTCTTACCCCCTTTTTGTCCTAGTTGCCCTACCAAGGGCAAATAACTCATATTGGGAGCATGTTTACGTGGAAAGTGTTCCTCCCCGCATCACCTGGCGGCAGTGGGCAAGCAGCCAGCCAGCTTGTTTGTTGCCAACTTCCGGAAAATGGTTGATCCTCGATTCATGCATTGCATGCGTGGGGTTTTGCAGATACAAATGATTTGTGGACGCGATATAGACGAGTTGGTGCTAGTTTCTACCAGCACTTGTGGGCTACATATAGACGATTTGGTGGTTCGTTGGTACCAGTACTTGTGGGCTCGATACACGGTATAGACGATTTGGTGGCTCGTTGATAACAGAACTTATGGGCTCGATATAGGCGATTTGGTGGCTCGTTGGTACCAGAACTTATGGGCTCGATATAGGCGATTGGATACTACTTATTATCAGCACTTGTGGGCTCGATGTAGGTGATTGTGGATTCAATATAGGCGATTGGGTGCTCGTGAGTATCAGTACTTGTGGGCTTGATATAGACGATTTGGTGGCTCGTTAGTTCCAGCATCTGTGGGCTCAATATAGGCGATTTGTGTGGACGATATTCAACAAATTAAGCGCATGGAAATTTAAATAATTCATTTCATATATCAACATTTCTGTGAAAATCCGATTGAGGAAAGTCAGAAGCGAAACCACATAGAAATTCTTTGGATTGTTCTTTCCCCAAGTTTCTCATAAGCCTATTTGTTTAGGCAGTGCAATTATGTTATTCGAGTACATTTATAAATATGTGTCCTTTTTCAACACGCCCTTTTACGTAGATTGGCCTACAGGGTTCGTACACCGAGTTACGACCCAGTCTGGCATATCCTACTGATTGTTTTAGTATGGCCTACAAGATTGGTATACTGAATTACGTCCCAGTCTGCCAGTGTCGGGTATTTCCTACTGATTGTTTTAGTATGGCCTACAAGATTGGTATACTGAATTACGTCCCAGTCTGCCAGTGTCGGGTATATCCTAGTGATTGTTTTAGTATGGCCTACAGGATTTGTATACTGAATTACGTCCCAGTCTGCCAGTTTTGGGCTTTTTCTACTGATTGTTTTAGTGTGGCCCACAAGAATTTGATGAACCGAGTTACGGCCCAGTCTGCCTGTGTCGGGCATTTCCAATTTGATTGTGAAACATGATATCGTGTCACTAATTTGAACGTTTCCAGCAAAAGGGTGCCTGCTGTAGTCTAATTGGGGATGTGGTGAATATAAAATGTCTTTTACTGTTCACAGTCTGCACAACAATCGATCAGAATTGAATGCTCTTTGTTTTCAATTAGTTGTTTACTAAAAGAAAATTAATGCTGGACTTTTTTCGGTTTTCATACCTCGGTATAAATCGCTATTAACTCTCGTAGATAAGTAAAACCATTATTTTTCCTAAACAAACGCGAATCCGCAAGTATTTTATTTTACATTAATGAGCATTCATTCATTTTGTTTGTTTATTTTTTTTTTTAGGCAGGGCTTCTTAAATCTGGGGTGCCAAAGCGACATTTCATGCTAACTACCAGACTTTTAGACTAAATCATGCTTGTATATAGTTAGTTCTGCAACAAGAGTTGTCCCACTTTTACATATACATACATACTATTTAGAAGGAGCACTTGCGCTAATTTCAGGGGGTGGGAAAGGGGAACTACTCACCTAACTCTACTGCATGTATTTTTTTTTCTGTATAACGCCATCGTCACTATACAACTCGATTTTTTCGGGTAAAGGGTACACATCTTTGTGAGATTTCGCGTGCGGGTGTAAAAGGAAATAACCATACCAAGTCTTAGTCCGTACACTCGTCCCGGATGTTCATCCCCCCATTCTCCCCACCGATGATGATGTTTGTCATTGCTTATGTTTCCTGTTCAGCTATTGCTGTTACTGTTGATTTGTTGCTGTTTGTCTCTGCCCCAACTTATGTTGGGTTCCATGAGGCCGATTGACTTGTGTGTGTGTGTTTACCTCACCATTGGAGTGATCAGAAGTGATCAGAAGTGCCCCAGTGGGACCCCACAGCCTCACATTAAGTTCCGAGGTGGGAGGTGGGAGATGAGGTGGGAGACAAGAAGGCTGGCAGAAAGGGGTGATGAACGTGGCACCAGTTTGGCGCACACTCTAAAGGGCCATCTGTCAGTGGGTCACTTGATGTGTGTGTGTGTGTGCTTTTTACCCTCTCTCACCCCAGAAGCCTTTCATCTGCAGGATGTTCTCAGTCTTAGGCTGCTTCTGGGGGAGCCCCACACCCTCTGAGGTGGAGGGCAGGAGGACTGGAGGAAGGGGTGAAAGCAGTGGAAGCGGGAAGCACCCCCTACTTGACCAATAATATACACAATGTCCAACTTTGCTGACATTGTTACAATGGCCTGTGGGACAGAATTCAATTATAAACCATTCATGTGACCGGTCAAGTTAACAACTTCATAGATTGTTTCTATTTAGCAGATGTGCAACACTGCCTACACCTGTCAACTAAGAATGCAACTAGGGTGCTGTTTGGTGCCCCTCTTTTCTAAGGTGGTTGTTGTTAAGCCAGCTGCAGGATCCCTGAATACTGCAAGGGGAGCCAAGGGCCTACTAACATAATCAGTTCCATCAGCATAAGAACCACCTGGAGTTTTACGGAAATTAGGAACCTCTCTAGTATGTATGTGTGCACACGTGTATCATTGTATGCCAACACATTCATGCATGTTTCTTCATAGCTTTTAACTTGTGAAAATGGCATTTCACATTTTTACAAAACTTCTTTGATTTTGAGCTAAAGTTTAAACCCACCAATATTATATTTCTTTTATAATCTATTATACTTATTGAAAGCATTCTTTTTATTATATTTTTTTGTTTGTTTATAGTTTGCAATATGCATTTCAGCAAAAGAAATTCTGATGGCAACCACCATAAATGTTGCATGTGTTCTTGTAGGATTACTAATAACCTCTTAGATTTCTGATGGATTTACTCTTTACTCTGGATTACTTACATGGTAAGAATGGGGTAATAAGTATATACATGCATGCATATATATATTATGTGTGTGTTTCTTTGTATAGCTATATGTCATGATAAGAAAATAACAAAAGGGTAAATAAATCTGCAGAAAGTGTGTGCATGTGTGTGTGAGATAAAATACCAACATTTTCAAGTTTACCTTGGGCTTTTGTTAGAGAGCTGGATAATAGTTATAATGATACCCAGCTCAAGGTTTTATAATTGCTCCTCAACTGAAGGAAGACAGTCATTGTAGTGTTAAACACACTTTAGTTTCCCCCAACAAAGGCTAAAGGCATTTCATTAGGAAATAATTAAATCTAAACATGGTTTCCGGAGAGGGGGTCTATCTCAGTTGGTTGCCGGATGACTGGTTTCTTTGAAACATTTGTGTGACATTTTTCTCCTCTCTGTCATCTTCCTTTGGAAAAGAAGCCATAAATTGCTATGTTGTCTTGCTTCTCTGGCCAATTTCTTTCCTTTTTAAAAAAATAAAAATCACATTATCCCACTTACAAAGTTGTCATCTTGCATGCAACTCTCTTGTCTAGTTTTACAGTGTGTGTGTGTGTGTGTGTGTGTGTGTGTGATTTTTATGAGTTAACTAGAAGAGTGTTGAACATAAAACACACTATTTACAAACAATTATTAACATTTCATTTTAGACTTTATGAGCTCTGTTTTATGTACTTTTGTGCTTGCTAATGTTTCACTTTAGACTTTATGAACTTTCTTTTTTTGTGTACTTTTGTAGTTTAATTTCATTTAGCTGTTATTCAGAGCTTATCATGAAGTTTTTGGTGAGATTTTCTTTTTTACCCTCAAGATAAAATATGTGTTACTTGATTAAGAGGGATGTTATCTTTTTAAAGTAAACAGAAATGCACAATAGATTTTAGAAATATGTATCCTTCCTCTCTTTAAAAGAAAAATATTAAGAGAAATTATAATCACATCTCTACAGCTAGCACACTGGCATCAAGGAGATAAACAAGCAGAACAGACTCCATTATACATTTTTTCCAAAGTTAGAGTCTGCTCCCTGGAAGCACAGATGATAAAGTGACCAGTTTTTGTTTACCTTTTGGTCGCTTCTCACTTGTTTACACTTTGTAGTAGCTTTTGTAGTTTTTTTAAGAAGAGATTTAATTTCACTGTAACACAGTAACAGTTCGTGTCAAAAATGTGCAGATTATTTCAGGAGCATGGAAAGTTTTGAATTGTTACAAGCCCAAGTAATAAACAAGAAGATTTCCCACTGCTAATTCAAACAAATCTTTTAGTTGGCAAAAAAATCAAAACTATGTTTAAATAGTAGAATGTGTAGGCCAGGGTTTCTCATCCAGGTTCACAGAGCATCTTATCAAGACACTAAGTTTGAAGATAGATTTTTGTAAAATAATTAAAATTCATATTTCTATGTCAAAAGAACTACATCATCTACCATAAAGAGATTGAAGGGGTTAATATAATTAATTTTTCTTTGACAGATAGATGAAATCAGGTTGCTGGACTGTGATGTAGTTATGGGTTAAAGTTTAAGAAAGAAACTTGCTCTTTAGAATCATGTTTATGCACTAAAAAATATAATAAAGATTTTATGTCGTCATATACTAATAATCTGCTGTCATCATATGAACATAAGAATTTTGTTTTGTTCACTAAAACCATAAATGTTTTGTAGTTTTACATTATAATACTATTTTGTTTCACAATTCATTGGTGCAAAGAGAAAGTTAAACCTAAAATTTCACAATTCATTGGTACAAAGAGAAAATTAAATCTAAACTACCTAATGATAATTTTAAGGAAAGGAAAATGGTACTAACACATTTTGTCCGTGGAATCTAGAAATTCTGTCTTCGTGTTTTGGGAATAACAATAACAGTGCTATCTTTGGTTGATCTATAGTTATGCTGCCCAACAATATTGGTGTAACATTCTTGACATACCTCACTGTAAGCTTTTGTTTCTGTGGCTGATGTCAACTTACACCTTGTGTAATACTAGCTGTGATTTGCAATATTTGATGATGTGTTCATTGTAAGGAATTTCACAGTTTTATTGCAACCAGTAGACTAGAATGTGGATTTTCTGAAAGTATATTATCCAAACCATCAATTACCCAAACCACCACTTATCACATGCATGCACACACACACACACACACACACAAAGTTTTCTTTGGTCTTATTTAGGATTACTAAAATTAACCCCAGAATTGTCTTGCTGTTTGAGAATACAGTTCATGTATACAAATCGAGGATGAAAGTAAACCCTTGTTAACAAATCTGATGTGAATGTTTGGTGGGAAATTAAAATAATTCTGTAGATTTGTATTGAATTGCAGCCAAGATATTTCACGACTGCCTTCAATGCCTTCAAAGACACTTAGACAGTAAGGGGGGAGTGTTACTATTCATGAGGTAGGTTGTGGTACAGAGTAGGGAAGATAAGAAATAAAGATTTTAGTGAAAGTTTTGATACAGTTTATGGAAGTTCAGAAATAACAGCATTAGTGAAAGTAGTTTTGGTACAGGAGAGGGAAGATCAGAAATAAAGGTTTTAGTAAAAGTAGTTTTTGGTACAAGGTGGTGAAGATAAAAAATAAAGGTCTTAGTAAAAGTAGATTTTGGCAAGAAGGTTTTAGTAGAAGTAGGTTTTGGTAAGAAAGTTTTAGTGAAAGTAGGTTTCAGTAAAAGTAGATTTGGTAAAGTTTTAGTGGAAGTAGGTTTTGATAATGTTTTAGTGGAAGTAGGTTTTGGTAAGAAGGTTTTAGTGAAAGTAGGTTTTGGTAAGAAAGTTTTAGTAAAAGTAGGTTGTGGTAAAAAGGTTTTAGTGAAAGTAGGTTGTGGTAAAAAGGATTTTGTAAATAAAGTAGGTTTTGGTAAAATGGTTTTAGTGAAGGTAGGTTTTGGTAAAAAGGTTTTAGCGACAGTAGGTTTTGGTAGGAGTAGGGAAGATCAGAAGTAAACATTTTGAGGGCGACTTTTGGTAAAGCATAGAGGTATATTGAGGTAGAGAAGTTTTTTATATAGAGTTGGATGGACCAGGGAAGAAGAGGGTTTACTGTGAAAGGAGGTTTTTGATAAGGAGTAGGAAAGATCAGAGAGAAGAGGTATATTGGTGAAGAAAGGTTTTTGATAACAGTTAAGAAAGATCAGAGAAAGAGAGGAGTGGGGTGTGGGAGGTGGAGCTAATCTGATAGTTCCTGGTGCCAGGTTCTGTGAAGACTTCAAAGAGTTGTGTGCAACTGGCCCTGCTACAAGAGCTGTGATTACTATCACCAAGGGCCACAACACTGCAGATCATATCAGTAAGCATTCTATTCAGACTCCCAGAAAGAAAAGAAAGAACCACCTTTCTTTGACTCCCCCCCCCCCTCTCTCTCTGCAATGCTGTTCCCTCCTGCCTTCACTGGGCTCCATGTGTTTATGTTTTAGCATGCCTTGATGGCAAGCAAGGGAAACATTCTCAACCCTATGTTAGATTTCATTTTGGGAGATTGCAATCAGTAGTTGAAGACACTGGGGTGGGTTTTACTGGTTTAGTTTCACACAACCTGCCACTTCATCAAGTAACAAATGCAGCATTATCCTAAAAGGTCACATTCCCCACTTATACCCACCCCACCCCACCAACCCTTACTGAAGGTAATTATTAACAGTTTCTTTTCTCATCACTGTCAACAACAAAAAAATATTTATTTATTTTTCTTCTGGTCTCTCTTTTTGGTTACTTTCCCCATAAGCATTGTAAGTGGAATTGAAGTGTGTTTGTATGTGTTTGTTAGTGGATGAGGGTGGCTGAAGACAGGATTGGACTTAATTCCTAAAAGTGTCCACAATTTCCACATTTTTACTGTTAATATTTCATTGTTCACATGAAAAAATGACTGCATGAGAAACCTACATTCTTACCATGGCAGAATAAGTTGTCTCAGTATTGCTAGTGTACACTGTAGCAAGGTTAATGCTAGATTGATAATTGGAAACATCTCACAGGCTGATCATGCTAGCATAATAATGGTTGATGACAATGAGTGCATAATAGTGATTCATTTCACTAGTTCTCTAGGTAATAATGTTTGATAATATTAATGTAATAGAGGTTAATAATGCTAGCATAATGGTGATAATAATGTTAACATGGCAATGGTCTGGTTTGCCACAGTTAAATTTACTTACATTGTTTTAAATAGATTGGCATATGTTCTATTACAGAGATTAAAAGTTCCCTTAAATTTTTTTTTTAACAACTCAGCTTAGATAAATTAATTTTACACTGAATGATGTTAGGCCAAATCCTGCATCTCTCATGTTCTCATTTAAACTTGGGCATTGAGATTGTAATTATACAGGCATCACTGAAAGTTTTCTTTTGAAAAAATTATGTTTGGCTAATAATTTCTCTAGACAGATTAAAAAAAGCTCATATTTCATTTGACAGACTCCCTGGCTGTGTGTGTATGTGTGTTCATATTCATCAGAATGAAAATACACCTCATTTATCTTGGTTACTCTCACAAAGCATACAACCACATAACCACACCCTCACACAAAATGCAACAACCACACATCATCACATACTTAACACATATTCAACACAACAAACCACACACATCATTTATATCGTGTACACATATATCAAGCACTTAAGATGTACACACACACACACACACACACACACACACACACACACACATATCATAGCAACCACACATTCTCACAAACATCACAGGCACATATCACACACTTGGTATTAATACATAATCAAAACTTTCTAATTCAGTTTTCTTGATTTTAGGAAGAAAGTTGAAAAAAAAATCAATAATGCTATTCTTAAAGAGCACATTTCTCTTGTCTGTATGTTCTGGTTACTAACAGCATTTGCAGTATTGACATAGCACTAATGCTAATGTAAAGAGTCACTGGTCTGAGCTTTTAATAATATTTACAATATTAACATTAACAATAATTCTAGAATAGAAAATTACTGATCTGAGCTCAGAATATTATTTGCAAATTGACTTTACGAGTAATATTAATGTAAAGAATCATCTACTGTTTGAACCTAATATTTTGGGGATCATATTCATTGCTTGATTGATCTGTCTGTCTCATCTCAGCAATTGATATGTCTGTCTCATTTAAGCACTTGATGTCTGTCTCATCTCAATTGTTGATGTGTCTCAGCAGTTGTTCTGTCTGTCTCATCTCAGCAATTGATATGTCTGTCTCATCTCAGCAATTGATATGTTTGTCTCATCTTAGCACTTGATCTGTCTTTCTCATATCAGCAATTGATATGTCTGTCTCATCTCAGCAATTGATCTGTCTGTCTCATCTCAGCAATTGATCTGTCTGTCTCATCTCAGCAATTGATCTGTCTGTCTCATCTCAGCAATTGATCTGTCTGTCTCATCTCAGCAATTGATCTGTCTTTCTCATATCAGCAATTGATCTGTCTGTCTCATCTCAGCAATTGATCTGTCTTTCTCATCTCAAAAGTTGATATGTCTCATCTTACAGTTGATTTCTCTGTCTCATCTTAGCAATTGATCTGTCTGTCTTCTCTTAGCAGTTGATCTGTCTCTGTCATTTCATAGTTGATCAGTCTCTCCCATCTTAGCAGTTGATCTATCTACTAATGGTAGCTCCCTCTTATCATCATCATTAAAATTTGATGGACATTCTCATTTGTTTTGCTTCATAATGTATTCATGGGAAGTTATCTTAGGCAATGTCTTCTAATTAACTGTTTTGCTCCACCAGTGTCATTCAGATCATATTGTGATTATTTAGGTAAGACTTATTTATTAGGGAAAGAGATCAACCAATCAAGTTTAAGGAGAAATCAGTAACCAACCTCTATCACTGAGTGCTGTAACTCTTTGTGGGATACACAATCTTAAAAGGGCTTTCAGATCTGCCATCAGTCCTTTGTTAAACTATTTGTTATTTAATATTCACTCATTATCATTTAAAATATTATTATTAGATTCCAGATCACTCTTCAATAAAGTTCAAGAAACGGGGTTCCCAAGTGCACATGCGAAGTCGTAATATGACAGCTATGCCCAGTCCTGCTGAAGAGCGATCCTTCCTGTTTTGGGTCAGGCACCGGTTCAAGGCTGTCACTTCCTATAGTGAGCTTGAAGGAGACCGGCTTTTGTTTTATGTTGGGCAGAGTAAGTGCTTTTACTTTTTTTATGTAGAGAAATAGAATGCAAGCACTCAAGGGTTCATTCATGATTAACAATTTCATTTTACCTTTATCTTTTAGTAGGTCACATGATAGAAAGTACTGGGAAGCACAAAATATTATCCCTTAGTACCATTGTTAGTATATTTTGCAGTTGAACTCTTTGCTGTTAGTTAGAGAATATTATATGTTTGGCCACCATTATGAAAGAAGAGATGAACTATTCTGAAAATAAGAAATGGCAATCCATTTCTTGTTGTTTTGTTCATTGAAGTATTATCCACTCTTGAAAAAACAGCTAAGCAAGAAGGCATTTGACAGCTTAACAAAACACTTCAGTAGCTTGGTTTTAAAATGAAAAACTCATTACATATTTCTCATTAATATGGGTAGACATCTCAGCAAAACCAAGACAAACTTTTGTCATATAACAGGATATAGCTATTCTACACTACTTGTTCATAATTTCTTTCATATATATATATACTTTGAGAATGCAGGTTTGGTGAGGCAAAAAAGCAGGTTTGATCAGACAAAAAAGCAGTTTTGATGAGACTAGAAAGTGGGTTTAATAAGACAAAAAAACTGGGTGGTGAGTCAAGAAAGTGGGTTTGACAAGACTAAATGCTCACCATATGGTCTATATGGTTAGTATGAACTTATCTCCCCTATGCAAATAGTACATTCTTGAGCATATCATTAGGTTCTTGCTGTTATTCTCTTCTGTCCAGGTAGCCTTGACTTTGTCAATTCCAGTGAGTTTAATTTTACCTGAGGTATATTTCTTTTTCAAGATCACTTAGAAACGAGATGCTGGTCTACTTGTAAATGCAGAATGCAGAAATAGGAAAAGTTAATTGAACATTGTCAGCTAAGTTCAACCTCTTTATTACTCCAGAACAGAAGGAAGAGTTGCATCCCCATCCTGTTTCATAATGGATGACAAATGGGTTTAATGGATTTATTCTTTGTATTCAACAGCATCAGGCAAGTTGAAATAAGCAGAGCTAGCAGTTACATGTGATTTCACCATGACTACAAAGAAATACTATTGATTACTGTTAGCTGAGATAAATCCATTCTTAAATAAAATATTTCTTAAAATATTCTCATTGTGTTTTAAATTTTATCTGTATTTAAAAAAAAACTTGAATAATTGTGATCTTTATATATAGAATCTATTAATTTTAATTTTTTTAACACCTTGAGCTTTTTACCTTCTTAGTCATTCCAAAATAATCATATTTCCAAGTTTGCTTTAATGTTCTAATGTCACAATGTATTATGATTTTGTATTATTAGATTCTTGGAGTCTGAAAGTCTTTTATTTGTAGAAATCTGAATGAAAAGGATGGATTCCATTCAGACTGAATTTTGCCATGTGCTTGTGCTGCTTGCAGAATTTTGGATTACTCATTAATGCATTTTCTTATTTCTGCATTTGTAGGTACCGCTGACAGTACTGGCTCTGACTGCCAGTTAAATAAGATGAAGCCTAGCCCTTGTGCTTTTGCCGCTCGAATGGAGCAACAGGTGATCAGTAGCTGCATTTCTAGAGGTGCACAAAACGTGGTTGACAGGTAAGAAATACACTTTGCATGTTTACACTTGTTTTTCATTGTGCTGAGGTTAGTTAAATATTGTTTTGATGTCAATGTGGCTGACAGACAGGTAAGAATATGCTTTTTGAGATGTTTATATTTTGCCTGTTATTGTATTGAGGTTAGTTAAATATTGTCTGGTTGCAACCTTGAAAATTACTTATTGTGTAGTTGTAAGGTTAATATTTAATCAGCAAGTGTTTTAAAGTCAGTGTATAATTATCACTGATCTTAAAATATTTTACTTTTACAATAACAATTTGCCTTAAATGCAGTTTGAATTCTGTATTTTCGCAAAAGTTTTTTAAAATTTAAAACATAGTTTTAATCAGTTCTCTTTCTTGATTATTTTCATTAGGAAAAAATCATGAGAACTGAATTTGTTTTTATTAAATTTTAATTATACAATTTAATTTTATTTAAGTTTTTTTTCAGGGGTAATAAAAATAAAAATAAAATATTTATATATGTCAAGAGGGATGTGAAGAAATAGTCACTTCTTTTAGTGGAAAGTTATACAACTTTCATAGTGTGATCATTGTTTGATATTGATATATTTTAGCAGATTCATTTAATTGCATTTGTTACTTATATAATTTCAGAAGTTTTAGTTTAATTTTTAATTTCTACTTTTGCTTTTGCTTCTGTGATGTGTAGTTTGATGGTCTAGTTTATGGTATATATGGACAAAAATTATTTGTAGGATCAGACTTTATTTCTGGTCCACTGGGTGTTCTCTCACCTTTGGGGTCTTACTTTTCAGGCCAGTATATATACTTGAGTTTCTTGGATCGCCCCAAACACAAGATGTCAAAGGACGGCAAATTGAAGTTGATATAATGGCATCTAATGGTCAAAAGCTGGAACATGATTTTCACCTGGTCTTACGATCACCACATCCTGTCAAATGGGTCCTACGGTCACTCCGCATACAGGGGTGGATTGATGTGGTGGTAAGTGAAAGTTTTAAAAAAAATGCTTGTAACTTGATTGAAGTCTTTTAGATTTAGTTACCATGGTTACTACCTATGTAATACCCTGAGTTCTTTGCATTTTGTTTCAAAACCAGGGTAGCAAAAGGTAAGTACATGAAATACACACGTAAATTACTGCTTTGGATTGTGGCATTAGTAACCTGCAACAAGCATATAAGCATTGTGTTATAATCACAGCCCTCTTTGCATCCACTACAATTATGAGAGTTATGAGATTAAACTGGCTGTTAAAAGCCCTAATGCTAATTGGCCCATATCCGCTATATGTCAGTGTTTTTTCTCACTCTCTCTCACTCTTTTACATTCCAATCATAATTTTGTTATGAAAGGTTGCAGTGTGTGTGTGTGTGTGTGTGTGTGTGTGTGTGTGTGTGTGTTACATTGTAAAAAATTGATTTTGTAAATGTTATCATATTAATATAATGTAGTATAGATTATTACAGTCTGTGCTAATTGTACTTCTTTTATATCATATGCTGATATAGTGTTACAATATTTATAATGAAAATTATGAATAGTCAGACATTGCTTTCAATGATGACTAGTATATGTTACATTTTTACACTAGTTAAAATTCACATAAATTTGATATTCCTTAATTAACTATGCAAATAACCTATTACTTTTTTTAAAAAAAACTTCAGTAGAGACATACTTGCAGCATTAAAATTGCAGTATTGGTTTGTGTGTAAAATACAATTGGTTGCAAGTACATTTTGCACCTAAGCAACATACTTTTGATTGGTTCACAAATGCTGTTTCAAAAGTATTACATCAATAGTTTCATGATGCTCAGTGCTACAATGAACCCACATGAAACAATGTTGCACTAAGCATGCACTGCAGTAAATGTGACATTTCCCATGTACTACAGTAAATGTGACATTCCCATGTACTACTACAGTAAATGTGACATTCCCATGTACTACAATAAATGTGACATTCCCATGTACTACTATATTAAATGTGACATTCCCATGTACTACAGTAAATGTGACATTCCCATGTACTACTACATTAAATGTGACATTCCCATGTACTACTATATTAAATGTGACATTCCCATGTAATACTACATTAAATGTGACATTCCCATGTACTACTACAGTAAATGTGATACATGTATTGCATTAATGAATTTTTTTTTAAAGTTAAATTTCTTGTTTCTTTCCCTTAACAGACAGATAGTGATGTGGATAGCGATGTGGATTTGCACGGCATCCGGATGCACACTGTAGCATTGCGACGTGATGTAATGAGGAAGACAGGTGCTGAATTGATTAGTTGGGTGGAATATTATGTGGCCCCTGTTCGTGCCTATGCAGCTGTGACTTCTGCCAATATTATTCATCTTCTGTTACCAGCAAAAGGTGAGCAGTCCTAAATGTGACTTATTTCTTACTACCATCAAAAGGTGAGCAGACCTAAACGTGTCTTCTCTTCATCTTTAACTACCATGATAAGTGAGCAGTCCTAAATGTGACTTATTTCTCACTATCATCTAAAGTTGAGCAGTCCTAAATGTGATTTCCTTTATTTCTCTGTACAATCAAACATTGAGCAGTCCTAAATGTGATTTCTCTTTATTTCTCGCTACCATCTGAAGATGAGCAGTCGTAAATGTCATTTCCTTTATTCTCTCACGCTACCATCTGAAGGTAAGTGGTCTTCATTGTGACTTCCTTCCTCATGCTACCTTTGTCCAAAGGTGAGCAGTCTTTTATGTGATCTTTTCTCTTTTGTACTATCATCTAAAGGTGAACAGTCTCTCTGTGATGCAACTATTACTGCATTGAAATGGAGTATTTTATCATAGAGTAAAATTCCTGTTGGTATTGCAACAGTTGGTAAATTTTAATGATTTCCTCTGTTATGTTCTGTTTGAAGATACAAGAGCAGTTGGTTTTTAATGGGCTGTTTTATAGGGCACTATTTGCAAGTCAGATCCATGATGATTTGTTTTCCTAAGCACTCACACATTGATTTTTTTTCATTTACACAATCATTACAGTTCAGTTTCCTTCATTCAGGAGTTAATAAGAAATTTGCTGCAAAGTTTATTTATTATTGCTCCTATTCAGCAAGAGTAAATTCTTAATCTATTTGTTATTGCTCCAGTTCAGCAAGAATGAAATATTCAGTTTATTTATTTTAGTTGCAATTCAGCAAGAATTACATACCCAGTTTATTTGTTCTGGCTATAATCCAGCAGTAAATTTATATCCTCAATTTATGTTATTGCTCCACTTTGGCAATAATTATATCCTCACTTTATGTTATTGTTCCACTTCAGCAAGAATTATATCCTCACTTTAATATTTTTTTTTCATATAGGGTTTTTACTGACTAAAGTGAATAAAATGAGTTCATAGGCTACTTACGATTTTGTTTAAATAACAGCAAAAACAATTTGAATGAACTTAAATTGATGGAAACAGCCATCTCAAAATCTAAAAGTATTTTTCAGATTGATTCTCTTTTCATCCATAAAAGCTTGGCAGAGTCATGTACAAAAACAAAAACAAAATGTAATCCCTTTTTAGACATTTGTCGACATTCATTGACAGAGTAGAAAGAGATGCCATGATTTATTGATTTTTTTTTTAAAAACTTTTTTCAGGTTCCAAGAAAGGCAGCAATTTTCTACCCCAGCCTCACAGTTCAGCAGCCCATGGAAAGGGAAGTAACCCAGAGTTACAGCAGGAATCATCATCCAATGCTGATGACAGTGCTGATGACAGCGCTATTCTCAAACATTTAAAGCACATCATCAAAACTCGTTGTGATGCTGGCATGATGGAGGTTACGCTGCCCACTTTCCTGACACAGGCAAGGGTACATCCCTTCCCTTCATGCCTTCCCTTGCATAGTCCTCTGCCTTTCTAGAGCTTTCATGTGCTTTGCATGTCATGCATCATGTCAGAAATATTAACAGACTTCATTGTGCTTTTGTTATCAGTTTTTTTTTTTTTTTTAAACTTTCGTTTGTCTCTCTTGCGTGACATTATTATGTGCATTGATTGCATTTCCATTTATTCCATCCTTTGCCATTTTCCTGTTGTAGGATTCTTTACTATATGCTTTCATTATAGAATAAATTATAAATTATAGAATGTTTTAGCTTTCGGCCCCCCATCAACTGTAACAGAATCAATTTTGAGGAATTAAAGCAGATTTTCAGATGCAACCAAAGGAACTGTATGTATCTACTGAGATGTTTGACTGCATTTGAAAATCTGCCTTAAGTTCCCCAGAACCGATTCTTGTAAGAGTGATATTTTGATTGACATAAATCCTAGAACTGATTCTTGTAAGATTGATATTTTGGTTGATATAAACCCTAGAACTGATTCTTTTAAGGTTGATATTTTGATTGCTGTAAATTTCTACTACAAAATAATACAGTTCGTTAACATAAATGATGTGCTTTTTTATATCTTCTGTCTTCTAATCATTCGTTCACTGTCAGTTGGGCCCAGCTTGTGCTAATTCTCTTTCTTGTGATTTAAACTATCTTTCATTTAATTGAACCTTAAAGAATTTTTAGTAGTATTGCTTTTCATGTTGTCCATTTGCTTTCTGTTTACAATTTAAAGCATGGTGAATTTTAACAGGCTAAATTATGGTGTCTTAAGTCGGTTAATTCGCATCGTTCTGTGCTAGATTAAACAACACTCTTGGTGGATTCACATTACAGTAGTTCTCTTCTAATATAATTTCAGATAGAGATGTTTATTTATTAACCTTTTGACTTCTGTAACTGTTTAATTAATTTTGTAAAAGAAAAAATCAATTATCTCTGAATTTATTAAATAATAATTAATTCAGTAAAATAATGTTTGCAAAAGTATATTTATTCTTGTAGGGAAGTGAATGGAGAATCAATCAATAATAATTATTTGCTTCAAAGGGAAGACAACTAAATAACAAGGGAGATAATCTTCACCTTTCCTGCTTTCTGAGGAAAAGCAGTTAAAAAATTAAATAGTAAAAATAGTAAAATTTATGTTGTTTCTTTTTTTTTTTCACCTTGACATATTACACAAAAAATATTGAGGATGTATAGGACACAGCCAAGAGTGTTTATGTTTTAATGAATTAAAATACAATTTAGATCTAAATGATGCATGTATTCTTCTGCCCAAATGCCTGAACATCACAAATACATCACATGCTGACACTGACAATCGGAGGACTCACCGACAGAGGGTGGTTGAGGATGGGCACCAAACTGGTGCTACCTTTTTCACCCCCCTTCTGTCAGCCCTCTCGCCCTCCACCTCGGACACACCGCGAGGCTGTGGGGTTCCCCACAGAAGTAAACCATGACTGAGAATATCGTAAAGATAAAAAAAGTCTAACGAGGCTTCTGGGGTCAGTCAACGAGAGAGAGAAAGAATCAAATGTATTTTCATGCAGAACAAGAAATCAGAAATGTATTTTTACTCACTCTGTGGTGCAACAAACATATTCTGGGGTTCTGACGTGACACCCATCCCTGCACAATAATCGCAATAGCGAATGTTCTGAAAAGTAGATTGTCTCCGGAAATTCATATCTGTCTCTTGGAGAATGAAGTCCTATAAAATAGAGCACACCAGTGAATGCTCTAGCTTCTTCCTCATTATTCTCATTATTCCACTCAAACTCAGTCATGAGCATTTTTCATCTGATTAACATAAATTTGGTTTGCTGTGTTTGAGTCACCAAAAACAGCAGATCAAAGAACTCAACCATTTGAGTGTCAAGTTGTAAAAACTCTGTTGGTTCATGCTTATCATAATAAACAGGACACCATTTATCAATAAGAATATCAAAAGAATCAGTATGCATAAGACTGCTGCTCAACGTTTGCTTCACTTTGACAATTTTATCCATTAACATCACACCCACCTATACCATGACCATGCCTGGCAGTTGATGTATTTGGTTGTGCTTCAAAATCACTGTCACTAGATTCTGAAATAGAGCTTTTGATATCTTCCACAATATAAACCCCTTCATCTTCACTAACATTGCCATCATCTGGCAATTCCATCAAAAAAAGAGCTGCCTCCTCAGCTCTGAATCACTTAGATGCCATTTTGGCTGCTAGAGAAAAACACACTTCACAACTTTGACAAAAACAATTGAAGAAAATCGACCAAAAACAAAAGATAAACAAAGGTGGCTGCCATTTGCGGTAATGTGTGTTGCTATCACATGACTCCATTTACATCATCTCTACTATTTGAAATCAAAAGTAGAGAGCTCTCTATGTAGTGACCTAGGAACCAAGCTCAAAAGCACAACTGGAACTGGAAGTCAAAGGGTTAAAGAGTTTTTAATTTAATAATTTTTTTGACATTGCACTTTTTATTTAAAGATTTTTTTTATTGCACCTATAGTTATTTATGTATAGTTTGTAATTGAAATGATTTCTGATAAAATTGCTTATGGTAAAGAAGTGTTATTTATTTTCATATTATTTCTTGGGCTAATAATTTGTGTAATATTCATGTATTTAACGGAGTTTATAAGTAAAAGGTCTTTCACTCATAAGACAAGTAATGTATATTTTGTCCATTATCATGAGAGAATTAGTTTTATTATTCTGAGCATAAGTTACCAATATGCCATTCCATAAAAAGATACATATCTGTGATGATGTGTGGTACCATGAATGTTTTTCAGGAAATGGGTTTGCCTGTGGAACACCTATCTCTTCTAGATGGTAGTTGTCGGGCAACCAAGAACAAAACACATGTCATCTTACGCACAGCCCTTGATAAATGTCAGACTCGTCAGATGATTGTCGACAACAATTATGTTTACTGTAATGCTGTAAGTAATTCAGAGTGCTGATAATCAGACTTCGCTCGTACCTGTATTAAAATGCTGGCAGTTCTCATGTATGGACATACCTTCGTTTGATCCATTTTAAGAGAGAAAAAATCAGACAATATTTAACACATCTAAATGGAGATATTTGGTTTGAAAAGATTTTGGAGGGGGGAGGATCTGTTTTGACCATAGAAAATGCCTTTGATCAGTCATGATTTTTAGCTTTTGATTAGTTCTGTTATTGATATCAAGATTTGGACTAGTGGTCAGCTAGTATATGCATTTTGTAGAAACCTCTTATTTGTACTGGCTGTACAGTTTTAGAGTAAGTACTCTTGAATTCATGTCCGTAAGAAAGTGGTTTTAAGTGATTCAAATATTTCTCTCATTCACTTATGTCACTGTTTCACTGCTATAGCATCCTATTTGGGGAGAAAATTAAGGCAATAAATAAAGCTAAAGATTTTCTACATTATTATCAGTAGTCAGTTCTTTAGAGAAAATCAGTTTACTTTTCACACATCCACATTGCCCGCACAAGTTTCTAGCTATATCTAGTTTTTAATTTGCACTATTTGGATGGTCTCATTGAAGGTTGACAATTTGCTGTCATCTTTTCATGACAAACCATATTATATTTGAAACCTGCTTTAGAAGTTTTATGCATCTGTAATTTCATTGATTTACTATTATGTATTAATTGGAATGATTGACATTTTTTTCTTTGTGCCCAGATTGTAATCCATGCCTCGGGTACAGGTGTGGTGGGAGCCATTTTAGTGGAAGAGCTAGGCAGTGGATATTTTGACCTCCAGGCAGCTTCTGGTTCCGGGGGGTCTGAGGAAGAAGATCCTGATGCCACATTTTTGGATGATGAAGATTTGCAATCACAAACAGTGCAAATTGATGTGAAGTGCCAGATGTCCAAGAACACAGAGTCCCAGGTGAACAACCTACCTGAACAGTCTTTGGAAAATGTCACATCTTCATTTCTAGCTCTGTTGTTTTATGATTTGAATAAATGCAAGCAATTTATGGTTCACAGTTTAGATTCTCTATACATTGTTGTGTTTTGTTGTGCCCTAAGAGATGGGGTGGAGTGGGGGTTTGTCTGATGGAACATTGAATTAGTGGTTCAAGTGTTTAGATCTTGAGAGTCGTTAAATCTGCATGCATTTTTATTTAGTAGAATGCTGTTACGATGAATTTTCCAGTTTTGCATACCTTTGATATCGATTTGATGTTTTGATGTTTGAAGGAGCAGGTGACGGAAGCCGACGTGGACTCCGAGATAAACCAGTGTAGCATACAAATGTATGAAGACCCTTTCTTTTCCCGACAAGTGGTGCATTTCCCGTTTACAGCCAATTCTTTCAGTGGTGTTTACCTCCTAGCCACTACTCCCTCAGGTAATCCTCCATGACTAGACAGAATGCGTAACACTACTCCCTCAGGTAATCCTCCATGACTAGACAGAATGCATAACACTACTCACTCAGGTAATCCTCCATGACTAGACAGACTGCATAACACTATCCCCCCACCCCCCAGGTAAAACCCTCCATGACTAGACAGACTGTAACACTGTTGGGAAAAAAATAGTTGTTTTGTTGACTTCTGATATGTCTGACAGAAATACAAAATTTCATTTTGAAATTTTAAAATATGTTGGATACAATATGTTGAATAAGTTGCACTAATTTATATTCCATAATTGTAGTAACTTTAGAATAAGTTTATTGTAGACAGGAATAATGCTATAACTGATACTTTGAAGAGTCATAATGATGATACTTTTAAAAAAAAAATGATATTTTGGGGGTACCAAGGTTTTAAAAAAATGAAAATGGGTTTGTTTGTAACAACTTTGCATGTGTTTTATCTTTTCTTCTTTTTGTTAGGCACCAGCTCAAAGATATATTTGAAATTAAAACATTCGTAAAACTTTGTTTAATTTACAAGAATGATTTTTTTTTTTGGTGCTGTTTGTTTCTTTGATATAGATTCTGGCTGTCTTTTATTGTAAACTGCTGAGTAACCAGATTTCAAAACTGATGATATTTGTGTAATTTACAAGTATGATTTTTTGTGTGGTTTTGGATGATTTTTTTGTGTTTTTGTGATGTAGATTCAGAACGACATGTTCTAATTGAAAACTGCTGGGTAACCAAATTTCAAGACCCTAATGTACCAGATCCAGAGCAAATAATACTTGTCCATAAAGGATGTGTCCAGTCCAGTGCCCATTGGGTTGATCTAGATAAAATAGCCAGCCATGCTCACTCAGAAGAGTCAGCTCCTGAACGGCTTAGGATCAGCAGAGTCCTTCCTCATGGATCCTTTCTGCACTGCCAGGTCTCGACCTGTAAAAAGGCAACCTCACCCAGTGACCAGAAGGTGCATTTCATTATTGTTATTTACTTTTATTCCATTGCTTGTTCAATTTGCAGATTTTCTTGAGGTTTTGTGTATATTCTTCCTTGGTTTTTTTTTTTTTTGGTTTTTTTTTTTTTTTTATCATTACAGTTCTTTCTATTTATCTGTGTCTCTCAAGAGTTATGGTAAGGCATATTTTTTTTAATTAATTTTCCTGTTTTGTTAACCTGCTGGTGGTATCACAAATGGCTGCTATTGCTGTCAGTGTGACCACACCAAAGACTTTTTGACCCCCACCCCTCCAGCATGGCCACTATTGGTTGAAAAATGAAAATACATGATTTCATGTGAGTACTGGTCAAAGTTCATAACATGGCCGTGGCAGCTTGATTCCATGTTGAGTATACTCAAATACTCACCACTTACTCAGCCAAACAGTAGGCAGGGCTGCATGATCTGACCTCTTGAGTGACTTTTGTCATAGCACAAGACAATGTCAAGGACATTCTGTATACCACTTATTGCAGTCTATTACCACTGCAGCAATAGTAGCTGTAATATTAGGTAGCGGCACCAAAAAAATAAATAATAAAATCAAGCATTCAGTTTTGTTATTTTCATTTAAAACTTTTTAAAACCTGAAAAATAAAAAAAATTGTGAAGCTATCTCAATTTATTCCAGACACGTGCTGTTTTTTTAAGTTTTAAAATTGGCGGCAGTGAAAAAATTGGTTATTTCGACCATTTTTAGACTTGCTAAAGACTAACTAAAATCTAAAATGCTGTTACGAAAGTTTAATACTTTATTCCTTTCTACTTGCAGATAACAAATGCAAAGTTTTAACTTTCTATATGATGAAATAACAAAATCCTGCAGGAATTAATTTTTAAAAAAACCATCATCAACATAGTTAGAAATAACACAATTGATGAAGTTTGACACAGCATATCTGATTCATTAATTGAAATATATCATTGAAACTGTTCATTTATGTTTGTTAAAATGTCTATAAAGAATATTGCCTTTTTTTTTTTTTTAGAATGTTATTTTCATTTGATTCATGTAACTTTGTAAAATCATCAAACTGACGGATGACGGCATTTTTATACACGTTTTTGCACAAAACTGGCCATAACATTTGAACCATTTGTATGATCATCATGAAATTATGCAGTGTGATAAATATTACTTTGCTCATTATGTATAAAAAAAATTTCAACACCTTTTGTGCACTAACAATAAATTTATGCATTAAAATTCATACAAAAATTGTGCAAATACACAGAATTAGTAAACATTTTTTCATATCATGTCAGAATCTTGAGTTTTGATCTGTGTGTTTGCTCTATACCAAACAAAATTAGTTATTGTCATGCTTCACTTACAAAAGTTAATCATAAAAATGTTAAGATATTAATTAGTAGATAACAGCACAGTAGTACGCCAGCAATAATCAATGTATAAAAGTGCAATTTTCATTACTTTTCATTCACTGCTTTCTCAACATCCAAAAAATTCTTTAATTCAAACAGACATTCAAAATCAAGTTTAATGTTTCTGTTTCTTATGATTGTAAATTTGTATATCTTGCTTGTATTTGGAAAGTACATGGATTGAATAAATTTGATAATTATTCACCTATGTCAAGTTTTGTCCAGCAGATTTACAGGACAGAATATGTGTTTTGGTATATAGTGTTTCTTATCTTTTGTGCCAAACACACAAACACACTACACACATATATTTGGTATCAAAATAAAGATAATTAAATGCTGCATCCACTGCTATGAAATTTGGCTTGGTTTATTCTGTACACAATTTACAAATGAATTTTAAACAAAACTAGCAAGTAATCTGCAATTTTCTTTGTTTAATAAGTAACAGAAGTGGTGACTTTAATAAGTAACAGGAGTGGTGACAATAAGTAACAAAAGGGTAGATTGAGATTTCTTTCATTGCAATAGAGTTAAATCAACAGATAAAGCAATGTTCACGACACCATAGATATACACTTTGCTTAATCATGAACAGTGACTTTTTGTCTAATTATTGTATCTTCACACTTTGTCTATTTTTACCTGACACCCTCTGTCTCTTTTCTTAGAAGACACAGTAACTATTAACCTGGAAACTCTTATAGACTATTCCTGAGATACACTTTCCTAGTAGTTTATTTTTCTGTGTTGAATGCTTGTTTCAGTGCCCACCATATGCACATGAGCGCTGTAATTCCAATCTGCTACTAAACATTTACCCGCATTTGGA
Source organism: Sinotaia quadrata (assembly GCA_028829895.1). Lineage (NCBI taxonomy): Eukaryota > Metazoa > Mollusca > Gastropoda > Architaenioglossa > Viviparidae > Sinotaia > Sinotaia quadrata. The sequence continues at coordinate 107,044,527 of CM054180.1, forward strand.
AACACATATGTGTGGTGTGTATTCTCTTGGGCCTGTAGAAATCACAGACAAAGAAATGCGCATTTATGCAGGTATTGATTACAATTTTTCTTGTATTTGTAGTTTACGTTTTTAGAGATTGAAAACAAAGGATTTAATATGGTCCATTAATCAAAGAAGATTTATTTTAAGAACAACCGATCACTGCAAGGCAGGATCCAAATATGTTAAAGCTGCATTAGGGTAGAGTTACACCAATGCTCATTAAATGACTATCAAAGCTAACTTAAAGTAGAGTTACAATAATACTCATTAAATGATTATCAAAGCTAACTTAGAGTTACAATAATACTCATTAAATGATTATCATAGCTAACTTAAAGTAGAGTTACAATAATACTCATTAAATGATTATCAAAGCTAACTTAGAGTTACAATATTACTCATTAAATGATTATCAAAGCCTACTTAAAGTAGAGTTACAATAATACTCATTAAATGATTATCAAAGCTAACTTAAAGTAGAGTTATACTAATATTTATTAAAAGCTATCAAAACTAATTTAGGATAGATACACTAATACTAATTGACTATCAAAGCTAAATAAGTATGTGACCATCAAATTAACTAAACCAACTCAGTCTTTCTCTTACATTTGTAAATTGGTGTGCTTTTTCTTTTTTGTGTTAACACAAGCTTTTATATATTTATTATTACTATTAAGTGTTATTTCATTTAAATTTTGATAGATCGGGGTGTGAGCACACAGCCTGCATTGTCACCTACCAAACCACGAGCAAAACCTGTCGCTGGACAGGCATCTCATGAGCAGCCCCAGCAGAGTGTAATAATTGAGGGTTTAGATTCAGGTACAGTCATAGGAATTGCTTTTGCAGCCTTTGCGATTGGCATTCTACTGACTGGCACTTTGTGGTTCATTCACACACACACTGGTAAGTTTTCATCTTTCTCTTCTCGTTATGCTTAAGTGCAAATCTTTGTCTTCTCATTATGGTTAAGTGTGAAACTTTGTCTTCTCATTATGGTTAAGGGTAAATCTTTGTCTTCTTGTTATGGTTAAGTGCAAATCTTTGTCTTCTCATTATGGTTAAGTGTGAATCTTTGTCTTGTTATGGTTAAGGGTAAATCTTTGTCTTGTTATGGTTAAGCGTGAATCTTTGTCTTCTTGTTATGGTTAAGTGCAAATCTCTTGCTACATGCACAAACTATTAAGTGTAGATATCCACTCATCATCATAATGTGATCATTATTCTGTTAATTATTGTGATGTGTAGTTACATATATTTACCTAATGTTTTGTGCTATTTTTGCTCAGCATATTTTACATTTTAGGGTTGGGGCTTTTGCTTAATGCAGTGTGCATATGTTGTGTAAGTTGACATTATCTATACTGGAAATCCTCATATAACTTATGTTAAGTTGACATCAGTACTGGAAGTCCTCGTGTAACTTACCTTAAGTTGATATTATCTATACTGGAAGTCCTTGTGTAATTTACCTTAAGTTGACATTATCTACACTGGAAGTCCTTGTGTAATTTACCTTAAGTTGACATAATCTATACTGGAAATCCTTGTGTAATTTACCTTAAGTTGACATAATCTATACTGGAAGTCCTCGTGTAACTAATCTTAAGTTGACATTATCAGTATTGGAAGTCCTCGTGTAACTACTTAGGTTGACATTATCAGGATTGAAAGTCCTCATGTAACTATTTTAAGTTGATATCTGTACTGAAAGTCCTCAGATAAGTGCCTTAAGTTGAAGTTTTCATTACTGGAAGTCTCCAGATGACAACTTGAATTGCCTTCCTGGAGAATGCATTATTATTTGTTCTCCATTGGGTACATGTTGTTAGTGGACTTTGGACAGGACAGTTTTGAACCATTATTTACAAAATAAATTATCTTAGTTGTTAGTATTTAATCCAGCATTTCAAATATTTAATGGTTAAAAAAGCAAATTAAATCCTGTTCCCATTTAACCATCACATTCCTTTAAAATTTCTCCCATTCTTATTTAAGTAACCTATTCACCTCTATACTACCAGTCATCTAACCAGTCACAGACCTTGGTAACTGAAAACTATATATTACTAGTTCTGTTTCTGTAATTTCACCATCACATCTTCCTTTTGGTGTCGGGTATTGATAGCAAATCTTCATTTAGTATCAATACACACAAACTAAATGTTATTTTATATAAACATATGAAAAATGTATTTATAAAACTGGCTAATGGTGGTGATGGCTCCACTAAGCTTCATTGTAGGAAATTGACAAGAATGTTAAATTTTGCACACACAAAAAACCCAGGTGTCAGTATTGGATTGGCGGTTAAAATTTAGAAGCATCACTGTTACAGAATTATTTGCACCCAAAATAAAATGTTGCTATTGCAAGAAATATGATTGTATCTGAATTGGAGTTTAAAATATGTAAAATATGCAAAATATGTAAATATTATTTTCACAGAATGTCTTCACCTAAATCATCACTTATCAGATTATTTCTACACTTTATTATTATGCTGTTTGGTATAAATTCTCTGTTACCATATATAAAACAGGTCAGATTGATTTGAATTCTGCAAATTATACTTTTCTCTTGTAAAAGGGGAGAAAATTTGACATTCATTTGCTGTGTGTTTAAGTGTTGGGTGGATTGTTTCAGGTCCCAGCAAGCGAGGCATATCCAGCATAAGTATGGTGGCAGCCAGTGGTGATGTCACACCATCAACACCAGTATCTGCCTGAACGACTATTCTCTTAGCATGACCTCTGATCTAAACCAATTACTGTAATCTCATGCACTCAGGGATGTCACTTTGAAGGTGGGGGTATGGGGGCTACATGTGCACCTAATACGGAGGAGGCGAAAGGGTGCTGATGGTAAAGTGTTCAAAATGGGGAGTCCTTAAATTGCTTTGGAAAGCTTGCTGTGTGTATAGCAGTGTAAAAAGCTGGCTTTAACAAGGACACAACAGTGCCTTGTGTTGATGAGAAGTTGCAGTTAACCTTTCAGCAAAAGACACAGCACCTTAAGTCCATTTGTTTTGTTGGAGGAGCAGAAATGTTCCATGATGTGTGTTTTCTGTAAAATATGGAACTCCCTGTCAACTGTTTCAATGGCACTGCAGCTGTTGTTTGGGGACCTGACCAGCTATCACAGTGCAATGATATTCAGTTGACCTCTGTAACAGAAGTTAGAGAAAAGTGTGTTATGCTCCCAGACATAGAGACATAGGACAGACTAGCACAGAACTCATAGACAGGAGTCTGTCTATGCCTCGTGGCTGGGTTTCAAGTTACGGGTACACCTCACTGTATGTATGTATTTCGTTTGTTATTGATCATTTTTTTTCACATTTTTTCTTTTACTTTTGTTCTCTACGGTTGAGAATAAGAACTGCTCACCTTTGTTGCATAAACTCAATAAACTGGAAATGGCTTAGATCTGTAGGGAAAAAAACTGTTTTCAATATTGTGAAAATAGTTCTTTGGAAGAATTTCATCTGGACACTTGTAGTGAATTGTGCATTTAAAAGAAAAGGAAAACATTATGAAAACAAATCAACTGCTTTTAGCAGTTTAACAGTGCTGAATGCTGTGACCTATCAGGGATTTCATCGTTTTTTTTTCTTGTTGTTGTTATTGGGTTCCTTTTTGTCACAAGCCTTGTTGTTTGATGTTTACTTGTTAAATTATTCATGGTCGTGTAGGAAGGAGGGTTTGTCAAGAGATAAGTCTCCATGTTAGACATTTGCTGACTCTATACCATACAGCAGAATCCGTGGAACTAAAACATACACTTCCATGAGTATTTCTATTGTTTGTGTTATGTATAGTTTTTATGGTGAAAGTACTTCACAATAATGTATTTCTTTCTGGTTTATATACTGTATTCCTTTACTCTTACGGTTATGCATTTTTTAATCTCATGTTTGACAAAAATTTTGTTTGTCTATGCTAAAATAGTTTTGTTAAATAACAATTCATCATGGCTGTGTTTACAGTTTATTTATAGAACAGTTGTTCAACTGAAATGTTCTATCATAAAAATAAAATCAAGTGAAGTCTCACAATGTCCTATAAGAGAAAAGAATTAAATAAATGAATTATAAACTGTAGAATTATGAAGAATAAAATATGTGCAGAATCAGGTATATTCAGTTAATATCTTCCAGTGGGACTATATTTCCATACTGCCAAGACTGGCATTCAAGAGGAGGATATGTGTTAGTTAGTAGTCAATGGGAGATGGATGTGTGTTAGTAGGGCACTTTGAGAAAAGAAATATGTTAGTAGGGTGCTGGGAGAAGGAAATGTGTTAGTAGGACACTTTTGGAGAAGGAAATGCATTAGTAGACACTGGGAAAGGAAATGTGTTAATAAGACAGTGGGAGAAGGAAATGTGTTAGTAGACAATAGGAAAAGGATATGTGTTAGTAGGACATGGATAGAAAGATATGTGCTAGTGGGATAGTGTGAGAATGGAATGTGTTAGTTGACAATGGGAAAGGATGTTTGTTAGTAGGACACTTTGGCAGAAGGGAAAGTTGACACTTTGGGAGAAGGGAATAGTAGACAATGGGCGATGGATATGTGTTAGTGGGACACTTTGGGAGAAGGGTATGTGTTAGTAGACAAAGGGAGAAGGAAATGTGTTAGTAGACAATGGCAGAAGGAAATGCATTAGCAGGACAGTGGGGAAAGAAATGTGTTGGTAGGACAGAGGGGGAAGGATATATGTTAGTAGGACAGTGGGAGAAAGATATGTGTTAGTAGGACATATTGCGGGTTGCAAAAGATAAATTACATCATGACATAGCAGCACATCTATTTTATTGTATATGAGGGGAGGGAGATAGCAGAAAAACTGGGGTGGGGGGAGAGCAACTGTTTCTTCTGCTGGAAATCATGTTCTGCGACAGCATACATGTTGACAGGTTGTTAGTTCGCCAGAATATTTTTTTATTTCTAATATTTTTTTTTAAAATTGAATTGTTTTGACTGGAAAAAATGTCTGCCCTTTGCATAAAACTGGCACAGTAAGTTGTATCTGTGATGTGAAAAATTTTCTCCTTTGCTGCGTCAGTCTCATGTAAAGCAGGATGATTTCAGTATAGTTTACAGCTTTGAAAAGTTTTGTTTGGTTGCAGATATATATTTTACAATATATTTTAAAAAAATAATGCAACCATGTAATGCGTTCATTATTCCACAGCCCTCTGTAGCAGTTTGACAGTTCACCATAAACCTTTGAACTTAGTTTGTTCCTTTGTGTGTTTACAGATGTTTCCCTTGATAACTCACTGCATGCTGGGAAGCTGCTGAAGCTGGAATTCTTGTAATCATTTGTTGTTTATTCTTAAGAAAATGTAGGAATTTTTTTTTTTAAAACACTTATACTTACAATGCATGAAATAATTTAAAACTCTAATTAACACAGTAATTCAATATTATTTTTTTACAAAGAGCACCAGAACTTATAGTTTCAGTCTCCATGATGGCTGTGTAGTATCTGCACAGAACTAGAGCTGTAAATTAGGTTATGTATGTTATATTGGTCTGTACATACTGTACCATGTAGTAGGAAAGATTACATGTATGCCTTATAAAATAAATCTCTCCTCAGCTTGTACATAAAACAGCAGCATGTTTGTGTGACCTGTACTTAACTCAAGTGTCTGTTTCTAACAGCTATATGGCCTTCGGTCAAACTGACTTTCAAGGCAGCAAAGGAAGTCTACTCAGCTTATTACCAACTGAAAGAAGTTCATCCTGGCTCACATGTACAAATAAGCAAACACCTGGTTCTCTTATTTCTTTATATAATTATGTGTAGGAAATCTATTTAGAATTATTGTTATTATCTAGGTTTTAGAAATTTGTATTTAACACACTTGTGATCTCTAACCCTTGGTTTGTTATTTTTCATGATTGTTTGCATCGGTAATCTGATTTCTTAAAGTAGAATTTGAACGAGGCAGCTTTTATTCTTGGTTCAGGACAAATGTGACCTGGTCACATAATAATTAATCATCATAATATTCAGTTTTAAGGACTGCTGAATCATAGGTACCGCAGCATCCATTACTTTTCTTGTGACGATGATGTATAAACAGTAGACCTCTGCATCTAGTGCAGCCTACAAATGTGAGAAAGTCACCTCAATACCGTTTTATGTTGTGTAGCATACAGCATTTATCTCCCCTACCTGTGTATAATGAGTATGTACTATGTAAAAGTTGCTGGCGTTAGTGAATGTTACACATCCACATATTTACTTATGTACACCATGGTACAATACATACATAAATGTACTCACTTAGACCTAGATAATGTATAATGTGTAAATATCTTGTACACAATGTCTACCATGCATATTTGTTGTTTTTCCCTTATTTTTTTATTTTGTGTGCATGTGTGTATGTGTGTGTGTGTGTGAGAGATTCATTCCCTCTCCCTTCTAAATTCTGCTCCCTGAATCCACTTCATTTTCTTTTCCTGGTCCTTTGGCAGAGCACCATAATTGTTGTTTAATTTGTTGATGTTGGTGTTAGAGTTTGTTTTCCACATGATGCCAGGTATATTTATAACTCTGATCACGACAGTTACTTTTGCTTTGTTGTTTCAGTTATAATCATTCATTTGCCACACAGGGTTTACTTCTTTAAACTTGGTAAACTTGATACCTCAGAAAAATAGGGAAATGTTATACCTCATTATGCCATGTGTGGCATTCAGTTGGGTGGTATTTATACTATTTGTAGCTTTGTGTTGGGTTGTATTTTATTACTGTTGGCAGCTGAAGCAGATATATATATATATATACATATTAAAAAAAAGGTGAATGTGTGTTTGTATAATGTATAATGTCAATTTTTACTTTTAACAACAACTGAAAGAAATTCTGTCTTAATCCTATCTTAGATTTTCATTGACTGCATTTTAGTCTGTTCTTTTGATATTGTTGCCATAACTCTCAAGAAACAAATGGCATCTTTTATAATTTCAAATCAGAATGGTACTGTGAGTTAATTGTTTTTAAGATCATTACAAGATATATACTCATCTGCATATGGCACTGCGAGTTAATTGCTTTTAAGATTATTACAAAATACATATACTCGTCTGCATGAATTTAATTATTAAAGTGGTAAACTAAATTATTAAAGTTCAGTCAGATGAGGCTATCAGTTTATAAGATTATGGATGTCGTCTATTCACTCTCATAACTAAAGGTTTGAGGAATTATTTTTGTTGCAGCTTATGAATCATCTGTCTGAAAGGCCTTACATATGCACATATACTGATTAAGTTATATTTCAATTTGTTATTGATAAACCTATTTGAGAGCTCATTGAGTTTGAGACAGGTACTGATAAGAAGGGCTAAGAAGTGCCTCTTGTGATCTGAGGATTTATATTATCTTCCCACACATATTACACTTCTTTCTGCAGACCGAGTCAACAATTGGGTGGCATCTCCACAATTCACCCACCCCACCCCCATCCTATGCTAACTGTCATATTACAAGTATATACTTAACAGCTAACACTGACCTCTCATAAGACCCTAAAATACACTATGAGGCACCCACACGATTTTCTTTATGTCCGACTTCTTAATTTTTCCACAATTTCACCCCCCATTCATAGTGCTAGAAATCTTCCAAATTACATGTATAACTAAGAAGTTGCGGGTGAAAAATAAAATAAAATTTAGACACTTGCATAGACATACAGTAACAACACACTTCAATAATATTCTCATTTATATCACTGCCCAGTGAATAATGTTGCATTTCTGACAGCTTAGAAAATCTAACAAATGTCATCACTGTCCTTTGTAAAAGTCAGTTTGTTAACCAACAGGTAGGATTCCTACAAATATTATACTTGCCAAACAGCGGGGGAAAAATAAAAACTTTTTTACATCATGAAGTGAGGAGAAAGACAAGTATCCAAAATTACTTGAAAGTTCATCTTTCTGGATTATCTCCCCAATACACACAGCCAGGATGTGTTATGACAGAGACAAGGACGTGTTGATTCCTTACAAATAAATGCATTTTTGGCTTGTTGATGGGTATGAAGATGATGTGAAGGTTTACCTAGAGTTCTAAATCACCTCAGAGTGAGCTGGAGGTAGAAGATGGAAGGTAGGAGCAAAAGGTGTTGCCAGTATTTCTGCATCACACCATCTCTTATGTCAGTTCGTCTTGTCATTTCCTTTAATATACTTATCAGACTCTTCTTCCTTTTCATTAAATATTCAATTTTAACTACATCAGTTTTATCAGCCTTGGCTGACTAAGGTTATGCCATTATCATCTGTAGCAATCTCTTACCACATTAAATCATACTACAAAATACATCACACAATTAAATATAGTTAAACAAGTGTAGCGTTCTTCACAAAGTTAAATACACTTGCCTCTGACACAGCAGCATTTTTTGATTTTTCAAAAATGTCATTTTCAATTGTCAGTCATGAAGTATGCTTTGTTGAACCTCACTCACTCATGTCAAACTTGCCCAACTTAGCTAATCTGCCTTGGGGTGAAGAGCACACCAGTGGTTTGAAAGATGTCGGTCTATTGAGTGACATTCTAAGTAGAGATGGCCATTCTTTTTATGTCATCTTCCACTCACTTTCAGAATTAATCAGAAATATATGTTAGTACCTCTCTTAATGTGCAGAGTGCAATTTACTACCTCATGCACAAATTAGCTATGAAAACACTAAATAATAAGAATGAAATATACTACAGCTACAAATATTAAAATTCATATGATTACTTAAATGAAATATGAAGTTAAGTGGCAGATTATCACCAGAGTTAGTTTCTTTGGTTGCTTTTTTTTTTTTTTTTACATGAACTGCTTCCATGTTTTAATGAACTCTTTTAAATCCGGTATTGGGCCCTTAAACTCAAAGATGTCAATATATATATAATTCGTAAAGATCAAATATGTTGCATCGTTACACTTTCCATATGTGAGGCAAGTCTGACAATTTATATTATTTGTTGTTCTTTAAAGTCTTGAGATTAAAATACTTTAATTTCAGCCAGCAAATCACCAATACTTCAGTCCATTATGCCCGTTCAGAGTGTTATCACACGCTAGTAAAGTCAATAACTGTTATCAAAATAACTTTTTCAAGAGAGTGATATTGATATTGCCCCAACTGTGTCAATTTCTTTAGACTTACAAAGTATAGCAAAAATTAGAGCCATGACTATTAAAAATAATAAGAAGAATAATTACTGTGCAATAATAAGTGTTATAGAGCCTTCCTTTGTTTTGTTTAATTCTTTATTCTCAGCTTTTCTGATGGAACTGCAAATTGACTTATATATAGAACTTGTACCAGCCATCTGTAATTCAATACAGTCTTGTCATTATTCTCATCATATAAGAAACTATCTCGTCTATTATCTGGTACTAGAACTTATGGCATATTTCTGTGTGAATCAGTCGAAACTGGTTCTGTGTTTTCTTGTGAATTAAATGTGTATTCTCTCAGTATCCACAGGATTTGACATTAAAGTTACCAAAGAAAGGTCTCTGTTGCAGATGCCACTTCCCTTTAACATGCGGCTCCAGTTGACAAGTCTTCTTGTAGACCTAATGAATTATATGTTTGCTTGCTTTACACTTCCCTAGTTTATGGTCTAATTTATTACATGGTTGTAGCTGGTCACATTCTTTAGAGTCTGGACACTGTCAGTTACTAGTAATTTTTAAACTTAAAGTATGTGGGTGGCTGCTTACATTTAACTTTAAAATATTTATAACCCATTTATGGTGTGTTTCCAAGGAAGTAAGCTGAAAGGAAAATTTACTTTAAATTCTAATCTTAAAATTTTATTTCACTTAGTAATACGCAGTCCTTAGTCTTTGCATCTAAATGTGAATGTTCTGAATATAAGATAGTTATTAAGCTTTAAATCTTCGTACATTATAATTAATAAAATTAATAAATAAATAATTATTCTTTGATAATTTATAATCATTGTCTATTTTTAGTTCTATTACATCATTTTTGTTTCTTAAAATAGATGTTCTTATATTTTATTTATCTATTTTTTAATTCATATTTTTCTGTTTGAAAGAAATCCATTTAAAAGTCAGAAAATAATCCAAGCACATTGCAGATTTTTTAAAAATCATTTATATATTGCCATTATATTGGACTAAATTACTAGTTTCAAAAATGTAAGACTTACAGCATTTTTATGTGCATGTGTAAATGTATGTTTTTAAGTTTTTCTTCATTGAAATCTACATTATGCAAAATACAGACAGTTGTTATTAGGGCTTTTGTGCTTGTTTTTATAAAAACAAAACTTGAGTCTGACAAAGTTGTTTATGATAAATATTACTGAACTTTCTTTTATTTTTATTATTTGTTAACGTACTGTTGAAGACAAAGCTCTTGATATTTTCTATACTTAATTGTATGTTTGTTAAAACTGTGACTTTCATGCTATTTATTGGTGTTTTTTTTACAATCAAATAATGATAATAAATGTTCTGAAGAAATTTAGAGAAATTTTTTTTTTTAATCACAAAATTTAGAGGAAAGGGAATATTTTGTAATTAAATTTATTAAAAATTACTTATGGGGGAAGAAAGGAAAAGAAAATGTTTATAGGTATACACATGCCAGATTTATTTGTGATGTGGGTTTTGATTTTTTTTGTTTGTGTAGTGGGTGGGGGGTGGGTTTTGATTTTTTTCTTTTGTTTTTGTGTGGTATGGGAGCAGATTTTTTCCCATGGTGTTAAAGAGACTGCAGTTTGTAATTGGGTAAAATTCATATTACTACTATATGGTACTGACACTAAGAAATCCTAGAAAAGGCCCTAGTATTATGTGGGTGTTCCTCTCTCTCCTTTCTTCATAATTGGCTTGATGCTAATTGCCATCCTGCTTTTTAAATGTGGACAAAATAGATTTTAAACTCCTGGTAATTTATATAGTCACATAGTGGATCTTGAAAACTTTAGGTTATGAGAGCAGATTTGAAGATTTGTAAGGTGTGTATTTTTAAAAAAAAATATTTTCATAATACTTAGAATCCAAGGTTGCTTGGAAAAAGTTTACTTGGAAAATAATTGAAAGGGTTACTTCTGCCAAGAGAGGCAATTCAGGACCTTGAAAGATTCTGTAATTTTAGGTTTTATTTATGTCCCCTTTCATAACACTGAAACTATGAATGCTTTAGTGCATTCTTTTGGGAACTGTTTTAAATAGTTTGTTTATCAACAAAATTTATGTACAGACTAGCATACAACCACACATTTGCTTCTGTTAGAAAGTTATGCAATTTTCTAATCAGGTAAATTTGTGTTACTTTTTATTTTTGTAGTTGAATATTTGTCAATGTTCTTATTTGACATCCTGATTAACTGGTTTTATTGATATGATTATTATATTGATCATATACACACACACACAATGTAAGTATCCCCTTCATTATAGACCATTTTAGGACATGGGTAAAAAAGATTATACACAACATCAGCAGCATAGAGAGGTATGACTTATTTTTTTGTTTGACTGGTTCTGCACAATTCCAAAGTAATTAAAGGTTAACTTGCACAAAGATTTGATGATCACCTGTATTTGTACAATATTCCTACTTTTAAGCATGGTCATTTCTTGTTTATTTTTATTTATAAACTGTACTCTGCAATTTAGTTTTATTTACTTAATTATAGTTCAAATGTAATTCAGATTTCTGAATGATGTTAAGTTTCTGATTACATCATAAAAATTAGTTATGACTTAAGAAAAATAGTTTTGATTTAAATACTTTAGTTATAACTTAAAAATTAGGTACAACTTACATACTTTAGGTAAGCATAATCCCTGATCAGATTTAAATGTTAGCTTCCCCAAATTAACTGGTTTTAATTTAACTTGTCACTGTTGGGTATATAGTCAACAAACTTGATTCTGCTATTTCTCCTTGAATATGATGCTTATGTATTATCCCCATTATTAATTTAATGAAAATATATATGATGTTTATAGAAGTATAATAATTTTAATGAAAATGTATGATATTTATGGAAGTAATACTAATTTCATATACGGTGTTTATGGAAGGCCAGAATAGGTTCATGTTAAAACCTAATAAACTAATAAAATGCAAGTCAATGTGTTTAACCTGTTGGGGAATAGTCAAAATGTAAAACAAATCCCTTATATATATATATATAAGTGCTTAAAATTCCATTAAAATGCAGACTATTATACAGTTGCCTCAATTTTATGATGTATCAAATATACAGGTATTTGAGTTAGCCAAAATGCTTGCATGTTTTTTCTAAATTGCGAATGTTCATCTGCTAACATGAGATAACATGAAAGGCCATGAGTAAAACTACATGAGAATAATGTTTTTAAAATACAGATTTTTAAAATACAGACTACATAAAATTGTACTTAATTCTGTACAGTGTCTAAAGAATTTGACATTCATTGAAAGATTTACCCAAAGTTCTATTTTAAAAATAAAACTCAAACAGTTTGTTTAGTTTGAGAATATGCACCATTACAATATAGGAATCATGTAGGAATTTGCATATAAAAACATTACTATGAATAATAATAAATCAAATTATTTAATTATTAGTATTCTAAAATATAAACAAAACTCATTGTTTATCATACATGCTTTTGTGCATACATCAGTAATGAACATTTCTCACTTCCTAAAATTTTCTTTCTCATTGTATTTGCATTTTCTGATCATGTGAATTAATTCTTGCAGCCTAATTAATTGGATTGCTTGAAATTGCTAAATCTCTAGCACTATTGAATTTTGTTATTCTTTATTGATTTTTAAGTTACACTTTGAACTGCTCAGCGTTCTTGTATTGGTAAAACAGACATATATGTGCACACACATACAAACACAATTTTCCTGCACTGCTCTGTTAAAACATCATTTTGCACATATCATGCATACACTTTGGGCTGTCTGATTTTACATGTACATACATTTTTCCACTGGCATTTGTTATTTTACTCTCCACTATGTTTCACTTTTATAAAAAAAGTTGAATGTTATTGTAGGTTTACCTTTAATAATAGAACTTGGTTCTCAGTGACTTGGTATTTATTTTATTAATGAATATGGCACTAAAGTAGATAATATATATATATATATATAATTACTTTTTACCATTGTTTTGTTGCATTACTGACAATACTGTTTATAGTTAAGACACTTTTCATTTGTTTAAGGAAAGGTTGTGTTAATTCTTTTGCATCTGTTTAAATCTGGGCCAGTGTTAATTTAATTTTATTTTTTCCTTCCTTTTTCTCAGCATAACCTTAGCAATTTATGTGACCTTTGAAATTTGTGTCACCTTGGTCATTTATGCATTGGAAAAGCAGCATTTTTCAGGATTTTTCCTCTGAGCTGACCTGATAGTCTGCACAAGTCTGGCATTTCCAGTGAGAATACAGTCACTGATCTGTAGCTCAGTACATGTCAAAGCATTGGCTACTGTTTGTCAGTTATTTAACTGTTCATACTCCAGTACCTCACGTGAATTGTAACTGCAACCTTGGCCACTCTAATCCTCAGTTGGTTTGTTCATTTGTTCTCAGTGTCACCCAAACTGACAATCATGATCTGCTACACAAAATCTCAGGGTTTATTCAGGTTCACAATTTGGGCCTGTTGTACTGTACCTATTGTGCTATGTGTAAATGGGGATTTGATAGGGGAATTTTCTTTAGAATCAGATCTTTAAGTAAACTGTTGCCGTTCATTTTCCTTAACACACCCATGTGCACATGCATATACCTAGATCTGATGCTATTTATTTTGAAAGAGGAGGTGTGAAAAGCATGGTTCATGCCACCAAGACAATGAATTTATTTGGGGTCTTAGGGAGAGTTATTTTTGTTAGTCCAGCATATATTAATGTTATCTCCCTTAGAATTGAGTGGAATGCATTAAGTAGTACAAGGTGAGAACAAGTGTATAAAAAATAGTTTAGGTGGGTTTTTTTTTTTCATGAAGCCCAAAATGTTTGTCATAGAAATTTGTATTATTGACCCATCTTTGAATCTCTCACTTTGTATTCTTTGTCATATCTGTGTGTTACGAGAAAGTTGATAATGCTCTACAGGTATGTCTCCTTTTGCTGAGCAGTTCTTCAGAGGTCCGAGCAGGGTTGGGGTTGGATGGTTGGAGCACATAGCATGGACTTTACTGTGCAGCATTAAAAATGTGGGTTGGTTGTTATTAGTTTGTTGTTGGATTTTTTGTGTGTGCATGTGTGCAGGATTCAGTATTAGAATTAAACACCTATCCCCAATGACGATTTAAGAACCCTGTATATTCACATGTTGTCAGTTAAGTATATTGTTATGATATTACCTTAGACAATTACTGATCTTTCTGTTCAGTGTCACTGTTGATTTTTTCATTACAATGACGCTGACATTGTGTGTAATAAAGTGATATAAATTATTGACTTGGGCTGGACTTGATCCTTCTTTTTTGGATCTGTGCACGTGTTGATTGGTTAACATGAATATCATCACGTGTTGATTGGTTAAAATGAATATCTTTGCTTCAACTAGGCATAGTACCACAGGTTGGACATCCATGCAGAACTGCACAATGGACATCTTTGTGGAGCATGGACATGTGTAGAAACAATAGAGCTGTACAATGGACATCTATATATTCATTAGACCTGTACAATGGACATCTATGTACACTTTTAAAAAAAAAATGATTGAACCGTGTCGTATCTTGTCCAAAAACTAACTTTTTCTTTTGTGTCTTACTGAGGAGCAGAGAAATGTATAGTCTGTAAATATATAATTTATAGGTCAGTGCCTGTCAGTTGTATGGGATTTACTAAGAGGGCATAATCAATGATGTCATTTGAATCACATTAGACCAATTTTGATGAATTGTCTGCAATACTGGTTTGAGATGTAAATTCCTAAATATTGCAAAATGGATGACAATACTGATATTATTTCTTTTATATTAAGTGCGGTAATTAATTGACACCATTTAGACTATACAGTATTAGAAACATTTTTCCTTCATTCAGTTTTACAGATTACAAGTGTACACATTTATCTAGATAATGTTGATTTGTCTGTCTTTTTGGTACAAAACATAATAAACCATCTTTGTTCTATAACTTTCTTTTTAATTCCATATGAATGTGAGCTAAACATGGCATTACTACATGTATTTGCAAAACAAAAACACAAATACCCAGTTACATTTACACACTATTCCATCCATCAGAAGAATGTAATAAACTATAATGAATATTTCTGTGGTTTAATGAAAGCAAACAAAAAAAATGTTCTTATCTGAAAGTCTAGGCAAAAATGAACTTGATAATTTTTCAAATTGATCTTTTTAAAAGTAAACTTTACAACTTAACCATGGATGACTTCACTCTATAACAATTTTAACTGTGCATATATTTAAATACAATGTAAATTTTTAATACAAGGTGTAAATTAAACTACACAAGACACTGGGTTATGATTAAAGTCTATATTTATCCTTATTGCAGGATCTTGAACTACAGAATTATTACATTAAGGGATCTTGAACTACAGAATTATTACATATACATTATAGGATCTTAGTTAAAGTGTACATGTTCAAAAGAGGCCTCAATTAAAATCTAAGTGATTATATCTGATTGATTTAAATTATTCTAGTGTGTTATCACACATCAGTATGTTTATTTATGTCATTGTTCACTCATTACTGTTATTAACTGTATTATCCTAATGAAGGCTATTGAAAAATCTCCACATACACTTGATTTTGACTGAAATCTGCTTGACACTAGGTTCATATTTTAACTCAAGATTTTCATCTATTGACATTATATCTTGATTTAAGTCCAACTAAATTTTAACTCTTGATCTTAATTATATATCTAAACTAGTGTGTCAGTGATAACATCAATAAACCTTATCAAAAATAGTCTAATCGCTTATGCAAAGCCTTTATATAAACTGCTTAAGGAAAAAAAAAACATTAAAAATGAACCTATGTGCAAATTAACAAATAAGTGTTTACAAAAGAAATGAAATGGAGTTGCTAATGTGCGCTTTGAACATTGTGCTAAAGACTGCTGTTTTGACAAACATGCTGCCTGCTTAGGTTCTCGAGCACCATAGTTAAGGGCACAACTAGCTTACGACAGTTCTAAAATAACAATACACATTGCACATGAAAATAAGTGTTTCTTCGACTCCAGACTTTGGTTCATCTAAACGCTGTGGAAGACTGATTCTTTAACTGCAGACCTGATTGGATAAACTGATAAAGTAAAATTATTACTGGGAGTAGGCCTATTTTTCAAGTTATCTGAAAATATACTGCTCCAGAAAATTTTGTACAAATGACACCATTTAAAATAATAGTGTCTGACCAGTCTGGGGTTAAATAGAAAAAGAAGTTGTCAACAAGAATGGTGTCTTAAAAAAAACAATTAGATGTGCTATGTGGGTTTACAAAGTAAAACTGAAACAGGCATGCGGCTCATATTTTGTAATTAAAAGTTTTGAATTTTAGCAGGAAAAGCATTTATTTTTTTCAAATTAGTCATGACAAACTTGTAAAGCTGACAACAAAAATTGTCACATTCAACTGGTAGCTTACATCATTCTATTTTTAACAGCAAGCCACTTCATATCAAGATGTCAACCTTTACTAATTAATCTAGTTATAATTAGATTTTTATTAAATGCATTAAGTTGCTTGAAAACGGATTACATGAAAATTAGTTTAATTAACTTAAATATACGCCTGCAATTCATCTAAAGAGGGAGATGTGTGTGGCCTGATCATCTTGGCTAGCGTCAGTTATAACGCGGGCAGATTGTTATTTTCCCCCTCCTTTACACGCCCCAAAGCAATTGTTCAAGAGCTCAAACGGCATTTAGTATGATTAGCGGTTCGGGCCACAATTCAAGTTTGAATTCTACCAAGTTGTTAGTTTATCGAATGTACCACGAAGCTTAGTACATCACGTTTTTCTTTTTTTGGCTTGCAGCGATAGGCTAACATTTTTATTTAGTAATCTAAAATTTATAACTTCTTCACTCACGGTTTGGGGATAGAGTTCAAGTTTATTGAGCTCAGTTACTTAGCGGCTTGTGTCATTAACAAAGGGTAAACAATATGTGTGTGTGTGTGTTTGTGTGTGCAATCATTGATACTATAAGTAGTTGTTGAAAATATAAATAAAAATAATTGTTGGAATTAGACATGTGTTAACCCTTTATTGTCTTTCTTTGCAAAGGATAAGGGATGCGAAGTTTCATAGTGAGCGAGTTGAAGACAGAAAACGGGTCTGATAATTCATTGATGACTACAAAAACTAAAACAAAAATCCAGTTTTAACAAAATCTACATTGATGACAACTGACTTTTCATGAAGTCAGCTAGAAAACTGTTTGAGAATATCTTCTTTTTTTTTTTAAACTCTCCGCATATTTGCAGATTAGCCAGTGGTGGATAAAAGGCCTAGGGTACTTTTGCGGACATATCAGTATCGTCAGTGGTCATTTGCCCAGGAGAAGTTGACATTTCAAATATAGGCCTCTGAGGTGAAAGATATATGGTTCAGTGTTTAATCATGACCCAACTAAAGTGTTTGACAAGCTAAGAGTTTGTCTTAACTATGCTTGAATTGTGACAAACTGTCAGAGAACATTTTATCACAATTGAGCAAGACAAAATAATTTGGCAAACTTAAAAGATAGTTATATCAACCTGTATATACCAACTTTGAATTGTGGTCCGAACTGCTAATTGTACTATGGCTGCAGGGGTCTTTGTTATCTGGATTGACGAACACCACCGCCCGTATCCCCACCCTTTCTATTTCTAAGCTCATACGACTGCTTATATCAAATAGTGTAGTTTTAATCTGTAGAAAGCTGTACTGTGGATTTAAAAGAAAATGTTCCATCTGTGTTTTGCGCACACATGTAATATCCTCTGTAAGAGGCTTTCCTACTGTTTGAAACAGGGGTGAAACTGATTACTTACAGTAATGCAGCTGCAGAACAACCAGCTTGTGCTTATTCTTATACGGTTGCTATACCCAAAATATTAAATTCGTATAAAATACAAGACGCCAGATGTAAATCGTCATTCTTACCTTAGCAACACTGTGTCGCTTGTTGTTGTGTTGGGTGGCAAGCTTGGCACTGTGACAGCTGAAGGATTTTTGCTAGTCGTCGCTACCCCCCACAACTGCTCGTTTGCACGCGCGGCCGTTAACATGGCTGCAAATTACTGGCTCCGGGCTTAGAGGTTATCAGGGTGAACAACGGTACCCACTGCCCATAAGTGGCGATAGAGCAATTTGATGTACTGCACAGTATAAGCCTATGCACCAAGAGGATTATGACTGGGCGAGTGTTGATAGGAGAACAGAATACGTGTCATTAACTGTGATATTTGATTAAGATCTAAATCCCAGCTTTAAGGAAGTTTTCTGACAGGTGTGCTGTTTTCCATGGGATGACAGGTGTGCTATAAAACCATGGGATGGAACAAAACACGATGTAGTCTTACAGTCCACACATCTATCTGCATGTGCATAAATCCTCGGAATTTTTTTTTATTGTTAAAGTAAAATTAATCTAATTGGTACGTTTGAACTGTTGAACAATTCGACATGTGTTTTATTAGACATATAAAAAAAAAAAAAACCCCACTGTAAATAAAAGAGGTACAGAAAACAAAAAAGTCAGTTCAACATTCTAATCCGTGTCACTGTATCTTTCCTAAGTTTGGTTGTGTTCAAGTGTTTATCAAGTTGATAGGAATTATCACTTAATACAAGTAAGTCTCACTTTAAAAAAAAACTGTATTCACATTAGAAATAATGAAGAAATATATGTATTGTAGAAGTAAAAGTATGCTTAAGTGTTTAACAGATTTTCAGCAGTGAATTCATTAGCAATTTAAAATCTGAAAAGTATGTATTTTTAGTTCTGTTTTAATTTTGAACTAAATAATATAGTGCTTTTATGATTAAACTATTAGATTTTATTGTTTAAAAGGCATCTATAAAGTATAAATCATGTATTATAAACAGGCTGCAACAAATTGATTCTTTCACTGATCTGAACAACTAAAATAAAAGGCAGTAATCATGACTAACCAAACAGGTCAGGTAAGAGTATTACCTTATAATATCTGTAACTTTATTTTGTGATAAGACATTTATATAAGTTGGAAATTGGATAATGTGTTTATTATAATATCATAATGTCACTAATATCTGATTAGATGAAGAAAACCAGTAGTTCTTTTATCATCCAGTGATTGAAAACATGAGAGAAGAAAGAAAACTTAATTTACTTCACAATTTACCAACTTATTTGGCTTGAAATAGATTTTTAAATTTTTTATTATTTTTTTTTCTGTTTTGAATATTAATTGTTTTGATTTGTCAGACAAAAGGTGAAATGCAGACAAATCTTTGGACAGACAATACTTAAGTTCAACAGATAAGTCCCTTGACCATCAGACAGGTTAATGAAAATGAATTTGTTGCACCCTTTTAAATAAATATTTATGTTCTTTTAAGAATCAAGAGTGCTGCATCAAAAATAACAATGTATATCAATATTCAAGTTGTGCTCAGACATTTGAATTTTATTAAAAGCACTAACATGGTGTGATTTATTCATTAGTTTTCAGCAAATCTTTATTGAATTACAGTAGAGAGCTCTAGTTAGATACATTATAGGACAGTTCTGCATAATTATATTTGTTTAGTTATACTTTTGAGCAATAGCTGTTTAATTTATAATTATAATTCTTCAGTGTACATTTAGAGTGTAGATGTTTAATTTATGATTATACCATATATAGCTGTTCATATGTACTTGTAGTGATAGATATAATAATATTTGATCAGTCACATTTGTAATGATAGATATTTAATTTATACTTATAGTTATACAGATGAACTTTTGAACACAGATGTTTCATTTATGATTATAGATGTTCACTTGTACTTTTAGAATTAAAGTGGTAGATGTTTAATTTATATTTATATTTGTTCACTTATTCTTTTATGATATATATTTAATTTATGATTATAGTTAAAGTTTGTATCCATTAAGGAAACATTGTTGTTGATTTAAAAAATATATAAGAAAATATTGTTTTATTAGCATTATTATATCTATTATTAAAGACTCCTAAGTTTATAAACTATAATTTATGCTATTTGTTTATTTATTTTAGTATTGTTGCTATTCTCAGATACAGCTTTGAAATATAAATCTAATTTTTATAGTCATTGAGTGAAGTCTCACCAACAAAAATGGTTGATATCTCAAAAGTATAATCCAAGAGAGAAATAGTAAAAGTATTAAAAGCTCTGAACTCTGTACCACTGAATGTGTCTGTATAGTAATTAGTATTGTATTTGTAGAGTATTAATAATTCAGTAGGCTCCTATTATCACTAATATCAGGCTTTGGGACAAACACTGAGGCACAACTGTTACATTGTTAGTATATTTTACTGAAGATTCAGACATTCATTTTAGTTTTAACATATATGATATAGTCTGTGTTCATTATCTGTAGGCTTACTTTAATTCTTAACAAGGTGGTAAAATGACATACATTATTTTATATCCTTTGCACATTATTTATATATGTCACTTATAATTATAGAAGTCAAAAATACTAAACATTCAGTATATATAAGTATTATAATTTATATAGTGAGTGTTTAGTATTTTTGAGGTAGATGGGTTGGGGTGAGTCCTTCACACATCAGTCAAAACTGGAAATATTTTAAAACAACAGATTGGGAACAAAACAAATCAATGTTTTCTTAATGGTATATTCACATATATTCAAAAATCAAATGGTATCTAATTAAGTTTATTCTAGCAAAATTAATTGTAGAATATTATAAACATAAACAAATCTTTTAACTGTTCTCTTGTAAATTCAACTTAGCAATTAATTGCATTAATCAGCTACTCATTTATAGTTATGGACTAGTTGTTTTATAATACTTATAGAAATATGTATAAACTGTAAATATTTATTAAAAGTATACTCTTGCAGGTAGTTTTGTATATTTATTTAAAAGATTAATGTGCTTAATGTGATTAATCTCCACTTCACAGCACATTCATAGAAAGATCAACATGTTCACATCACACTTATAGAAAGATCAACATGTTCACAGCACATTCATAGAAAGATCAGCTTGTCACAGCACACTCATACTAGAAAGATCAAGATGTTCAGTGGACCTGAAGAGTACACTCAGCTGGATCTCAAACAGTTTGGAGGCCATAAAGATGAGGTAGGAGTTTTAATGGACTTTGGAGTTTAAACAGTTTGGAGACTGGCTTGTGAAACACTACAGAATACAAACTGACTCTTTGTTGACATCATTTTCTGAATAAGCACACTGTGATGATTTTATAAATGTTGTTTAACACTAAACAGTAATTAGTGTAAATCTGTATGACATTTTTCAAAAATTTGCAGAATCAGTAAAACACCCATTTTAGATGTTACTTTTCTTAATGAGCCAGTTCATGTTGTTGCAACGAAATACAAGGCTAAAACAAGGATGGAGACAACTGTTTGTACTAGTATAACAGAGTTTTAAGTTGGATACAAATATCAACAAGATGTGTACACTTGTTGGGTACCCTGGTGTCTGCCCTACCCCTCTGGAAGGGAAACAAAAAAGACATTTTAAAGTTAAAAGAGATTTTTGTAGCTGTCATGAAATGACAATCAAAATGAAGTAAGTAAATAAAAAATAGTTTTATGAACTATTGCAGAGTTTAAAATAAATCAAAGTAGCATCCCTTTCCTGTTCATATTACTTATTTTTATTTAACTATCAAAAGATATGTTGAATTCAATTATCCAGTGGAAAATTAATTTGTCTCAAGCAGATTGAATCCAACAAAAATTTAATTTGTTTTATGATTGAATCCTGGCTAACCAATAGAAATTTCATTTGTCTCAAGGCAGTTTTGAATCCTTAGCTATCTATTGTAAATTTCATTTGTCTCAGGCAGATTGGGTTATTAGTTGCCAAAAAGAATTTTCATTTTGTCCCAAGCAATCAGAAAAGTAGAATTCTATTATGTCCTTCTTTCAAAATATTGTTACTGTTATTGTATCAGTAAATTTTTTAATTTGCTTTTAAAAGTTAGTTCCTTTTAATATTGCTATATTGCATTATTACTATAAAAAATATCAGTTACATTTCACCTATCCTTGTGTTATCAGGTGAATTGTGTGGCATTCTCACCAGATTTCCAGATTTTGGTCACTGGATCTGATGATCAGAGGGTCCGCATCTTTAGCACAGCAACAGCTGATTGTGTTTGCAAACTGAAGGGTCATGAAGGTTAGTTGAATATTAATAATTGTGATGCCAGTGCCACTTAGTCAATAGATATGATTATTATTAATTAATTAATCATTCACAACTACATGTAATTACAAGTGATGAGAATCTTAATATATTTTATTAATGATCCTCTCGTCTCTCTCACCTATAAATTACAATTCTGTCAGTTGTGGTATAAAGATAGCAATCATATCAATCTTCAAATAATCAACAATTTATTGTTACAGCTTCACAATAACGGTCTTCCATTTTGCCATTCATTTCGATGTGAATAAAAGTTATATTACTTGCAATTTAGAGTTTCTGTTCAACAAAAGTTTTTCACACTTATAAAGAATCATGGCACCGTACAACATGCGCACTCTACAAATTGCATCATCATAAATTTACTTATAGAACACTTACTAATGCCACACAATGCATCTCTATAAAAAGGAATACATGCATTAGTGTTCATTCATACAAACAGTCAAAAATTAAGAAATAACAAAATCTTTAAACATTCTAATTAATGAAACATTCCTATTAATAAAATATTGTAATTGATAAAATATTCCTGTTAATAAAATATTGTAATTAATAAGACAATCTAATTGATAAAACATTCTTACATAGTCAATATATATCCATACTATTCCCTATGCTAGATTCTTTGATAGCTATGGCAACACACAAATTCGATCTTTATTAGTATGATTTGTAAAACACTTTGAACTGATTTGTTGTGAAAATTAAATGTTAGAAATCAGTTCCTCTGCTTACTACTACTGCTTCTGCTACTACTACTACATTATTACTACAACACTACTGCAGCAATTTTAACACTACTACAACTGCACTGCTAGTGCTACAATATTCCTATTAAAAGTATTAGTGCTACGTCTACTACTACAACTGCACTACTACTACTACTACAATATTCCTATTAGTGCTAGTGCTACGTCTACTACTACAACTGCACTACTTCTACTACTACAACAACATTATTACTACTACCACTACATTACTGCTAATACTTTTACAGCATTACTAATACCATTCAAACATAATAAAACTTTTAGCAACTCATAACTATTCTGATATCCATTCAGAATTTAAAACAAAATTTTTTAAAGAAGATATATCATGTTGTGCTTTGGCATTCACTTTATAGAATGATGAAATAAAATATTTTAAGAGAAAAGAAAATACAGTGATGTTGACCATACAAATTGAAACAGGTTCTGTGAAAAGTGTGGCAATTTCATCAAACAGTAAATATATTGCCAGCGGCTCATACGACAAAACAGTGCGATTGTGGCGCACAGCAGTGGGAGAATGTCTACATGTTTTGAAAGGTCAGAATCTGCTTTTACAACTGAGATTGAGTTGTTTATTTTGATTATTGGTATCAGTATCTATAGATTGCTCCAATAGTGTTTATTTAAATTTATTGTTTGATTTACCATCTATTTCCAGTTTTTCCTAAATTTGCAGACATGTATCTTGCCACCATAAAATTAATCACAAGTCATTTCTGCATATTTTGATATATTGATATACTAGACAACAAGCACTTTTCAATGGTGCATTTTGTAAGAAAATTGGATGTTTAGCCACTAAGTAATGGTTAAGATAATGCATGTACCCTTAGGGCCATATTTTGAGAAAAAGATTAAGAATGGTCATCTACAGTCAAATGCTAATTTTCCTTAGCAACCACAGTCAGAGAAGCATTGTGTTTGCACAAACAGACAATATAATAGATAGAAATAGATTTCAAAGTCTTCCTGCAGTATCTCAAGCCATTGTTTGCTTTTGATGATGTATATAAAAAAACAACAACAACCAAATACGCACTTTAGAAGTGTAAGTACATCTATTAGAGATACAAATCCAGTACAAAAAATCAAATTTACTATATAACACTAAACCAATGACAGAAACGTATGAATAACCTAGCTTGATTTGCCAGGGTGGGTGGTGGGTGGTTGTTCTTATTTTTTTGTTTTTATCTAACTTAGTAGTGAGCTATCCACTCTAACCCCATTATCATCAACAGATTCCTGGCTGACATCGTATCCACCAACATAGACTCGGATTTCAAGTTACTAGTCTTCACTTTATTTTTTTAGCTTAGAATGGACAGTTATGATAAGGTCAGCCAATTAAATAAACTCAAATCTAACCATTATAAGGTCAGAATATTCCACTGATTATTAATTATATTCCAATCAATTCAGAACACTACCAGATTGCCTTTAGCACACCAGAACCTACTTTATCAGCCCTTCTGAAGGACTAGATAATAATAGAAACAATACCAAATAGACTCTATCAGCTTGCATGGTGCAGAAACACGCCTAAAGTATTTGACACCCAGGGCAGATTTTTTGGCACCCATGGTGGATCCATCCTTTGCACCCTTTCCCCAAACCAGAACTACACTCTCTCCACTTAAATAGTACATTTTGTTTGATATTATCATGGGTAGACAGCATTTCACACTTCCCCCTTGAGTAGTATACATGTACTATACTCTCTAATGGATTAACATTAATATTATGACTTACTTGTAGCAAACAGCTCATCTGATGGATAGACATTAAAATTATGACCTTACTTATAGTAAACAGCTCTTCTGATGAATAGACATTAATATTATGACCTTATATGTAGCAAACAGCTCACTTTATCAGATTGACTAGACATTAACAGTAGCACTACTGTGTTGTCTGTAACAAACTGATCCCACTTTATCAATATGTGCTCTGGAGACGAGACATTAACAAAAACACTGCCACGTAGCCTTTAGCAAACAACACCCACTTTATCAGCCTATCTGATGGATTGACGCTACCCCTTGATTTAGATATTTGTTTAGAAACACCTGTAAGTTCTTCACCTGAACTAAACTCATATGGTAGATTTTTTATAAGATGCTAGTGCTCTACCTTGGTATCCCCCTATCACCTTTGCCTCAACCCAAATTTAGCAAATTAGGAATTGTATCATTTGCATATTTAAAACTATAGATTATGAAAAGTGTCTTCAGTTAAAATGTTAAATGTTGTTTGATTATATATTGAATGCTCATGTCATGAATAGAAATATACATATAATAAATATAATGAATGCATGCATAATAAATATAATGAATACATACATAATAAATATAATGAATACATACATACTAAATATAATGAATACATATATAATAAATATAATGAATGCATATATAATAAATACAATGAATACCTATATAATAAATATGAATATATATATAAAATATAATGAATACATATATAATAAATATAATGGATACATATATAATAAAAATAATGAATACATATATAATAAATACAATGAATACATATGAAACAAATATAATGAAAACATATATAATAAATATAATGAATACATATGAAACAAATACATGTATAATGAAAACATATAAATATAATGAATACATATATAATAAAAATAATTAATACATAGATAATAAATATACATTTAACTAATATAATAAGTGCATGTGTATCATACATAATAAATAAACGTATAAGAAAAATAACAAATGCAGATATAACAACTATAATGACAAAAATACATTTAAAAATGTTCACTGTGTTTTTTACACATTAGTAATTTTGTTCACATTGCAATAATCTTTTTTCTTTTCACACTTTCTTTTTGATAAGTTTATGTTCTTGTTTACGACCTTTCAGGACATAGCAAAAGTGTTGAAGTGGTGATATTTTCTGGTGACTCAGTGCACCTGTGTTCTGGTTCATGGGACAGAACGGCTATCCTGTGGGATGTGCAGGTGTGTTTCTACGAGTACTCTTGTGCTTTATTAGTGTGAGGTTACATATGTGTGTGCATGCACATGTGTTTTTGTATGAATGTATGCGGTTATGTGTTGTGAGAGCAATTATGTTTTAGGTGCATTATGTGTATGTATGTTTTGTGTGTTTTATTATTATTATTATAAAATCTTAATCTTTATGTAATCACTTAGCAGTGAACGAATATACAAGCATTCCTGGCACTTAAACTAGACTGGTCCTTTGAGAGTGACTGTTCAATCAAGTGCTTTTGTAGGTTGTCTCCTTATGGTCCCTCAAGCAAGCTATTATACAAAATATAGAAATTGGAAATTTTCTCTGTATCCTATGATTATCATTATTTTCCCTGGAAATAGAGAAAAAAATAAAAAAACTAATATATACTTTTACAAATATTCAGAAAATAAAGCACATAGAATATGTTGGCTTATTATACCATTTGTCATTATAAAAGTGAACCGTAGTCATTGTTTACAATCTCATCTTGCATGAGAAAAATAAACAAGAATCGGGTGGTCTGAAATCAGAGTTTGCTTCTATTTGTAATCAGGTCTGTCATTTGATTAAAATGTCTTTATTGTTTTTCAAGTAGAATAACCTCTTTCATATTTTGAGAAATAAGTTGTGTCATTTTACATTGCAGGAGGGTTATGCTATCAAAGTTTTTGTGGGTCACACCAGCCTTGTCCAGTCAGCCAGTTTCTCACCAGACAGAGAACTTCTTGTAAGTATATACATTTCTTGCACTAGGTGTATATCTGACCAAGCAGGAAACTTTTGAACCCATGCTGATATATCTGATTAGACAGAGAACCTCTTGTAAAAATATACTGATTGGGTGTAACTGATTAGACAGGTTTTTTTTATATGTACTACATTAGAGAGAACTCTCAACTCGAGCTAATGATATATATATCTTATATGACTAGACACAGAACTTCAGGTAAGTATGCATGCTGATAGTATATATCCGATTACACAGCAAGATTCTTGTAAGTGCATACTGAGGGTTTATCTGAGAGACTCTTGGAGAAGCATACAGGTGGTCATTAGTCAAATTAATTATGTTTAAATGGGTCATGTTTATTCAAGCTCTTTATCCATAGACAATCATTAGTCAAATTAATTATGTTTAAATGGGTCATGTTTATTCAAACTCTTTATCCATAGACAATCATTAGTCAAATTAATTAAGTTTAAATGGGTCATGTTTATTCAAGCTCATTATCCATAGACAATCATTAGTCAAATTAATTAAGTTTAAATGGGTCATGTTTATCCTCTGTTTCCACTAGGCATCAGGATCATGGGACTTCACTGTTCGATTGTGGGCACTTGGAGACCAGAGTGCATTACCTCCAGTCAGGTTGTTACAGGGCCACAAGGGTAATGTGCATGCTGTAACATTTTCCAAGGATGGCATGCTTGTTAGTATATTTGTACCCAAGTTTGGGCAAGCTTCATATCTGTCAGCGACTACAAGACTGCTTCCTCTGTCTTATTCTTTTTTCTCATTGCCTCACCTGAGTTCAGACTGTATAAGTGCATTTTAGGTGATTTTTCTAACTGTTTATTAATTGTGTGGCCTTTGTACATCAGATGCCTGAATATACAGCAAGAGAAGGGAAATAAGAGATGCTAGTTAATCAAATCTGATGCATGTGTTTTACTTGGGTGGATTGTTGCACACAGTGCAAGATATATGTTTAATTTCAAAGACAGTTGTAATAAATGATACCTTATATTTCTTGCCCCTTATTTATTGCAACTAAAAATATTTTCTTTGAAACATAGTACTATATTACTGCATGCTGACGGAAATGTTTTCTCAAATGGAATACATACAGTTGTAATTGAATAAAGGATAGATCATTTCATGTTAATTATCACTAAAAGTCTGTAAATCAAGTGTTTAAAAAATAGATAGATCTTTTATTTTTCATATAAAAGTTTATAAAGTGTTAATTTTAAAAATAGATTATTTATTTTTAATTATCATATAACAATCTAAGAGTCTATTTCTTTTCTTGTTGCACAAGTTTATAAACAAATACTCATATTAGAGCATTAGAAAGATTTTGTAAAGTGTTTCTAATTAAAAGTTTTTACAAATATACAACAAACTATAGATATTTTAAGTCATGGCTACTTAACAGACCATATAATTTATAAATCCACCTAAGCTTGCTTAACTAAGAACATCACTGTTTCGGAAACGTGTAAAACCATTTTAAAAAAACAATAATTAGCAGTACTTCCAGGTTTCGTTTGTATATGTAGAACATGACATCAGGAGTGTTTATTATTTTCATCAGTCAGTATTACTGGCTGGGGGTGGGAGTGTTGTTCACAGAATAGGGTGGAGTAGGGTGTGGTGAGATGGGTAAGAGGCAAGATTATGAACTAACTCCTGGAAATAGGTTTATTGGATATTTTATTAATGGATTTATTAAAGTTTGCATGAGGTGAACTTCTTATACAATTTTCATTTACTTCTTGTCTTAATTATTTTTAATTATTTTAATTTTACTCATTACCATGCCATTACAATTATCTTATTGTCTTATTACGTTTATTGCCTGTGACCATTTTTTTTTTGTATATCTATTGTTTATTCTGTTTTATTTATCCTGGCTTTCAGTTGTTGTTGATAGCAGTATTAGTTAGATAGCTGCCTTATATTAAGTAGCTTTAATGCATATTACTTTTAAATAGCTTTCCCTCCATTGTCAATGTATAGTTTATTATTATAGTCTTGTTTGCAGTGTATATGTAGTTTGTTTAAATTTATTAAAATACTCACATACTCATTCTAGAGCTGTCGAGAGAGGGGGGGGATGGGGAAGACCCTGGTATAGATGCCAGACTAATGCTTTTAATTAGAAAGTCAGTTAACCTTTGTCTTTCTGGACCTGCTTATGTACATTTTTTTAATAACATTTTCAACTGTTAGGGAATTTCCACAGACTGTTTGCTGGTGGTAAGTAAATGCACTAACTAGTCAAAGTTTGGATATGTGGGTTTGTTCCTTTCTAGTTATTTAGAAAAAAGTATCTGTATATTTTACCCAGTATTTATCCATACGGATGTGCTATTTGCAAGTTCTGAGTATTGGTTTTGCCAACTTTTATCTATTTATTTTTAAGAGATGCAGGGGTTTCCCTAAAGTATTTGGCACTTGAGACACATTCTTCCTTTGGCAACCCTAAAGAATTAATTTTGAAATGTAAGCACTCAGAAAAAATCTGTTTTGCTGTCCCCCCAGAGTCAATTATCCCACTACTTCCTTCTTAGTATGCTACTGAAGGTGTAAACTGTTTCTATGGAGTTGGTGTGATATATTTATATTGATAAGCTAAGTCAAGACCCCTTTTTCCAGTTTGTTTATCAGTTTTTCATTGCCTGGTAAATTTAAAAATGGGGTATCCATATTTTTCTATTCTTATTCACTTTATTAACCACTTTTTAAATTTGCTTTTGTATCCTATAGCTGATGTCTGGTTATTCTCACTATAATTTTGAGGTGTAATTCCTGCCAAGAGTGAGTCAGGGCTATATGACATTGACTTTAATCAGGTTGTTTTTCATTGTCTGGGTGATACCATCACAACTTCCACAACTTTAGCTGCAAATATGGAAGTGTTCTCCTCCAGCCTGAGACTGTCAGAGATTTGATTTCCATATACCCCAGTTTTGTCAGTCAATGAGTCTTGTGAATTATATGTGTCTATATCTTTGCCCAGTTTGTATATTTATCATCAAGAAGAAACATTTAAGATTAGATCTGGGGACTTCTTTGGTCAAAATTATTTCCAGTCTGCCTCTCTCTCTGGGGTGATGGTAGTTGCCACAAGGGTGTGTGTGGCCAAGTTTGGTTATAAATAGTAGTATTTTACTGAATACTGTTTTTATTTCTTCTTCTAGCTGTTTTAGCTGAGAAAATCTTATATGTAATTATTGTAACAAGATGGTCATTTGGTATAGATTGTGCTGTTAACTAGTTAAAAACAACAGCAGAAGGTGTTGTGTAGACTGGCAATACTCCAGTGTTTCTTTGTTCTCTGTTTAGGCATCAGGCTCTTGGGACAGGACTGTGAGACTGTGGAACCCCAGAAACGGGCATTGCCTTCACGTCTGTTATGGTCACATGGGTTGGGTACAAGCATTAGCATTTTCTCCTGATGGTACCTATTTGGCATCTTCCAGTGATGATGACACTGTCAGGATATGGGACGTTATCAATGGGCAGTGTATCAATACCTTAGAGGTGGGAGATGACATAGTTATCACATGCTTAACATTAAATTGAAATAAGCAGATATAATTTATTTAAGAGTATATTAGGTTTGTTGGAGATTTTGTGATGTATTCAGACTGAAATGGATATTTAAATGATTGATGTGCTAGAAGTTAGAGGAATTTTCAATGAGAGTATGATTTGTTAGAAATTAGAGGTAAGTTGTTGCAAAGTATGCAATCTTTAAAATGTAGTGGAGCTTTGGGTGTTAATTGGTGGGGATAACAAGAGAGATATTAGAAATTAGAGGACAGAATTTTTTAAAAATTTTATGTGGTATATTAGAATTTCATCTTTAATGAATTCTTGTTTGAGACTATGGGGTGTTTTAAATGTTAAAAGAAGCTTAAGAGTATGTGTTGATTAGAATTATTAAGAAATTTGAGACTTTGAGAGT
Source organism: Sinotaia quadrata (assembly GCA_028829895.1). Classification (NCBI taxonomy): domain Eukaryota; kingdom Metazoa; phylum Mollusca; class Gastropoda; order Architaenioglossa; family Viviparidae; genus Sinotaia; species Sinotaia quadrata. The sequence continues at coordinate 107,075,505 of CM054180.1, forward strand.
AGTTTGCTTATTGTATGTAACAAGAAATTTGAGAGTATGTGATGTTTAGAAGAAGTTCATTTTGAGATTATGTAAGGTGTTAGAAATGAAAAGGGATCTGTTGGAGAATATGTAATGTGTTAGAAATGAAAAGGGATCTGTTGGAGATTATGTAATGCATTAGAAGTGAAAAGGGATGGAGAATATGTAATGTGTTAGAAATGAAAAGGGATCTGTTGGAGAATATGTAATGTGTTAGAAGTGAAAAGGGATCAGTTGGAGAATATGTATTGTGTTATAAGTGAGAGAATAGTTTGTTGGAAAGTATTGATAGTTTGAAAAAAAATTGTTTAGAGAGTATGTGAAGTGTTGGAACTGAGAAAATATTAGGAATTAGAGGAAGTGATTGAAATGTATTTATGACTAAAATTTCCACAAGAAAATTCAGAAAAATAAAGAAGAAAATTGTTCAGTTAATTTTGAATATTTCTAATATTTTTTTAATATTTTCTGTTTAAAGAAACAGATACATTCATATATATAATACCTCGACAGAACCTAGACATATTTAATCGAATGACAATTTATTAAACTAATCTAATGACAGTTTGCTCAACTAATCTATTCACAAGATGTTAATCTAATCTGTTCACAAGATGTTAATCTAATCTATTCACAAGATGTTAATCTAATCTGTTCACAAGATGTTAATCTAATCTATTCACAAGATGTTAATCTAATCTATTCACAAGATGTTAATCTAATCTGTTCACAAGATGTTAATCTAATCTATTCACAAGATGTTAATCTAATCTATTCACAAGATGTTAATCTAATCTATTCACAAGATGTTAATCTAATCTATTCACAAGATGTTAATCTAATCTGTTCACAAGATGTTAATCTAATCTATTCACAAGATGTTAAACTTATCTATTCACAAGATGTTAAACTTATCTATTCACAAGATGTTAAACTTATCTCTTCACAAGATGTTAAAACTAATTTGTTGACAAGGTGTTAAACTAATCTATTCACCATGTGCTAACTAACACAAAAGCAACATGTTTAAGTAGATAGCCACCTTTAGTTAGGTGTGTAAATAGCTAGCCTAATAGGTGTTTAGGTAGCTAGCTGCCTATAGTTAAGTGTGTAAATAGCTAGCATAATTGTTAGTGATTAAAGAACCTAAAGCTGAGAGATTTAATTGGTTAATGACAGCAGAATTTAGTGATTCATGGCACTATGTTAAAATCTAAAAAGAGCAAGCAGTGACATAGCTGACCATCATCAAAGTTAGGCTGCACCACCAACACCACCACCATTCCACCACTACCACTACCAAGAGAAAAAATGTACAAATTTAAAATATTAAAAAACTTATAAATAAACACATCTAGAGGTTTGCTCATCACATCTGTTCTTCCAGACCCTTCAACTACCCATTTTGCTGTTAGTTTATTGAGAAGGAGATTTTTGTGAGGTTTGGGGTGTTGTATTACATGTATATCTTTGGTAGAAATCTAAACTAGCGATTAATTTCTAATGCAGTTTAACTTTTAGCAGACATTTTATGATTTACTTTCTAAATTCATCAAAGTCTTATTTTGTTTGTTTCAGAACACTTTTATTTAACAACAATTAAAAATTTAAGTATATTTTTCATGATATAACTGGTACTTTTAAAAAGAGGAAAAGAAGTGTGATTTAATATCAGTGTGTTTGTCTAACCACAGGGAAAGACGGATCAAGCACAACACTGTTCTTTCACAAAAGGTGGTGCTCTTGTGGCATCAGGGGCTGCTTTGGTAACTCTGGCACTCACTTAACCACCACTCAGCAGAGGAACTATATTCCCCAGACTTTTGAAGTGATTATTTCCTTTATTAATCAGAGAGAAAACTCTGGAATCAAAGAAATTTGTGAATGGTACTTCACTAGCTCTACTCATCCATGTCAGAACTTTGTTTAAATGCTTTAGCCATTTGAAATCTGTAATAAGACATGGAGAGTGTAGCCCTGTAAAACACTTGGGACAATTGCTACAACAGTGTGAGAGCCATGCACAAATGCTACACCCATGTAAGAGCCATTCATGAATGCTATAGCCAGGTGAAAGTTATGCATGAATGCTGCAAGCCTGTGAGAGTCATGCATGAATGCTACAGTTGGGCATGCTAAAGTCCATCTGAAAGTCACGCATGAATGCTGCATCCATGTGAGAGTCATGCATGATTGCTACAGTCATGCAAGCTAAAGTCCATGAGAAAGTCATGCATGAGTGCTTTAGCTATGTGAAAGCCATACATAAATGCTAAAGCCACATCAAACACAAATGCTATAGCAGAGTGAGGTCTATGCACGAATACTATAGCCATGCAGGAGTCATGAAATGTGATGTTTAATTCATGAAGACTGGGGCCTGTCTGATAGTTAGCACTGCTGTTAGCTGATGTATCATGTTTGTGAAATGAAGATTGAGGCCTTTCTGACAATTGTCACTGCTGTTAGCTGATGTATCATGTTTGTGAAATGAAGATTGAGGCCTTTCTGACAATTGTCACTGCTGTTAGCTGATGTATCATGTTTGTGAAATGAAGGTGAAACAATGAACTCCTGTGCAGTCCTTGAATTTCTCCCCAAGAATCACTGACTGTGACATATTTTATTTTTAAAATTGTCAAGATCTGTGCATATATTTTCACTTTGCTAGCTACACGGAGAATGTTGTATTTTGAAGTGGGTAACAAACATTTCAAATTAGTTTACTCACTTCACCCATGTAAACTGATTCAGCTGTCATTCAGATTGGAATCATTGGTTTTCATGTGGATTGTTGTCCACTCGAACATAAAAATTGTGTTTTATCAGCGAACCAATTAATCTTTCCTCATTAGAACACTGATCTTAAAAATCTTTGACCAATAGAACACCGATCTTATAAATTTTTGACGAATAAAATATCGACCTTATACATCTTGGTCCAAATAAAGAGCGACCCTATAAATCTGTGTCCAATACAACACCGACATAAATCTTTGTCCGGTGAAACAAACCTTATTTGCCCAACGGAACATATATAGATCTTATCATCGTATTTTTATTATTAAGCATTGACTTTATCCCCCGGAATTTCAACTTTTATGAATTTTAATTTTAAAATATTTCCTTCTGTCACTTTCTGCAGTGAATGTTGATGGACCTGTGTTAACTTTTTTCGTCAGCCCCAATAATGAATGTTACGTTGTTCTTTCAGTCTTTCATTGCTGATATGGGTTTTCTTGTTGCTGTTTTTTTTTTTTAAAAACATTTTGTCTTCTTTTTTTCAGCCCAGTAGTTGTGGTCTGATCATGTGAAACGTTAAGATAATGAAAATATAACAGTATTACTATTTATTAATATTGTCTTGTTTGTATGTTCTTTCAGCATTTGTTGTGTGTGGCTAGCAAAACAGAATTAAAAAAAACAACAACATATTTTATTGTTTCATTTCAGTTAAGTTACAAATTGTTTTCGCTGCGTCATCCTGAATTAATTTCGTCATAGCTGAACATCTTGATTCTTTGTAGACGTCACAGATTGGTTGTAGTGACGTCGAAATGATGAGTGTTCGGCGCTTTGCATTGCCTGAACCTGTATAAAATTACCTCAATGCTCAGACATCATGTACGAAAAATAATGCCTGAACCCGTATAAAATTACCTCAATGCTCAGACATCATTTGCGAAAAATAATGCCTGAACTTTCCTACAATAAAGGGGAGATAAAAGCTGACATCGTTTGCTATCAGAGCTCACGACGTATCGTGAGTTTCGTGCAAGATGCTCGAGTAGGAGAGTGAAGACGTGAGTGTGTGTAAAATTACCTCGTTCTGCTCTTCATATCTTATAAGTGCCACCAAGGGTTGGTGTGGGCAGATCCGAATGTGATATGAATGAGATTTTATGTTGTAATCAGTCAGATTAAGATAACTATCCAACCCGCGCATTGTACACGAATTTGCCTGTCATTACATTGAGTGCCAGAACTCGAGGGCAACTTAATTGTAAAAGCTGAAGGGTTTAATTAGGCAACCAGCCTGTCGTTAGTATAGGTGTGTATATTAAAATTCATAACTTTAAAACCTGACACTGAGACAGGGTCGTTAAAAATAAGCTGGTATGTAACATGTCCCAACAATCTAATCGTTTCACTATTCACTATCATTACTTTAATCATCACTTGATTTTGATGATTAATTAATTAATTATAATCATATCCATTAACTAAGTAGCGTTGGCATCACTGAGTATTTTATTTAACCGTGACTGGCAATCTATGATAAAGTAAGAATAATAGCTATATTTTGACAACTAGTTCGAAAACATTATACTTAAAAAATATAAATAAGATAAGAACTGGTATGAGATGTATAATATAAAACCTACTCAATTTAACTTACAGGCAGATTTGAGCAAATTCACACATTAATATGAAAGAGTAATTGTCGAATAATTTAATGAAAGTCTTTTTCGTTACAATTACTTCTTTCTTGGTATAGATTCATATATTATGTACTATTACATATGATGTTTTGTGGATTATTTAATATCGGTTACAAAATAACTTTAAAAACTGTTGGCACCCGCCACACTGTTCTGAGAAGTGAATGTTCTCTTGGCCAATATATGTTGGATTCCACTGGGCTTTGGGTATTTAAATGACGTCGAATGAATTTAAGGAAATAAATCGTTTGTGGGGATAAAGTGTGACAAAAAAAAGATTTATTTAAAAGAATTCACTGCTTGCCTTGAACTGCTTTTTAATCAGGATTAAAATTTCACATTATTTACACTACGCTGTGAATTGGAATTTCCATGATTAATTTTGAACAACTGCAACATAATTCGTTTCCGTCTCTTTTCATCTCTTGTTCGTATCCCACGCTCACGGAGAACAGTTAGGCAGTAGAGAACAGTAGTCAAGGCTGGGCTGAGTGGTAAAACTATGGTTGCCATGGCAATAGTAATCTCTCTAGTGACATAATTTCCAGTTAATGCGAGAAATCCTAGAATCACGATTGGAAAGCAAGACATGGCGTTAAACAAAACAATAATGCTGACACGTTGTGCAATAATGACATCTTGTCGCACAGTGGTCATCTCTGTAGATGACAAGCCTTGTATGCAGATAGCACTAAATATAAAGAGTAATCCAACAACGTCTGCCGAGATTAAGACACAGTTCAAGATTATCATAATACCATATGAATAAAACTTGCCTTCAAATGTCTGCCTAGTTATCGGCAGAGGACTGCATATGTCCGTATGACTGTACAAGTTCCAGTGTGACGTCATAGGTAGAAAGGGTACAGAGGCTAACGCAATGCATACACACCAAGTTAGTGCACATACTAAGTGTGCCGAGCGGTTCTGGAAATGTTTGTGAGCGTGAGGAAAGTAAAACAGACAAACTTGGTCGATCATGAGGAGAGAAGTAAGAAACATGGACATTTCTTTGGATACCAGAGCCAGAAATCCTGCCAGTTTACACATGGCGCTGTTTTTCCAGGCCACATCTTCCCAGAAATAGTTCTCCCCATACGTCCAGTCTGCCGAACCAATCAGAACAAGGTACACACCCATAAGAAAGTCAGACACGCACAAATGAGTAACAAATGTGTTGTAAACACGGACATTTGTTGTAGGACTGACTACTCGGTAGACAAGTGAACTCATGTTTCCTAGTAAAGATAAAATTGCAAAGATTACAAGAAAACATCTGTAGATAAAGGAGGGCAAAAGTGTTCCACAAGAAGATATTTCGTCAGTTGGAGCTTGGCAGTCGGTAATCATTACACCTGCAGGCAGCATGGCAGGACAGCAGAGTTTATAGTCATCAGTGAAAATGGTCTGCAGTTTGGTCAGGCCTTGAAACAGGTCACGTGGATATTTTGTGATTGGACAACCACGAATGTCAACTTTACGTAACTTGTTCAGAAGTTTCAAACCCTCCCGTTCTACACTGTCAATGCCACTGGACTTCAAGATCAAAGTCTCCAAATTAGGAAACATGATAAAGGAACTCCCGTTTAGCTCTGGCATATAAACTCCAGACAAGTCAAGGTTGCGTATTTTCGGAAAATTAAATGCAACAAGATTGTCAAAATGAAAAATAGTCCCTAATGGATTCCCGGCTAATGATAATGTATTCAGATTTTGAAAGCCCAGCAGGTGTTTCTGAGTTATGAATGTAAATTTATTATTGCTGAGATCTAGCGTTTGTAGGTTGTCTAAAACTATGATGTCCATCGTCTTCAGTCCACAATGTTCTAGACTCAGATATACTAGGAACGTGTTGTTACTGAAGTCACCTGGCGTCATGAGAGAATGTCCAGCATTCACATAACGAAGTTCTGGAAAATCACGGGCTTGGAATGGCCGGGAACACAAGAAAGCTAGTCCGTGACACGTGCAGGTGTCTGGACATTTAAGATCACACAGAAGTTCGTCATCGTGTTTTGGACATTGGAATATTCCGTCACACACGTGACTGGTGTGCAGACACACCATGGACGTCCGACAACGGTAGTAACCAGGACAGCTGTAGCTGTCACATTCTGCTTCGTCCTCATGACCTGGACAGTCGAACACCTTGTTACAGCGGACAAAAACAGGCAGACAGTACCCAGTATCCGGACAGAGAAAGTGAGTTTCTGGACATCTAATGACTGAGTTGTGACTGTTTGGCTTTTCCTCCACATAAGGCTGCATCTTATAACGTCCTTTACCGTCCAGGTGTATCACGGCAGGTGGTGGCAAACTAATGCAGGTATCATTTAATTTAAATACATCTCGTTTGTAGTTACACATATCTTCGTCTGAACCATCTACACACTGCTCCATGCCATCACAGAGTTGATTGATATATACACACTTACAGAAAGAACAAAATAAAACATATCACAGGAACAAGTAATGGATCTAGTATCTAGTTAATTAGAACTAAAATATGCGAGCGGGGAAAAAGTTTATAAAAGTACATGTACAGTACATTGTGAGTACATTTGAAATTTTGAAACAATCTACAACGTGCGTGGAAAAAATATAATTTATTCATTATCATTTTCTTTTCTTTTCTTTCTTTCTTTTTTATGTCTTTTTCTACTTACTGACTTTTTATAAAACTTTTATAGTAATACTAAATTCACACCAACACTTTGACTTAACACACTAATTCACCTACAGATGGCGGTGCAGTTGTTTGACTCTAGTTATTTAGGGATGACGGTCTGTTATTCTTTGTGATTAATAAGTTTGACACGTCACGTCTCCACACGGTACAACTGTAGCCTACAAGAACAATGCAAACAATCACACTATAGTGACGTCAACGTTGTAACAAGACAACATACCACAGTTACGGTTGAGGACGCACTAACAGCAACACGAAAAAAGACACTTCACTGACAGTTAACAATACACTATGCCACAGTTACGGTTGAGGACGCACTAACAGCAACCCGAAAAAAGACACTTCACTGACAGTTAACAATACACTATGCCACAGTTACGGTTGAGGACGCACTAACAGCAACACGAAAAGAGACACTGCACTGGTAGATAACAATACACTTTTAATGACGCCTAAAGAAATGTTTAACAATTAAAATTTTAGAAATAGGAGAATAATAAATTTTAGATATGACGCATGGCGCAATCTTCGAGTCACAGATCAGGTGTCATCTAACCAAAATTTCACCTCATGTCTCAATGTTCTCACTCTCCTCATTTCGATACACAAGCATTGCTGGAATAGAGGCAAACAATTTTACAATCATTTATGCACTTAGCTCTCCAGTGTAGTTGCGGTTGTCTGTCCTATTCACCTGCGCATGCGCAACATTACACTGATAAGTCGCTTGTCTTCACATCCAAGCAAAGGTAACTTTCTCTCTCATAAACTGGTGGCCTGACCCGAACAACTCATTCGGAATAACTAATAAAAAACCTTCACCTTGATGAAGGGTACGAGCTCTGGTACTGAACATAAAGACCCTAGAAAAAAATTCATCTCTAAAATTTCTCTAGCTCTAGCTAAATAACTCTTACCGACGATCTTTGAGATTTAAAAAATCATTATTAGAACACCATACTAGACTATACTACTCACTTTTCATTCATACAATTGTAAGTCCGTAGTAGAAACGAAGCGAGAGCCAGTATTCTAGGTAAGCTATCAGACTGATATGTGGATAGAAAATGGATTTAGAAGAATATATTTAGTTTTTAATTTTATTGAATATTTTCGATGTAAACTCTTCAATGAGTATCCTAACGTCAACAGTATGTGTGTGTGTGTGTGTGTGTGTGTGTGTGTGTAAATGGGGATGATAATTGTCTTTTTCAGATCAACGCAAGTTGAGAACGAAAGGAGAGGGGAGAGAAACGTCGTGTTTATTATTCGTGATGTGTGTGTGTGTGTGTGTGTGTGTGTGTGTGTGTGTGTGTGTGTTCTGGTTTCTGTTTTAGGCCTGGCACACTTCGTACTTTATAATTATTTCCTACTGCATCACTACTTCTCAACTACTTCCTACTTCATTCCTAACTTGTTAACCTTTTTGCTTACTTCTTTGATTTACCGTTTAATGAATTCCAATTTCATTCATGGTTGTGTCCTACTCGAAATTGTGCTTGCATTTGAACCTAAAGCACCTAATAATGTGTTGGAATTAGGCGAGGCAGACGAACTCGACCGTAGATGTGTAAAGAGTTAATCTGAGATGTTCTATTGTTTATTGCAATGGTATTATACAGCCATACATCCACCTTACGATGTATAAATAGTCTACCCCATACACCCTATCCAATGACCATTTCTAGCGGTTTGGAATGCGGCACCAATTAGTATTTCACCCTTATTTAAACTGACCACCCAGAGTACTCCTTCTGAATGCGTAATTAGGCAACCCGAGACCCGGCAGACCAGCGCCGCTTGTCTGAGGGGCAATGACATGGACTCACGGCTCACCAAAATAGTTACATATACATTCGTATGAGTTACTCATATTAATACTTACATATACATTCAAATGAATTATTCACTATTAATAGTTACATATATTTTCACATATGCTCCTACTTTACTTATGATTTCCACTTAACTAACAGAGGGCAGCCATCCACTGTGTATAACTGTGCAAGGTATGTGGTTTTTCCTGTAATCTTATTATATTTTTATCTTTTATCCTTTAATCATATTCCATTGTAATTCTTCCTAATCCATTCCTTAGACATGAGACTGTGCGACAGATTATTTTATATTATGAGAGGGTCTCTTTAATTATGAGAATTACGATCAGGGTAGCATGCTATATATACAATATTTACCAGGAATTAGATTAGTACTTAAGGTAACCTACTATAATACACAATATATACAGGAATTAGATTAGTACTCAAGATAACGCATTATAATACAAAATACCTATAGGGAATATATTAGTACTCAAGGTAACCTCCTTTAATACACAGTATTTAGAGGAAATAGGTTACTAATCAAGGTAATATAATATAATACAAAATATTTACAGGAAATAGGTCATTATGCAAGGTAACCTACTATAATGCACAATATTTACAGGAAATAGGTTATTATGCAAGATAACCTAATATAATACACACTATTTACAGGAAATAGTTTAGTACCTCAAGATAACATATATATATACTACAAAATATTTAATGGAGGGGTCACCAACCTACCGCAGGTGTGTCGTGGCTGTCAAGAGAAGTAAATTTTCGTGCACATGGCAAATTTGGAAAAAATAGTAGAGTCATAGTTCAAATATGTAAAATTGTCTTAATTTGTAGATCAAATATGTAAAATTGTCTTAATTTATAGACCAAATATGTCCAATTGTGTTATAGATCAAATATGTGACTTTGCATTATTTTATAGATCAAATGTGCAAAATATATTCATTCATAGAACAATTGTATAAAATTGTGTTAATTTATAGATCAAATATGTAAACGTATGTTAATTTATAGATGAAACACATAAAAACATTGTTAATTTATAGGTCAGATAAGGAAGCGTTTGTTATTTTATTGAACAAATACGAAAACCGTTCATTAATTTAAAGATCAAATATGTAAAAGTTAATTAATTTATATATCGAATATGTAAAGGAATGTTAATTCATAGATCAACTATATAACGGTATGTTAATTTATTAATAATGAACTTAAAATATGTTAATTCATAGATCCAGCATGTAAAAGTATGCTCATTTACAGATAAAGCATGTAAAAGTATGTTAATTGATAGATGAAGCGTGTAAAAGTATGCTAATTATATTTTATTTTATAGATCAAATATGTAAAATTAAGTTAAATTTTAGATCACAATTGTAAAGGTATGTTAATGTATAGATCAGATATGTAAAATAATGTTAATGTTTAGATCACAATTGTAAATATATTACTTTATAGTTCAAACTTGTAAAGCTCTATTAATTTATAGATCTAACATGTAAAGTTATGTTAATTTATAGATCAAACATGTAAAGTTCTGTTAATTTATAGATCAAACATGTAAAGCTCTGTTAATTTATAGTCAAATTAGTAAAAATATGTTAATATTAATCAAATAAGTAAAAGTATGGGGACACCTGTAGACACAGTGCGTTGTGTAAATGTTGGTACAAATGTCCTAGATTATATTTGATTTAATCTACTTCTAAATAACTGTTTACTTTGACTTTACCATGGTTCTTAAAATATTAGGCATAGGACTACTTTTTCATGAGGCTGACATGCTGAAATATGTCACACTTTTACTTTTGCACATCACTTATAAAGGATGACCCCTGATTTACTGCATGTTGCAATAACCTGAGAGAGAAAAGGGAGACAAATGTTTACCTGCCGGCCACCGCATCTTACTTGTGTCGTCTGGTCACATTTCTTGAAGACACAAAAGTTTTCATCACTCGAGTCACTACAGTCGGGCCGATGATCACAGACCAATGTAAATGGCACACTGTCTCCTGAACTTTCACACGAGAAAGATGGCGGAAGTGACGTCAATGGAGCATTACATATTTTATTTCTTTGACCAAAGCAGAGGCATTTCTCGTCACATAAAAAGAACTTCTGAGTCACGTGACCTGCTGGGCATTCAGGTAATGTTTTATTTGATTGCAACATTGGTTTGGCCAATGTAATGGCTGGTAGAGGAGAGTTATCAAAGGCAAAGCTATAATTAGTGCTTTGATGAAAATTAAATACTTTCCGTTTCTCGCAGAGAAAGTTAGAAAACAAGTAATCGTTTATAAAGATTTGTATTGTAACTGTCATTTGATTATCAATATTCATCATTCCATATTTCAATGAGGTAAAATATGAGCAGGAGGTGTTCAGTAAATAAGCAATAGAGTTATCCGCCCATTGCCACGAAATACTATACCTTTCACAAAGAAAAAAAGCAACAATAATCATTTCCAAAGACAAAATACATAATCATTTATAAACATTCTTTTAAATAAGTACAATTGGGAAATACGTTGTTATCGTATAGCTATATGATATTGGGAAATGTAAATTTATGTCGCATTTCATCTTGATTGCCTCCTTTCCGGCAATTGGTGATCGTAATGTCTAGGCCTTGGAATATTTTGTTTTCTTAAACGTTTGAGCCAGAAGATCAATTCAAATGCACATTGGACGTAAATTTAGTTTTGTTACACTATTTAGCCAGAGGATCAATTAAAATCACATTGTACATTTAGTTTATTATCTTACAATATTCAGCCAGAGGATCAATTTAAATCAGGTTGGACATTTTGTTTGTTATTTTACACTACTAAGCCAGAGGATCAATTAAAATCTCATTGGACTCCATTTATATTTTTTTACACTGTTCTACGAGAAAGTCAATTTAAATGCATGTTTAATCGACTTTACAATTCTTAACATTAAGCAGACAGTGGTCTAAAATAGTTCACCAAGAGAAATTCATCCCTGTTTCTTGTTGATACACAAATAGTTAAGTCGGTAAATCTTCCTCCATTAGAACAAGTTCTTAACGTGTAGTGTTTCATTCTTATTTTTAATTTTTATTTTAATATATTGCTATTAAATACCAGGACATGAATGATTTAGTTGAATACAAGGTAATATAATTTTTAATATTTATTTTAAAATATTGTTATTAAATACAAGGACATGTACAGACATGTGTCAATTTGAGTCTGGGTCTGGGTGTGCCTTACTAACAGCGAAAGCTGCTCAAAACTTTAAGATTGTAATTGTGGGTGCACAGAGAGATATTCTGTGTGAATATCAGATTTTATTAGGGACGCTTTAAATAGTCTTTGTACAGAGTGTAGTTAATTCTGTATTTAAGATGGACACTTTAAATGGTCTGTAAATAGTCTTTGTACAGAGTGAGTTAATTCTGTATTTGATTGGTCTAGCGGGATTTATTTTTATGAAGAACTATGTACAATAGAATTAATTGGGTCATGAGATCAGGTTAAATGGATCGCCGATAATATTACTAATATACGTAGGTAATCAGTGAGACAAGTCACTTCACTAGGGTGTGGTCACCAGTTTAGCATTCTAATGAGAGCAAGACATATTATTCTAAGGTGAGCGACCTAGGCACATTAACACTAGTGATTATAGTATAATATGTGTGCTAAGCACATTTACACTAGTGATTATAGTATAATATGTGTGCTAAGCACATTTACACTAGTGATTATAGTATAATATGTGAGCTAAGCACATTTATACTAGTGATTATAGTATAATAATTCATCTAAGCACATTAACACGACTGATTGTAGAAGGATAGGTGAGCTAAGCACATGTACACGAGTAATTACAGTAGGATAGGTGAGCTAAGCACATTTACAAGAGTAATTACAGTAGTATAGGTGAGCTAAGCACATTTACACGAGTAATTACAGTAGTATAGGTGAGCTAAGCACATTTACACGAGTAATTACAGTAGTATAGGTGAGCTAAGCACATTTACACGAGTAATTACAGTAGTATAGGTGAGCTAAGCACATTTACACGAGTAATTACAGTAGGATAGGTGAGCTAAGCACATTTACACGAGTAATTACAGTAGGATGGATTATTTCGGCGCAATTTAATTTCTCACCAACAAGTGCATAGTGCATTAGAGAAGAAAAGGACATTTCCAAATAAGATGGTTTGTTCTAATATTACCTTTCATTGATTATAATTCATAATTTTCATAGCTGGGTCTTAAACGGTGATGACTAGTTACAGAAAGCTTTTCGAATTTTTACACATTTGCACTCACTCATATTTGTAAAATATGTTTTTTTAAATTTCCGCCTAAATCGTATTTCTTGAAATGATCATAATTCTTTGCGCCCTTTTTAATGAAATAAACATTCCAGAAAAATACCCCTACCCAAGAATATCAATATTAATTACATTTTTGGCAATCCTTGCCTAAAAGAGAATACCCCTAGTGGTATATTGCTTCCAATCATTCCTGATGTTAGCAATCCTGAGAAGTATTTCCATTTTGTCCACGTGCTTAGTATGGCCAAACTTGAGTTGTACTTCGAACACAGGGCCACTCCTTCATCTCTACTTAACTTTGTTCTTGTCACTTCATATAGAAAACAGCTGTCTTCAACAGTTATGTATCCTACGCCACACTTATCACTCGTGTAAGGACAGGACAGTTCGTCTTCACCATTTAGGCACTGGGGAGACATGTCACAAGAAAAGTGATGATTTATGACAGTTTGACTGAGTCTGGAACAGTTCCACTTGCCGTCAGGCATTTCTTCTGGAAGTGTCGACTCGTGAAAAGAGAAGTTAAGTCTGAAACCAATGTGTAGTATTCCTTTTTTACTTTTAAAATGCACGAAGAATGCTCTCCCTTGTCGTATAACAATAGGACTATAAGAATTACTCCACGAGTCCCATATGTCGTCACGACCTTTGAAATGAGAGTTAGAGATGACTAGACGATAATAATCAGGAGGCACGTTAATCTGTATAATTCTGAAAACACTTATTATAACCGAGTTGTTTGGAGGTATTTCTACTCTCAACCATCTGTCAATATCGGCGTTGAATGTTGATTTCCGTTTTCCCCTAGAGAGCTCTATGAAACCTGGAAATTACATACAATAAATTAATGCAAAATGTCATGTGAAATAAACTAAAAATAATAATGTGTTACACATTTAGAAAATAACGTAATTTGTTTCCAAAGTTTTATAACAACGCAATGGAAGCGTATTTCGCATACGTCATTTGAATTTTGTGACGTACCAAACACTGAAATTAGAGTTGTAATTATACGTGTACATATCTAGATTTATTGTTTACCTATAAACATGTACAGATTTTATTAGGTATTATAATACATGAGATAAGTATTCAGGCCCATTTACATATCTAGATTTATTGTTTACCTATAAACATGTACAGATTTTATTAGGTATTATAATACATGAGATAAGTATTCAGGCCCATTTACATATCTAGATTTATTGTTTACCTATAAACATGTACATATTTTATTAGGTATTATAATACATGAGATAAGTATTCAGGCCCATTTACATATCTAGATTTATTGTTTACCTATAAACATGTACAGATTTTATTAGGTATTATAATACATGAGATAAGTATTCAGGCCCATTTACATATCTAGATTTATTGTTTACCTATAAACATGTACAGATTTTATTAGGTTATAATACATGAGATAAGTATTCAGGCCCATTTACATATCTAGATTTATTGTTTACCTATAAACATGTACAGATTTTATTAGGTATTATAATACATGAGATAAGTATTCAGGCCCATTTACATATCTAGATTTATTTGTTTACCTATAAACCTATAGAGATTTTATTATGTGCTAAAGTTAAAGATACATGAGATCAGTATTCAGGCCTATTTACATATCTAGATTTCTTTGTTTACCTATAAACCTATAGATATTTTATTAGGTGCTAAAGTTAAAGATACATGAGATCAGTATTCAGGTCTATTTAGATATCTAGATTTATTTGTTTACCTATAAACCTATAGATATTTCATTAGGTGCTAAAGTTACAGATACATGAGATCAGTATTCAGGCACATTGTTTCCATTTTACGCTTTCACCACTGGCAAAGTTAAAGCAGACTTTATGGATGGCTACGAATTTGAGAAATATTGTAAACTTATTTTAACACGGCACCTACCAGACGATCTATCTATCTATCTATCTGAAAGAAAGAAAAACAGAGAAAGATAAACAAAGAACACAAACAAGATAAAAGAGAGAGATAAAAGTGATAGAGAAAAAGAGAGAAAGCAAAAGTAAAAGAAAGAGAGGGAGAGAAAAAGATAAAGAGATTGAGTAAAAAGGAATGATAGAAGAAAACGGGAGGAGAGTTTGAAGTGTGAGAGTGAATGAAACAAAAGGGATAGGAATTACGAAAGGAAGAGTGCTCCTCCACAATTCAGTAGCAAATAGATAAAAGTTAAAATCATAAATTCCTTCTAGGACTTAGTCATAATTACATTTTGTGTGCACTGATATTTCTAATAAAGAATTACACATGCAGAAAACGATTAAAATCAATTATATGTGATGTTTATGATGGTCTGATTGTAGAAGATTTCAATGCAAATGTTATAGTCATTTAGATATGTGTTGTGTCAGTGCAAGACTCCACCTGTAGAATGAAGAGAGTCATAGTTTGTTTAAAGGTGGTATGGTGTCAATGCTGGCTGCTTACTCGTGCAGGAAAAATGATGGAGACAAAAATGTATACTTGCTGTATGGACCGTACTCAGTCTGTCAGATCAGTGTCATCTCCTGACATGCTGGGGTGCTCACCTCTGGCTCTCCCTTTCTGACACACTCCTGGTGTGAAAAGATGATCTGCACGGTCCATACTAATTCATAAAAATGACTGTCTGTCGATAGGTTGGGTCCAGACTTTCCTGTCCATAATTTGGGTTCAGACTTTCCTGTACATAGGTTGGGTCCAGACTTTGCTGTACATAGGTTGGGTCCAGACTTTCCTGTCCATAGGTTGGGTCCAGACTTTCCTGTCCATAGGTTGGGTCCAGAATTTCCTGTACATAGGTTAAGTTGCATGGTCTTGAATGATTCTTCAGACTCAGCATCAAGTAAACTGGCGACAAGTTGATGTAGCCAATCCACCATCAGTGATGTATCATCAGACATAGTATTACCCTCCATCAAAGCTCACATGGATGTAATCAGTCCACCCTGGAAGGTCATTTAGAATAGAGGCAAAAATCTGCCATCTCCTATCTGACTGGCAGGTGTACCACAATGGCTCATTAATTAATTAATTATAATCCTTCAAGGAAATGGAACATATCATTCTAGTTAACTTCAAAGTGCTAAAGACATTTCTCACTGCTTTACTACCACAACTCTTCTTAGTGTCTAGTGTGGCATCACAAAAGAAATCGGAAAGAAATACCTCTATGCAGAATCTTGTTCTCCAAACTCTCAGTCTCAAGTCTCATACTGTGGTCATTTGCTCTCATTCCCAGCCATGGCACATTTTCATTTGAGTTAAAACAAAACTACTTTTCTTCCTAATTTCTTCTTCAGGTCCTTAACTGAATCTTCAATCTGATGTTAAAAAAATCAGGATGAGAGAAAAATTTGCTAAGCCATCAGTACCATCAGGCAGAGGGCCAGGTTTGGTGCATGAATTGTAAAGTCTCTCCTGTTTTCTCCTTTTTTATCTTTGGCAAAAATGTAAGTTTATATTTACTACATTTCCTATCACCCCCCTCCCCGGGCTAAAATAAAAACACTGTTCCTTGTCTAGAATAAACTGTGCATGAACTAAAACATGGGTTTGGTTGTCTAATTAATTGTCCTGGTCATGGCATGTGCTGTCAAAAAGCTAAACACTAATTAAATGTTGATACAAACTGTCACCTCAACATCTCTGAGTCTTCATGTGTCTACATACAGTTAAGTCTCCAGCCCTGTCTCATTAACCCCAGGGCTTAGCATGCCTCCCCACTGTGGGTTGCCACTTAATAGATTCATGAGATTTCTTGAATTACCTATCACCTCAGGCACCGAATAAAGAAACTAATTACCTCAAGTGCACCTCTATTTCAAACTACTCCATTTGTTCTAACTGCTAAATTCTCAAACACTTAGTACATGCAATTACAAGTACATCTAGTAAAAGGTATTTCACACTGAATTACTGAACGTATGCAAAGAAAGTGAATAATTCTATAACAAGAGATTCAAAATAATTCTTTTCAGCAGACACTTTTGCTCAAACGTGTACAAAAGCAAAACAGGGGGATCAAGAAGAGTTTTACACCGCCACTGGAGCTTGTGTTGATCATTTCATCATCCGATGTTTTTTGATCTGGAGTGCCCCAGTGGGGCCCCACAGCCTCACACTTGTGTTAGAGGTGGAGGGTGGGAGGACTGACAGAAAGGGGTGAAAAGGTCGCACCAGTTTGGTACATACCTTCAACCACCCAACATTGGTAAAAGTTACAATTTAACTTTCAAATTACCAGTAAATACAAAGAAATGTATTGTAAGCTTATTAATTATATACTCAAATTAAGCGTTTAGATAGAATTAAAAAATACTATGACTGGCATGATACTAATTCGTAATTACACAGTTGCCTCACTTGGCAGGACTATCAAAACAAAACAGAGGAAAAATCATGTGCAACCAAATTAAATGTGTGTTAGGTTCTTTACTAAAGTCACCTTGGACTAATAAATCTGTGACACAACACCAATAATAATAATAATCTATAATAATAATAATATAATCTATAACTAATGACAAGTGATGATAATCTTCATTTATGTTATTAATAATTCCCCAGCAGACACCACCCGTCTCTTTCACTTGGTTGATATGCGGGTATTGTAAACATTTTCTTTCTTTGATAACATTATAGACAAACATTTACCGCCACACAATATTTCCATAGGTGAAAAACATCGTACCAAAGGAGAAGATAAATCTGTCTTTAATCTATACTTAACGAGCCCCCATCAACCCACTACCTCTCCAAAATAAGGTCATCAATATGTGTAGGAAAGGCAATAAATTTAGCAATATATTTATTAAATCAACAATCAAATATACAACATAGGAATATAATCAAAAGAGCAATGACATTTGCATCAATTCACAATTATATCTGATTAAAGTTAGATAATCGTTATTTTGTATCCTATCATAGACATCAGCAGAGTTCATGGATATAATTCATTACAGAAAATGAGAGCAGTGTTTTAGAGAGATAATTATATTCAATGTACATAAACCTTTTCCAAGATGGCAGCATGTGTTTACAATCAAGCAGTTTGTAACAAGTCACTGTCTTTCTATGTAGGTGATGGTCCGACACACACCTTCTGGACACGTTACACAGCTGTTCCAGAATCTTTTATGTGCTCATAATTCCTGTCTTGGAAAATCGTCAATGCACCTCAGGAGAAATGTTCCAAAATCTTCATGTGCACTAGTTCAAAATAATCTTCATGAATTCTCAAGACCAAACTCAAGCCACTCACAGCTGTATTGGTACTTGAATGAGATTCAGAGCGATCAACTTACAGCAACATGTTTACTGATAAGTTCAACGACTATGCTGAATTCACACACCAACGTGATTCAGCAGAGTACAATAGTCAATGTAGTCTGAAGCAGGCACAAGACTAAGAAATAAAAAGGGCACACTCCTCTCCACAAAGGTAAAATTAAGGCTGTACTAAATTTCAGGTATATTTCAGCTCTAAATCTTTGACACTTACAAAATATCATCATAAACAGTGCTAAAGGTCAGATAACTTTGAAATTTAACAATTTATATTAAAATTAAGTTTAGAAATAGGGATAGGTAAATTTACTCCACTAAAAATCCAAATGGGTTAGCACATTTAATTTATCTTAAAAAATTATTCGACTTATATTTAGGAGTGGGGATCTGATCATGATAAAAAGAAATAGAGGGAGAGGAAAAGAGAAAAAAAGAATGAGGGAATGTGGAAAGAGAGAAGGAAATGAAGAGAGAAATGCAAGAGAAAAAAAAAGAATGGTGGAAGAGAACGATAGAAATAGAGAAAAGAACCCTTTATATAATTATCTTACCGTGTTTGGGAGACATATAGGTGATCTCTAACTTAGGCTGCAACACTTTAAGCACTCCAGAGAAGTGTACGGAGATAAAAGAAGCTTTCAGTAAAGCTGGTTTAAATTCAAATATCACGTGATTGGTAGCACTTGTCACAAAAGAGCCACTCTCTGAATGTGAAAAAAATGATGGGTAGTCTGGACTATCATAGATAAAATTGTCAGGATTGAAAAACCAATCCATGCGGACATTCATTACCATGTAGGTCGGCAAGATCACCTCGACCACAGTCGAACAATTTTGATGCAAAGGATCTTTGATTTTACTTCTTTCTTCTTCTGAAATGTTCTTGGGTTTGTAATTAAAGTTTATAATTCCTTCATCAGCACAAAGCTGTAATTTCTCAAGACTTGAATCACACATGTCAGCGTCTCTCTTTGAAATGGTGATGTTGATGTAAACCGGGCATTTCAGCAAAGAATATTGCGTGATTTTTTGCTCAGTAAGGTATGGTAGTCTACTTACGTCAGAAATCTAGGAGAATGATTAAAAAATATTTGATTAAGAAATGGAATTTGAATTTGAATGCATAAATACGTTTGCTATTATATAATAATAGTAATTTCATAAACCATAAATCCATCCAAAATATGTGTATAATGAATGTCTTTAAGATTATGACTTACTTATTTTCTAGAAATTAATTTAGCATTTCTCAAAATTACCAATGATTTCCAGGTCTTCCTGTTTACTTACAGAGATTTTCAGATAACGCAAATTTTGCGTAAAGTTTTATTTATTAACACACTTATGTTTTCGATTTGTTATCATGATAGTTATGTATTCAACGCTCATGATATTGTATACATTTGTAATCAATCATACGTTTTACTATACTCATTATACTGAAAACACTCGATATCAGTTAGTAGTTTTACAATTGATGATGTTCTAAACACTCGATATCAGTCAGTAGTTTTACAATTGATGATGTTCTAAACACTCGATATCAGTCAGTAGTTTTACAATTGATGTTGCTGTAAACACTCGATATCAGTCAGTAGTTTTACAGTTGATGGTGTTCTAAACACTCGATATCAGTCAGTAGTTTTACAATTGATGATGCTGTAAACAGTCGATATCAGTCAGTAGTTTTACAATTGAGGATGCTGGAAACACTCGATATAAGTCAGTAGTTTTACAACTGATGATGTTCTAAACACTCGATATCTATCAGTAGTTTTACAGCACCTATGTTACTGGAAACATTCGATATCTATCAATAGTTTTATAGAATACATGATAGTGGAATTACTCGATGTCATACAGTAGATATCAATCAATAGTTGTACAGCAAACACTAGATATTAATCAGTAGTTATACAATACTCAAGATAATGGAAACACTCGATATGAAACTGTAATTTTACAGCACTCATGATAAAGGAAACTCTTGACATCAATCAATATCATTCAGAAGATTTACAGCACGTGTGTTACTGGAAACATTAGACATCAATCAGTAGTTTTACAACAATCAAATTACTGGAAACATTAGATATCAATCGGTAATGTTACAACACTCATGATATTGTAAACACTCGATATCAGTCAGTAATTTTGCGACACTCATGAAACTATAAGCACTCATTATCAATCATTATTTGTACTACCCTCATGCTGCTGGAAATATTCAATATCTATCAGCAATTTTACAGTACTCATGATTCTTGGAAAAAATAGATACCATTCAGAGGTTTTACAGCACTTGTGATATTGCAAACACTACATATCAATCAATATTATTCAGAGTTTAACAGCACTCATGATAATGGAGACACTTTACATGATTCGGTAGTTTTACAGCATAAATGATACTGGAAACATTCTATATCAATTAGTGGTGGAGTAAATTTGCCTTTCCCTATTTCTAAACTTAATTGTGATATAAAAAGTGAAGATGTCGAAGTGACCCGACTTTGGGCACTCCTTGTTATTGTATTTTTGTAAGTGTCAGAGTTGGAGTAGCACTCGAGTTGAGAAATTGCAGATGTCCAGTCTTGAAATGCGGACGTTAGCTTATTGTTGAGTTAACTGACTAATTGAGAGAGAAAGGACTTAGAAATATTTCATACGTTCTTGCTACTGATATGTTATACTTGTGCTTTACGTACAGATGCATTATGTGAGTAGACTATTATTTCTACAAATTGTGAACTATATTGCTTATATATAGTATGCTAAACAGTTGACATTGTTTCTCGTGAAACTTCTCATAAAAACTGATATGCTGAATTTAATAAGATGTGTGCTTGTATCAGGCTAATAAATACTGTTGCAGAAAACTGTAAAGTTGAGACTTGAAAGTCAGAGAAAATGGAGTTAAAAAGGAATAATTTGGAAAATTATGGTGTTCCCTGGTTATATTTTATATTTTATAAAAAACCAGCCTTTCCTTGTATTATCCCAAACTCTGGGTTTACTGATTGTGATAGATGCACGAAGTATCTACTGCATACACTATAACGAATACACTACACAAGCACGTATGTGCAACCATACAACGAACTAGTCTAATATTGAAGTCAGTATGCAAGTGTTGTACTGTAACCCGTGTACTTGAATAAATTAGATGTGTCATGGCAAGGACCTTATGGAGTTGATGAGAAATTGAGTGGGTACAATTTCCAAATTCAGATCAGATCAAAAACAAAAATAGTTCATGCTAATCTGATGAAAGTGTATAAATAACGCCCAGATAACATGGTCACTACTGTTGTCATAGAGGATGCTGCTGCCTCTGTACCCATTGCTGAATCTGTGCCACACCCAGGTTTAACATATATTGAAACTGTTGATGATGTTATTTTAAATCTATAACTTTCAGACTCTGAAACTCAACAGTTAACGGTGTATGATAAAAGAATCATGCAACGTTTTCACTGATAAACGTGTAAAAACAAATCTGTGCAAATTTATGGTTGCACAAAGGGATCATAATTCAATCCACATGGAACCATATACTGTTAAACAGGAAATCGATTCTATGTTACTCTTAGGTATGATTGAGAAGGCGGAGTTCCCAAATAGCTCCCCTATTGTCCTAGTAAAAAAGGATGGCAAACACCAATTTTTAGTGGACTACAGACAGTTGAATAAGTTGTTTGTTTTTAGTCTTTCAGCATTTTTGGTCTTTTGTTTTTAACATAAGCTTGAAGTGTTGGTGTCTGTAACTTTTCAATTACAAAGGGATCCATAACAGCTTTCCCAAATCAATCTCTACTTCATCCAATTCTAACCCTCGTGTCAAAGCGTGCCGTAGCTTACTAGCAGCCTGTAAAATTGTGTCAGTCTCCTCTCTCTTAAAGTGGTGAAACCTCTGTCTATATGTGTCACTAGTCACCTTAAAGTATGACTACAGTTAAGCTTTGTAGGTCGCATATGTCGCGGCTTGCTCTGGGAGCCTATCCATAAAATACTATCCTGACCTTTCATACCTACCACTAACTGGAATAGCCATGAACATTCTGGAAGGCCTAATCTTACAGCACACTGTTCAAAATTAGTACATAATCCTCAATATTTTCCTCTTATTTTTGTTAAAAGAGCAGAAACGAAATTTCATATTGGCTTCCTGAATCTTAGCTGCCCGATCAGTTATCTTTAGACTATCTTCCTGTAAGTTGGTTTAAGCTAGCTCTCTGTTTTTTATCATTGGTTTCTAACTGGATAAATGCTACCTCTCTTTCAATCTGTAATTTCTTTCTGTTCCCGTTTATCTTTCAACTCCATTTCTTTCTCTTTTATTTCTGTGTCCTTCGTTTGTATTTCTCCTTCATACTCTTTTCTCATTTCAATTTCTTCTCTGTCACATTTGTCTTTCTTTATCATTTCTACATATTCTTTCACATGCTCTTTAATTTCATCTTCAGAGTAGCCCATTGTTCCTCCTACCACAATTAAATTTAAAAATAGGGAGAGGCAAATTTATTCTGTCACAATATCAAATTCATTTGAATGTGGTTTTGTGGAAATATTGATGTCAAGTAATTTTTATCATTTGTCATATGTATGTGATTGTTGATTGACTAAATTTATTGACTATCGTACAAATATTGATAACCTTATGTTGGGGTAGAAAGTGGTTGGATGGATGTTCGTTAGATATAGATTAAAAACGAATTTGTCTTCTCCTTTAGTAAGAAGTTTTTCACCTGCAGAAATATTGTTTGACGGTAAATGTTTGTCTTTAATGTTGTGGAAGAGAGCATACTTTTACGATGCTCGCATATCCGTCAAGTGAGAGAGACGAGTAATGTCAGCTGGAGAATTCTTAATAATACAAAGTAAGATTCTCATCACTTGTAATTACTGATGGGTGATTAATTAATTAATTTTAATCATAACCATTAACTAAGTGGCGTTGGCGTTACACAAGTAGTAGTTTTATAACACTCACGATACTGGAAACACTCGGTATCAATCAGTAATTTTACAACACTCATGATACTGGAAATACTCGGTATCAATCAGTAGTTTTACAACACTCACGGTACTGGAAACACTCGGTATCAATCAGTAGTTTTACAACACTCACGATACTGGAAACACTCGGTATCAATCAGTAGTTTTACAACACTCATGATACTGGAAACACTCGGTATCAATCAGTAGTTTTACAACACTCATGATACTGGAAACACTCGGTATCAATCAGTAGTTTTACAACACTCATGATACTGGAAACACTCGGTATCAATCAGTAGTTTTACAACACTCACGATACTGGAAACACTCGATTTCAATCAATAGTTTTGCAAGAAGAATGAACCAGTCAAGAACATTAACTGTTACTATAACCACCGCATTAAGTAACCCTCCTTTCCACTCCTCCCGCTCCTTATACAATTGTTTCACTCCCCAAAGTCAGAAATATCTGTCTGTTTTTACGTCACATTTCTGCCAGAGCACAGTCTCACTTTGAGAACTCTAAGAAATTCTTTCTGGCATCACTGCAGAAATTGATCCCGCATGTTACTGCAATCTTTATGGGTTTTTTTTGTTTTTTTTACTTTGTAAATCCGCGTATTGAAACTGAACTGAAGATTACAAAAATTATTAAGTTTATTGTTTGACAGGAAGAGGTTCCAGTGTTGGAGCCAATCGTTTCAAAGTCTGGCCTGGAAAGATGGTCTGATAAAATTATATTTGTTTCGTTGTTAGTGTATGTTTGCTTTGCTGTTTTCTTTTCTTTGGGGTGTTGCGTTTATACAATTAACAAATTGTATATTTATGAAAATACTTGAAAATTATAAATCTTAAGATTCATATATTATGTCCTTTTCACCAGCAGATGAAGACTCGACTTGTATGGTGTTGTGTGTGTGTGTGTGTGTGTGTGTGTGTGAGTTTAATGTCTTTTAAAGGTGATGACCTGTGTGTTTGCAAGTGCGACAGTTACTCCTAGAATCACTGTGAAGTGTCAATTGAGATATAAAGATATTTACCGCACTTGTCACTCTAGTGATCGGTTCGACGTCACTTCTGTCCATTGATACATCAACGTCACTACAGGAAGTCAAGCGTGACGCGGTGAACACGACCAGTGTGAACAGCAGAGCCATATCTTTGTTGTTATTTTCCGCACACACAGACACAATTTCCACACTTGGAATGACAGAAAATAGCCAGTATTTATAATTGATGAATTTACTTTGCATGTGAGTATTTGAGGTATTACTCACTCAATTAACTTACTTATTGCTAACTCACGATGTCGTTTAATAGCAGTCATCATTTATCTTCTAACTTACCATACGTACGGGCTTACCTGCAAAATCAACTTATTTCATTAAATTGCTTACTTATTCAAACATTTTTATTTAAGTTATTAACTTAAAACATTTACGTCCTATTCCTTAACTTAACATGTCGTTATGGAGTTGAAGTTTGTTTATTTGCAAAAAGTATTTTCACATGTCGTCATGGAGTTGATGTTTGTTTCTTTGTAAAAGTATTTTCAAATATTCTTTCTGATGTAATCATAATTAATGCCTACTCTTATCATTGATGGGTTAATCTACACCAGGAAAAATAAAATAACTACACATGAAAATAGTGAATGGTAATCTTTCCTACCGCACATCATTAGAAATTTACCACTACCCACATTCTGCTTGTCAGACACACCACAGAAGTGAACATCTTCATTACTTTGGACTTGATAAGTACTGTACAGGTAATCGTACTATATATAACAGTTTGAAAGGTGTTACACAAAACAAATGAAATAATATTTCTTGTTTGAGGAAGAAATAAACAACTCATATGAGTGAAATCTGCCTGGTTCAGATTCAGTTTAAGGGAAAGTTTCTGTTTTTAAATCTTCGAATATTTCCTTTAAAGAAATTACATTCTGAAACTGACAATTTCGACACCTAGAGACAATTTTATCCAGTGTTTATTATATTGCTTTTCTGTTAAAAGGAATTTAATCTCCACGAAAGACGTGAAATATAAAAATAAATCCGTTGTTTCAAACATCTCGCAAACATAATATTCTTCTCTCAGCGTGAAGCCACTGTGGCTTGATCACGTGATCTCTGTGTAGTCGGTTGTACAGTGAATGGTAGTGAATGCATTGAGATTTCTGTGCGTATGATTGTGTGTCTGTGCGTCTTAAATCGCAAAATACGAACACTGTGAAATTATTTGATAGCTTGCATCGATTTTGAATATAAAACACTTTTTCGACTGTGAGGTTTGCTGTAATTTGTCTCAGTTTTCATTCCGCATTGTCATTTACTTGGTTTGGTTTCATCTTACTTTTAATGTTTAAATAATTAAACGTATCTTAAATGTGTCGTTATGGAACTGCCACAAATTATTTATATTTATTTTAAAATTATTGTTGTTAAACAGTCGAACATTGCAAATTGAATTCAAATAATTCAGAGCTTGTAAATGCCATTAGAATACACACATCTGCCCTGATATAATGCTGCCCACTTGAGTCCAGGCTGAGCTGACCTTTAAGATAAATTAGCATAGATATTAACTCAATGGCCGTTTCTCTCTAAACGAACTTAGAAAAATAAGATATACACCTAACACATGGTTTTGTTGTCCGCAGAACGAATGTAAAATTTCCATGTTTTCTTTGCATGTATTAAAGTATTTAAATTGTCAAATTTATAACTTTACACATTACAACAAGATTTTTTAAAAAATGCAATGAAGAACAGAGGGATTGTTTAAAAACCTCTAAAAATGCGTTCGGCTTTGTGTTTCTACTTTCGACCCCTGGCAAGCATATACTTATTACGTATACGTAAAACTGAATTCACTTTAATCGGATTGCGTTATATCGGAGTAGAAGTGTATACATGTAACATTTAGTTTCTGAAAAACAAATTTATTCATTATCAATGTTAAAAATTAAACGGCTTTTGTGCCTCATATATTTTTTTTTGTAGCTAGTGTTTCATTTGCTGGATGCAGACATTTTGATCGACTTGAAAAAATAAAAATAAATTTGATAAAATGTTTAATTCCAGGCTTTCAACATGCACGTTTGTATTTCATCTCTTTTACTGAAAGTTAAATATTTAATTTCACAGAATAAATATCGTTTGTATTTCATCTCTTTTATGTTAAGTTAAATATTTAATTTCACAGAATAAATATCGTTCGTGCTTTTTTTCTTAATTAATCATTTAAATTTACTGGAATCTAATTTAAAATATAAGTGCCGAATTATTGCTATGTTAAAAAATATTACAGACTTATTTTTAATCATTTACTTATGATTACTTGATATTTAGAGAATAAACGTATATGTATGTGCGTGCGTGTTTGCGTAAGTGCATATGAATGTACATTTATTATGTGTGCATGCGTGTGTGAGTGTGAGTGGTGTGTATGTGGGTGTGTTTACTATGTATAAATATGTGTTTGTATGTATGTGTGTATATATGTGTGTGTGTGTGTACGCGTGTGTAAGTGCGTGTGCGTATACAATTGCTGCTTTCTGACTCAAATGCAGCGCGCGCGCGCACACACACACATATATGTGTGCACTGCATGTGAGTCAGAAAGCAGCAATTGTAATTATTTGATTGGCTGATGCTTTCACTAAACTGAAGTGGTAAATTGTTAAAATATAATGACAACTGTCTTATGTCATTGTATATTAACCGATATTCTCTATTATATTTCTTTTGTAGAATTCAGAGACCAGATTAGTAAAGTTTGAATTTGTTGAAGTTATAGCTGTAGTTAATTCTTTCATTTGTTTCGCAGACGAAACATTGCAAGAACGATGAGTATAGTAATAGTGTTTGTACAACATTTTAATTTCAAGTAATTCTATTAGAATGGCTTTAAGTATACAAAATGCTTTCATTTCAAATAGTTCTATTAGCAAAGCTTTAAAGTATACAAAGTGTTTTCATTGTTATCTTCTGCAATTTGAGGAGAAAGAGAATGATATGTATTCTTATGATTGATAGGGAATGATATGTATTCTTATGATTGATAGAGAATGATATGTATTCTTATGATTGATAGAGAATTATATGTATTCTTATGATTGATAGAGAATGATATGTATTCTTATGATTGATAGAGAATGATATGTATTCTTATGATTGATAGAGAATGATATGTATTCTTATGATTGATAGAGAATGATATGTATTCTTATGATTGATTATTGAGTTCAGAGAATCATCTGAGCTTAGTACTCATTATTTCTTATTAGTCTATTGGAGACGCTATTATTTCGAACAAGGCTTAATGAAATGTCAATAATTCTTATTAGGTTATAGAAGAAATCATTAGTCTTTATTAGTCTATTGGAGACGTCATTAGTTAGTATTGGTCTATAGGGGACGTCATTGGTTTGTGTTAGTTTATAGGAGACGTCATTATATCTTATTATTCTATACATCTCTCTCTCATAAACACACACACACACACACACACACACACACACACACACACACACACACATACACACACTGTACAAAGGCGATAATGATACATCTCTCTTTATCACAGACTGT
Source organism: Sinotaia quadrata (assembly GCA_028829895.1). Classification (NCBI taxonomy): domain Eukaryota; kingdom Metazoa; phylum Mollusca; class Gastropoda; order Architaenioglossa; family Viviparidae; genus Sinotaia; species Sinotaia quadrata. The sequence continues at coordinate 107,103,715 of CM054180.1, forward strand.
ACAAAGGCGATAATGATACAAATGACATTTTCTTTACAAGTAATAGACGTAAATAATATCCGTCATATAATGCTAAAACTAAAATAGTTTGTGTATTAACACATACATGATCAAATCGAATCACAGGTTATTTTGATGTTTTCGTTTCACACCACGTCAGCACTGCCAGGGAAGACTCCCGAGGGAAGGTGGAACTGTTCTTTGCCGATCTGGGATGATGTTAAACAACACCTGTCTTGTAACCTGATTGAGGAATGCATAAATGGCGAGGATGAACAAAACTGTCCTCTGCTGACCGGCACGTGTGAGCCTGGTTATTTCGAAGCAGGAGGAAGCTGTTTTAAGTTCATTCCGACCAATCAAAAGATGTCGTGGGAAACCGCTGAAGACATTTGCCATCAGAGAGGAAGCCGACTGCCGTCGCTTAGCACCTGGGAAAAATATACAGAAGTCTTTAAAGTATTGTCCACACACTTGCCTACGCGTTTTCAAGGTCATAGTGTCTTTATGGGACTCAGAGCTATTGCGTCATTGAAAGGAGCAATGTAATGTTATTTTATATTTTGTTCGTACAAGGATATTAATATATTTATATATATATATATATATATAACACGCAGGCGAGTACTTACACTGTACCAGATATGATTACTTTACTGCCAAGGTATACTTTCTCACACACCTATTTGCAATTGTCCAGCCCTAACGCCCCTGTGCTCTTGAGATCACGTGGTCCATTTTCCGGTTACACGAAAGACACACAACCATGAGACCACACGGTCGTATAGTGTACAGCACGCAGCAAATTAGGAAAGTAGCAACATGAAACTGAAGTTAAAAACACAAATAAAATAGCAACATTAAACTGAAGTTATAAACACAAATAAAATAACAACATTAAACTGAAGTTAAAAACACAAATAAAATAACAACATTAAACTGAAGTTAAAAACACAAATAAAATAGCAACATTAAACTGAAGTTATAAACACAAATAAAATAACAACATAAAACTGAAGTTAAAAACACAAATAAAATAGCAAGTAAGTCAGGACGAAAACAGTCAGACGTAAGTATCAGTGGCTGTGACGTGCACACAGACAGAAGACAGGAAACCATATATATGTATTCAAAATGTTTTTCTACTTTAACACTGCATGCAAATGTGGAAACACACATATATCACCGTTTCTTGGCATATAAGTGATGAATGATATATTTGTTTATTAACACAACAAACGTTAGTTTATTTATCATATCATAGAAAAACAAAATATACAGAATAGAAAAGATAGCAAAGAAATTATCAAAGACAATTACACAAAATAAAACATTAAATTAAATAAAACAGGAAACGAAATGTGACAGAGCGTCTTTGAGGGTAATTTATAGACTGATATATTGGTCTGACTCAATAGTGTGATATTAATCTAATGACACAATTTTATATTAATCTTCTTCTTCTTCTTTACGATCACTTCTTTTCCCCACAGGAATTGCGTGGAAACTTTTCATCTTCTTGATGTTCTCAGTTTTCTGGAGAGTTCCTTTGGGGCCTTCCTCCTTACTTATATTAATCTGACGTAACAGTATGATATTAGTTGTGATATTATTCTGACGTATCTATGTTATATTTAGTGTGAAATGACAATATTATATTAGTGTGATATACCGGAGTGACAGTTTGATGCTTTTGTCCTGACGTAAGGAATGAGATAATAATCTGACACACAAATGTTATATTAGTCTGCAATAACAACGGGATGAGTCTGACACACAAAAGTTATATTAGTCTGCAATAACAACGGGATGAGTATGATATAACATGTAGGTAATGAATAACTAATAATTATAATTCAGCAGCCAAAATTTCTCTAAAACATTGAAAAATATAAATAATAAAAACAAATTCATCGTCTTTATTTGTGACATTTTAAGTGACCACATCATAACAGATTCAAAGATTCTTATACTTTATTTGACTCAAGTGTTTTTCAACACTATAACAAAAGGATACATTAATTACTAAACAAGCGTGATACACTTTCTTTAATAAAACGACTTTCTGATTGGCTTACTTCTTTGCACAAACGCATAAATCGAAAAAGCAGTTAGTACGGGTGGGCGAGTTTGGTTATTCATACATAGAAACCTTAAGTGCACTGTGACCCGTCATAACTCGCAATGCACTCAAGATGTATACATTAATGAGTTTACAGTAACTATTTCAACTTTTCACTACAATGCAACTTTACTCATGGTGCACACCAAATCTGGATCTATGAATCTATAAAGACAAGTAACGCTGCCTTCACACTATGCAAGTTATTTTACATTGTCAATTTATGACGTCATTAAATCTAATAATCGTCAAGGACATGAACAAATTTATTTAAAAAACACTCTCGCAAAACCAAGATTAACGAAGTTATTAAATAACGTCAATAAAATTACACATTCATTAATGTCGAAATGTTTAAAGTCGCTAAACTCTTATATTATGCTGTAATACTTGAGAACCGTGATGATAAATGCCCTTGAAATCGTAGATCGACACGGTAATTTACCATCGTCAAATGAAATTTTATTTTAGTAACATTTCAAAATTGTCATTGCCATTATAACACAATTTTAATGCATAATACACTATACATTAATCAAATGACACCACAAATTTGACCACTGTACTGAAAAGTTTACATTGTTCACTACACTTCTCACATGTAACACTTTAAGTCATGGTGTTACATTGACCAAAAACATTAGTGTTATCAGTGCTTTAACTCAAATTTTATATAGACCCAAATTATCAGTTATCAGTGCTTTAACTCAAATTTTATATAGACCAAAATCATCACTGTTATGTGCTTTAACTAAAATTATCAGTTATCAGTATTTTAACTCAAATTTTATATAGACCAAATTATCAGTTATCAGTGCTTTAACTCAAATTTTATATAGACCAAAACTCTCAGTTATCAATCAGTGCTTTAAATCAAATTTTATATAGACCAAAACTCTCAGTTATCAGTGCTTTAAATCAAATTTTATATAGACCAAAATCATCACTATAGCAACACAATGTTCTTCGTTGTTTGCCTCTCTGTCACTCTGCTATCTTGCAGAAACTTGAAAAGTTCTAGAACTCAGCAGACAGGGGAAGTAAAAAAAGCTGTGCTTCATACTATGCGGATCGAAAACAACAAAATGTAATAACTGAACATGTCCCCTATTACTGTTGATGATTGAGGATATGAATAAGTAAACAATGACAAAAGCCTCGTGGACATTTTAATTTCACGCACCTTCTTGAATGTTATTCTATTGTTGCTGTTTTTTTTCGTTCAGGTATCGATGGATGACTGAGTGGGCTGACGAAACTGTGGCTTACACTGTTTCCTATGACTTGCCAAATACGTTACTGAAGGAAGCGTTGTTTGTGTCATCTACTAAAGGCAAAATCAATGCTTTCAGATTTATTGCAGAAGAAAATTTGAAACTTCTTTGTGAGAGCAAAATACATTCGGAAAATACACTGACTGCAAATGTTAGTACTTTAATTGATTTTGTCATTCAGAAAAGCAATAGAACTTTAAATACATACCAAGCGCCAAAACACAAATACGTTCAGTGTCCTGCCGGTCATGTACAGCAGACGTTTCTAGCGTGTGACGTCAAGAGTGCTTGTTGGGGGACAGAACATGCTGGGTGCACAACTGCTCTCACGTCACTTCCGCCATCTTTTTCTTGTTCAAACAACAGAGAGGTAGTGCAGTACACATTCATTTGTGACTTTCGCTCTGACTGCAGCGATGAAAGTGATGAAGATTTCTGCATTTTTCCTCAATGTTGGGAACAAATGAAACACGACTGTGGTAACTTACAGGTAACGATAGCAACGAAAATTAAGCTATTATTGTTTTCTTACTTCTTTGAACATGTATTTTAGGAAATATAATTATATAACTTGCTTTCTTTACATATTTATTATTGTACAACTAACTTCGGTACACATCGGAAAAAATGTATTTTAAGAGTTATAAATATATAATTTGCTTTCTTTACATATTTATTATTGTACAACTAACTTCGGTACAATATATTTTAAGAGTTATAAATAACTTGCTTTCTTTACATTTTAATTATTGTACCACTAACTTTGGTACACATCGAAGGAAAAATGCAGAGAGAGCGAGATTTTGCGAAATGGAAGAACAGAGATCTGCGTAATGATAAATAAACCACCCTGACAAGACAAATTGTTTCATTAATAAATAGTAATGTGTAAGAAGGTCAATAAATTTAACAATAAATTTATTTAATCAACAATCAAATATACATATGACAAATACAATGGAAAAGATTACTTCAATATTTCTGCAAAACCACTTTCGCGTAATTACTACATTTCACAGTTTTATACTAAAATACAATTCAATAATATGTCAATACAAATCACAAGATAGTCTTAGAGAACAGAAATGCAGTTATTAGAGATAGTCTTTACATGACCTTGTTTAACTGCTGCCACAATAGTCATTCCGTGCGCTTTTGCATATTTTGATGTTTTGCATATTTAGATGATGGCCTAACGTACCCCTAATGTGTCAACTGACTTCCAATCACAAAGTTATCACAATCACATGGTTTGCCACAAGTCAATGTCTTTCTTATTTAGATGATGGCCTAACGTACGCTTTCTAGGCACATTACACAACTGTTCCAGAATCTTCGATGTGCTCACAAAGTACCCAGTGGAGAATCATCCAGAACTTCACATGCACTATCAAAAGCACATCATGCAGATTGTTCTAGAATCTTCATATGCACTACTGAACACACCATGAAGAATGTTCAAAATAATCTTTGTAAATTCTTGAGACCAAGATAAAGCCTCAATTTTAGCTGTATTGTCTCTCAATTGGAATTCACAGGAATCAACTTAAAGCAATATGTTCACTGATAATTTTGACAACAATGTTGGATACACACACCAACGTGATCTGGTAGAGTTCAGTAGTCACTGTAGTCTGAAGCAGGTACAGGACTATGAAATAAAATGTTGTTCTCCTCTCAGCAAAATTCAAATTAAGTCAGTGCTCAATTTCAGGCATATTTCATCTCTAAACTAAATTTCTCCATTATGAACATTCTCAACTTACAAATCCTGCAGCAATATTCATTAGCCTCATACACACACATCTTAAGCATCGATCAAAATTCACAAGTATAATGTACAGCATAATCAAATTAATTAAAATAGCAATAATGGTTCAGTTACATAAGCATTCTCTAATTCAAATCAAGATCAATAGCAAACTTGTATGAAAAATTTCTAAGTCCATTCTTTCTTTATCAGTCAGTTAACTTACCATAAGCAAATGATCACCTTAATGACCAGACTCGAGTTATCTTCAAATCAAAATGATAATATAGATTTTCTTCAACAAAGTTACTTTTGGTCCATCACCATTCGTTGAAGTTGTTATGAACATGTATGAGACTATTAGTCAGGAAAACTATTCACCCAATTAGAACTGGTTTGCATTGCATCAGCAATTTCTAGCATATTCGCCACCTGAGTTCTTTACTCCAAATCTGACATGAAAAATATCAGCATAGGCAGTGCCCAAGGTCAAGTCGCTGGATGGAGTGTAGGGGGCGCTTCCGGCTTCCGCCGCTTTCGCTTTGAAATTTAACAATTTATATAATAATCAGTTTGGAAATAGGGATAGGCAAATTTCTTCCGCCACAACATGCATCATAAAAACTTTCTAATAGACAGAGTTATAATTGTGATAGAAGAGAATTTGTTTTATTTTTGAATCCAGTTCAGTTATTATTAGTATGTCACTGTTTCACGTTTAAGATTGGAATCCAGTTTTTTATCATTACAAGTGTCTGACACAGGTGTAAACTGTCCTGAATGGTACTTGTTTGATGATGACGTAATAAGCGACTCAGACGACTAGATGAGTCTCGCAACAACACGAACGTATCTTCCACAAGTGTTATAACAGTTGTTCTTTACATTGTGCCATCTAACCAGTGTTTCACAAGTGTTATAACAGTTGTTCTTTACATTGTGTCATCTAACCAGTGTTTCACAAGTCACGAGCGCTGTGATGGCCGAGAGCAGTGTGTGAATGATGCAGACGAAAAGGACTGCCCACACAGTATAAATATATATAGAAAAACACCATTTTTGATAGTGTCATTTCAAACCATTCCACCGCCTGCAACCGTAAATGTGAACCGTTATACAGAAATGTATATGACTAAAAGTTTAAACTGTCCAGAAACGCACTTCTCCTGTCCTGAAACTGGTTACTGTATGCCAGTGTTTCTGATTTGTAACGGCGTTTTCGACTGTCCAGGTCACGAGGATGAGGTAGGTTGTGACAGTTACACGTGTCCTGGCTTCTACCGCTGTCGTGCTTCCAGAGTGTGCGTGCACTTAAGTCACGTGTGTGACGGTATACTGCAGTGTCCTCAACGCGACGATGAACTGTTGTGCAACTTTACCTGTCCGGAAAACTGCACTTGTCATGGCCTGGCCTTTGTCTGCACTCAACCATTCCCAGCTCATGAATTTCCGGACCTTCGTTATGCAGACGTGGCCAACACAGGCATGACATTAGCAAACTTTAAAAACAATTATTTCTTAATATATCTGAATTTGCGGAATTGTGGATTAAAAGACCTCGATCATTCTTTAATGAGTAATTTGCGAATTCTTGATCTCAGCAGTAACAAACTAATCAGTATAACATCTTCCCATTTGCAAGGATTTAAACGTCTTCGGGACTTGTCATTAGCAGACAATCCACTAAAATGCATTTTCCCAAGACAAAATTTTCATTCAGCATCTTTTCCAACTGTTCAGAATTTAAATATGTCTCGTGTTTACATGCAGGAACTAGACACAAGTGTATTTAACATCTTTCCAAACCTTCACACACTGACAATGCTTGACAGCGGTATTGAGAAAATTGCAGTGGAGGGATTTCAATCACTGAAAAGACTTCGTCAGTTGGACGTCAGTGATAACCCGGTTGATATTTTCCCCAGAAACATTTTTAACGGCCTTGAGGAGCTGCAAACAGTTTTGGCTGATAATTTTAAATTATGCTGCGATGCCACGCTTCCGGCAGGCTTTCGTCTGAAAAACTGTCATGCGCCATCAGATGAGATTTCTTCCTGTGAAGACCTATTGGTCTCCGATGTTTACCGTGTTTTTCTCGCTTCGCTTTGTCTCTTGACGTTGGTAGGAAACGTGAGTAGTTTTATATACCGAGTATTTATAAATAAAACAGATAGTCAATATGGCTATGGGGTGTTTGTTACACATTTGTGCCTGTCGGATTTTCTCATGGGCGTGTATCTGGCGATGATTGGCGTAGCGGACTGGACATTTCGAGGGAATTACCTCTGGGAAGACTTAACCTGGCGAAAGAGTATCACTTGCAAAGTGGCTGGCTTCATATCGTTCTTGTCCAACGAGGTGTCGAGTTTCATCGTTTGCCTTATCACCCTCGACAGATTTCTCGTTCTTCGTTTTCCGTTAAGTCGAATTCATTTCCGGAAACAATCTGCATGGATTGCTTGCATTATAGTCTGGTTGGCAGGCATTGTGTTAGCCGCTTTGCCACTGACCTCTTTTGTGTCAGATGGATTTTTTTCCAGTCAAACTGCTATTTGCGTACCATTACCTATCACGAGAAAAATATTTAGAGGTCAAGGCTACTCATTTGGCATTATGGTGGTGTTGAACTTTGTTCTCGTCCTACTGGTCGGCGTTGGCCAGCTCTTCATCTATTGGTCAATACGCATGAACAGTATACTGAGTAGCCAAACGACAAAAAGGTCAAAGGACACGATTATTGCTCGTAGATTGATTTCTGTCGTCTTGTTTGATTTTTTCTGCTGGTTTCCGATTGGTCTGCTGGGACTTCTTGCATCAAGTGGATGGCCCATTCCCAGCACAGTTAATATTCCTATAGTGATCTTTGTACTGCCGCTCAAGTCTATGTTGAACCCATTTCTGTACACAATGAACATCATTCATGAACGCTGGGTGCGTGCCAGTGAACGACTTGAGGAAAAACGTATTGTACTGGAATTTAAAAGACAGGATCGAAGTACAATTTATGATTATTCTACTTAAAATTGAGAGAAGAATAAAGAAACAAAAAAAGCAATAGTTTTAATATTAGCAAAATCATGAAGAAATATTATCGAACTGAAAACTGCAATTGCTTGAAAGATATGTCAACAATAACTCTTAAAGCTATTATATTATTTATGACAGCAATATGAGGACGACATCTGTACGAATATCAAATCATCAAACGTTTAAATGAATAAATAAAGTTATCACACTTAAAAATCTTGTATCAGACTCAACAAATAGTATAGTGAAACGAAATAAATATTTCAAAACCTGGAACATTTATTCTTGTCTTGAACATTTCTAGTGAAATTTTTTCTGTCTCTCTCTGTATTTCTCCATCTCCCACTCGTCTGTCTATCTGTCTGTCTCTTTCTGTGTGAAAACTATGTTATTATTATTACTTTTAATCGATTTTTGACAGATTGTCTTAGAGTTTGTCTTCTCTCTCCATATATGTATAATGGAAATGCTGCCTGGGTTGTAATTTTGTAAATATATTCTGTTGTTTGTCAAACGACTAAGGCGATAGAGAGCTGCATGTCTTTTCATGAAATTTCATTGAAATATAAACTTTTCTGGAATGCCTAAGACTGAATCTTTTTCATTTCGGTTTACTTTAAACTAGTGGGATGGCTAAAAATAGATCGGAGCCCCATTATATTCAGTTCCTTAAATGGAAGTGGGAATTAAATAAAATAGCGATTTTTCAAATTTTTTATTCAGTAAATGCAAAGTTGAAATGTTATCAGCAGAAAAGAGTTGTGTCTGTAATATTTACAAACTGCTGACGTGGCGTGACATACATTCCTTCCTTTAAACACAGGTACCCACAAAGGACGGAGATTTTCTATTTCTGTCTAAAATATAATTAGCCAGCTCAAAGAGAGAATTTAACTATTGCAGTAGAACCAACACTTCCTGTAGCTCATACAAGCCCCCCAGAGCTCTGTATTGCTCACAATCAATTAGTTAAAGACAAGAGACAGGTACAATGACTACAATAATGAATTTTACACTAAGTGGAGATAATAAGAAATAATACAAGATGGATGAAAATTAACAAAATATTTATATAAAAACGAAACAATAAAGGAAGGAAACAGCAATCAAATGACAAATTCCCACAATTCCAATTCCAAAATATTTATCATTCTATTCAGAGAAAACTTTAACCTCCCTTAAAGTCTTAGTTTCTCTCTTTTGGCAACTTGTTTGAGAAATAAAATCATGAGAAAATTGTAATAAAATAAGAATTTGTAAAAGTCACTTTTATTTCTAGCCATTAATATGCTACAAGTTAGATAAGCCTTTCTTATATCGTGATTTTAATTTTAATTTTAAAACGTTTTGGAAGAGGGAAGCATTGGACAAGAGCCATAAAATATGAAACAGAACTAGACAGACAAGTCACACCCCCATATACAGATCAAAACTAGACAGACAAGTCACACCCCCATATACAGATCAGAACTAGACAGACAAGTCACACCCCCATATAGGCCTACAGATCAAAACTAAATACACGTAGGCCTACAAGGCAAATAATTATGATCCATAAAATGTGTGCGGCGTGTGTTTCGACGGTAGTTTTACGTCACCACTGGAGCTTGCGTTGATCATTTCGCCATCAGACGTTATCTGATCTAGATTGACCCAGTGGGACCCCACACGGCCTCCAGCCTCACACTTGTGTTCGAGGAGGTGGTGGGCGGGAGGGCTGGCGGAAGATTCATTTGTACAACTTTTTTTTTGTCCTGGTGTGACTGATTTTTTCGCATGCGATAACAAAAGGGGAAAAAAAAGTTTTAGGCCGACTTTGGGCAGTATAACTAAGTTTACTGTTCTGGTGGTTCCCCACGCCAGACAAAAACAAGGGAGCTTACTTAAGAGATGGCAAATTGTTACTGTTTATTGCTGTGATGTTAAGGTCATTTATGTTAGCTGAGAACATTCTATAGAATAACTTTCTTAAGCCAACAATACTCATGGTGCAACTCGCCACTCCTTGCAATATAAGCACACAAATTTACCCCTTGTAATTTAAGCACAAACCCCTTGTAATTTAAACCCAAGCATATTCCTTGTATTTTATGCACAAACATACTTCTTGTAATTTAAGCACAACCACTCCCCTCTAATTTAAGCACAAACACACAATCACACTCCTTGTATTTTAAGCACCACCAAACTCCTTGTAATATAAGCACAATCACACTCCTTATAATTTCACTCCTTGTATTTTAAGCACCACCAAACTCCTTGTAATATAAGCACAATCACACTCCTTATAATTTAAGTGCAATCACATTCCTTGTAATTTATGCACAATCACACTCCTTGCAATTTAACACAATAACACTCCTTTTATTTTAAGCACCACCAAACTCCTTGTAATATAAGCACAATCACACTCCTTATAATTTAAGTGCAATCACATTCCTTGTAATTTATGCACAATCACACTCCTTGCAATTTAACACAATAACACTCCTTTTATTTTAAGCACCACCAAGCTCCTTGTAATATAATCACAATCACATTTATGCACATTCACACTCCTTGTAATTTAAGCACACACAATCGGATTACTACTTGCCATTCCTTGTCAATGTCAAGCATTGTGAGTAATATTGGAGTACACACTCTTCTCCAAGAAGTGTATGGGAGGGAGAAGAGCCTCATGCTAATAAAGTGATGTAATATGTTGTATTGTCGTGTGATACATCACATTGTTTACATGTTTTCCATGTGGCATCACTTCCAGTCTTGTTATAATTAATCACTAAGCACACTGTACTGCATCGCCACTACTGGTTTCTCTCTTTCTCTTCTGGAGTGGTCTTTTCTATTAAGAAGTTATTTGTTTTTCAAAACAGGATAATTGCGCACAGAGTGTGAATACAAAACGTGTAAAAAATATAAAAGTACATAATGTACAGATACATCCATTTACACAATATACAGATACATCAGTGTGTAATGTACATATACATCCATTTACACAATGTACACATACACTTGTAATGTATATATATACAACCTTTTACACACTGTACATATACATCAGTGTTTAATGTACAGATACATCAGTGTGTAATGTACAGATACATCAGTGTGTAATGTACACATACAACCATTTACACAATGTACAGATATAATAGTAACTAACGTACAGACACAACATAAATAACAGTATATAATGTACTTATACAACAGTAAATAATGCACAGACACAACAGTAAATAGTGTACAGAAACAACATTAATAGCATGCAAATACAACAGTATATAACGTACATATACAACAACAGCATACACATACAACACTGTATGTACAGATACAATATTAACAGCATACAAATACAGTGTATACTGTATAGATAAAACATTAATAGCATATAAATACAACAGTGCATACAATAAAATTACAACAGTGTATAATGTACAAATACAACAATGACAGTTTAATGCAGTTTGATTGTACATTTGCTTACACTTGTGCTAATAGTTCTACTAACTGTAATACAGCATGCACAGTTATACACAATGATTTTGTAATGTAACAAATAGTAATAACACCACATGCTCCTGAACTTATATCCACCTTTATTACCGGTATGTACAGAATTATTCTCTAAAAATAAACATCCATTATAAGTAAGAATAAATAATAATTCATTATACTAATTTAATAAAATATAATTAAATAATACAATTTAATAAAATATAAAAATAAAATATATACTTTAAAAAAAAAAAAGAAATATGATAAATTTCATAGTTTTATGTACATCAGGACACTTATCTTTGTTTCATTTCAATGGTCGTATGATTGCATACATTTTGTTCTGCTTGTCTATTCACACACTAAATGATAAATATATTGGAGAATGTATAATTGTTTATAACAAATATGTTGTTTTAATAAGCAAAATTGAAAGGCCTTTCCCTTCACCTTTGCAAGAAAAACCTATAATATTTGATAGTTAGTGCAAGCCATTCTTCACTTTTGATGTCAATACAGTATTAATCTCTCTGCACTTCATTGGCATTATAGTGCTTCCAAATTCAGGACAGCCACAGAATGTGTGATTGTGTATGCTTGAAAATTTGAGAGTGAAACAAAACTCGAGTTCAGGCACTTTTAAATCAAGAATTTTTTTTTTTTAACAGAATATATCTGGAAACAATCTGAGTGAGCATTGTGAATATTGTTTCTTTAATTCCTTTGTCCAAACAGAAAAAAAATGGCTGTCACGTTTTTATTGTTTTTTTGTTGTTTTTTTTTGCACAAGTTTAGGTGGTTCTGTCTTTCAATTATTTAACACTCCAGCACTCAGTGACATGGCAAGTATTTGTTAATGCACAACACATGTACACTCCAGCACTCCGTTGACATGGCAAGTATTTGTTAATGCACAACACATGTACACTCCAGCACTCCGCTGACATGGCAAGTTTTTGTTAATGAAACAATGCTCAACACATGTACACTCCTTAAAAGTATTTATGAAGCCATTTGTCTTATCACCTCTATATTTCACAATCTCGATAACTTTAGCAACCTTTCCAGTCTCTAGAATTCTCGAACACATTAATTAAATCTAACAATGGCACAAGGGAAACCATTCCTGAAACCCCTGTATATAGGTGTATGCCTTCTAGAAAAGTTTGGAGTTTTGTGCTAGAATTGAGGCTTTTGGCTACAATTTCTGAAATTCAATCACAGCTGCAAACGGCATGGTTTTGGGAGACAAGTTAAGAACCACAGATTAAAAATAAATAATCATTAGATCCAATATAAAAGAAACAAAGGACCATGTGCACCACTAACAGCAGCAGATCTGTAGCTCTTTACAATTAAAAAAAAAAGGTGAATTCAGAGATTTGAGGATAAATGTTTCTTAAAGTTACAATAATGTATAATGTAAAGTTACTGGCTTGAAATGTGTCATCCAGTTTGAAACTTTGGATGATTATTTCCACAGTCTCTGATGATTTGCTTCAAGGATTGATTTCTTTGTTCTTTTTGCCCAGCAGTTTCTTCAAGCCTTGACTCATAAAGTATGGTTTTTCTGGAGAGCCATCATTCCTCTCCAGGTCTTCCACTGGGAATGGAAAAACAAAGAGGAAGACACCAATTAAGAGTTCCCAATTCTAAACTGGCTTTTAAGCTTATAAAGGACAGAAATTTAAAATATTTATACAGAAATATATCTTGACTTTTCTAATTCTTGTAAACTGTAGTGATGGATCCTGTCATAAACTACAGGAAATTACTGATCAGGCTGACAACATATAAACAATCCAGATTTTTTTTATTAATAACCAACTCGGTGTAAAGGTTCTAACATCCTCATGTCTATATGTTTATTAGTAATATCCTGCTACTTTTCTTGTACACTGACATCTGACAATGGGTACAATTAAATCATTTCTGACTGAATGCATTATTAAATCATTTCTGACTGAATGCACTATTAAATCATTTCTGACTGAATGCATTATTAAATCAATTTGTTTGTTATAATCACTATAAACAATCACAATTACTAGTGTCCACCATTTAGCATCATTTGACTACAAAAACAATTACATGTACATCAATTCTGCTTTAGTGTAATCTTGACTAACCACCACAGTCTTTATTGTCTGCTAGAAAGTTGAATTCTAAAAGTTTTAGTGCCCACCTTTACAAGTTAAATGCATGACTTGCTAATTATATATTATTACTATATTATGACTTGCTAATAATATTATATTATTACTATATTATGACTTGTTAATTATATATTAAATGTATTACTATATTATGACTTGCTAATTATATATTACTATATTGTGACTTGATAATGATATATTATTACTATATTATGACTTGCTAATTATATATTATTACTATATTATGACTTGCTAATTATATATTATTACTATATTGTGACTTGATAATGATATATTATTACTATATTATGATTTGCTAATTATATATTATTACTATATTATGACTAGCTAATTATATATTATTACTATATTATGACTAGCTAATTATATATTATTACTATATTATAACTTGCTAATTATATATTATTACTATATTGTGACTTGATAATGCTATATTATTACTATATTATGACTTGCTAATTATATATTATTACTATATTATTAGCAGAGGGCAAAGCATAGAAAACAAATGCCAACAAAAGCCAATGGATTTATAATTCATGCATTCATCAGAAGAAATATTTATATTTCACACACTACTGTCTATAATTAAACCATCATTTGAAAACCGTCATGCTTGCCAATAAACTAAAAGAAGTTCCTTTAAGTAATAAAAGTTTAAATTCTTACTTTAAAGTCAATACACATCATCAGTCACACTTTGTGAATTCAACTCATTATGACCATATCCCCACAACAACAAAATAAATTAAATATAAATAAATAATAAACAAATAACTAAAAATAGCACCTCCAAGCAATTAGTATTGTATTTATGAAAACATATGGCTACTCAGAGAAACAATGACGATAATAACAATTGTGAGTGTACTCACAGAAACAGAGAAACAATGATGATAATAACAATTGTGAGTGTACTCACAGACACAGAGAAACAATGATGATAAAAACAATTGTGAATGTACTCACAGAAACAGAGAAACAATGACGATAATAACAATTGTGAATTTAATCACAGAAACAGAAACAATGACAATATTAACATTTGTGGGTCTACTCACAGAAACAAAGAAACAATGACAGTATTAACATTTGTGGGTCTACTCATAGAAACAAAGAAACAATGACAGTATTAACATTTGTGGGTCTACTCACAGAAACAAAGAAACAATGACAGTATTAACATTTGTGGGTCTACTCACAGAAGCAGAGAAACAATGTATCCACAGCCATGCTGTAGACACTGAAAAAAGCTGATGTTATTATGTAAGCACAAAGGATCACTATCTGCAAAGAAAAGAATTAAGGGACTTTATAATTTGTTTGGATTTTGTTGTTGCTGTTTTAAATTCTGCCAGTTAAAATTACTAAGTCAAATCTTGGGACTAAAAATCAAAAAATATCTTTCACCCATAAATTATCTAGCAAAGTTTGCCTAGTATATAGTGCTCGCCATTGTATATTATGAAATACTTTGCATAATGAACTTCTGTGATTGCCTATTGGAATCTTCATTTATGGAAGGAATAAATAGAATAATACACATTGTAAGTGACTTTCACGTGGTTAAGAAATGTGAACAAAGTAGATTTTTTAAAAGAGGGTATTTAATTAAAAAATTGTAATTCAAGATTAACCAAACTGTCATCAAGAGAACTTAACCTGCATAACTTTAAATAAACATGTTAAAATTGTTCTTGGAACACGTCATAGTGTTATACATTTTAGATGAAGTTTTAAACCAGATCAACACTTCAGTTATGTCTATTATTGCTGGTTCATAATCAACCACTATATACTTGCACTTAACCTGCAGTGACTTCTAATTCTGTACATGGGACTATGCAAACAGTCAGGAAGACCCTTTGTTGTTGTTATGAAAAGTGTTTACTGTACTGTACAATATAACTCATGTCAAACTATAGTAGAATTTATATTAAGTATATGTACATGAATTGTTTTGTATATATTTGACTCTGTATATTGTTAAGCTAAAGTGTATTAAAGCTTAGCACCAGAAATTTTTGGAGAACAGTCTATAATAACAATAAAACAAGCTGATTGGAGGTGTTGTTGGTGAGAGGGTGTTTGTGCTGGGGATGGAGGCCATTAGACTTTAAATTAACAACTTACAGCAATTTTAAGATCACTTTTTTCTCTTGCTTTTGTCAGTATAAATTAATTTAAACTTTTCAAGACTCCTCATGCCCGTAAATTTTATGAAGTTACCATAATTACTGAAAATCATTTTGACGCAGTGAATGAACACATCCTTAATGATGTTCTTGTTCATGAAAGTGAATATGTACGTTGCAATCAGTGAGGTTCATTGTATATGTCCATTACTAGCACAATGAAATTATCAATTTCAGAGTACATGTACTTACCATAAAAGGAACAATAAAAAAATTAAGAGAAGGTTTGTAAATCTCCATGTATGGAATCCATCCACTGAAAAAGAAGTAAGCGCCAACCCCTGTAAAACATCAAAATCACATCTAATTGAAGCAAAATTCATTCTTGTATACAATGTGCACAGTCTTCAAAAAACATTTTTTTAGAAAAAGGAAAACAATAACAGAAGAATTTTTTTCTTAGAACAGGATTCTATGTTAACAAATGACTGATACTTTTAAAAAATGAAACATTTAAATGTGATTTTTGGTTAGAAAATGACCTGTATAACACATTTTTTTATATCAGAAAAATGTTTTAAACACATCTTCAACAACTAAGCAAATCACAGTAAAGAGAAACATATTTCTGAGTATGAAAATAACAAACGGTCATCTTTCCAAGATAATAAATGAATGTCAAAACAAAATGCTGATGTATATCAGCAAATTTGTCTGTGTGAAGTCCAAAAGATTTTATAATTTAAATCACCCAAATCATTGAAAGTAACAGAGGTTGAGAGGTTCACAATGTGCATAATATGCAAAAGAAAATTGTCTGAAATGCATTTTCTTAGCACATGCAATGCACATTTGGTGGTATTTACTGAGGTACACAGTTTGGTGGTATTTACTGAGGCACACAGTTTGGTGGTATTTACTGAGGTACACAGTTTGGTGGTATTTACTGAGGCACACAGTTTGGTGATATTTACTGAGGTACATGGTTTGGTGATATTTACTGAGGCACACAGTTTGGTGGTATTTACTGAGGTATACAGTTTGGTGATATTTACTGAGGTACACGGTTTGATGATATTTACTGAAGTACACGGTTTGGTGATATTTACTGAAGTACACACATTGATATCATTGAATACTGCTGTATAAATTTATATATGAAAATGATGTACCATTACAGCATTCACTGTAAATACTAAAGTGCACCAGCTTTATAAGAATTTATGTCAAATGTTAGCATGAACTCCTATTGTTAAATGAAATCATCTAAGTATGATGCTTGTAAGTGGAAGGAAATAATAATTTTAATTACAAATATTCTCTTAAGTTGAACAGATATATGTGTATATATTATATATCTTGATCAGACAAACATTTTTGAAATGTGTATTTGGTGTTTATTTATCTTAACTGACATTTCTGGAATGAATGGGCTTTAAGAGAGCTTCAATCTTATCTGAGAAGTATGAAACATACTGCTGACATCTTACAAAAATCTGACAGTCTATTACAGCAACAAAAATAAAGTTGGTGTTGTTAAGTTTGGCTAATTTGGAAAGATGTTTTTCACAGAAATAATCTCATTTTACATCAACTGTTAACATTCTTCACTAAAAACTTATACTGTCAGCATTACAGTCCATTCTGAAGTTTTACATGTTAAAGAGTACCTTAGACTATTTAGCCTAATTCTTGATTATCTTATCCAAACAAATTTTAGTTTAGGCTCTCTAACTTCATTATATTTGTGTCCATCTGATCTAATCCTATTGAAATAAGTAAATACAAGACTAACTGACTGAAAATAAGAATATAATAATATCAAAATACCAGTTTTAAAAGCACATTTACATTTTAAAATCAATTCAATTATCATTTGTAGCCTGTAATAATAAATTTGAATCTCGCAAAAATGAATGAGTGAATAATAACAATAACTATTGATTACTTTATTAGAATTGCCTGCCCTAAGATCTTTAAGTGCTTGACAGTACTAATGACTAGCTAAACTGAATAATCCATCAGTCAGGACCGAACTCACAACCGCACAACTTGCATAAAAGTCCTGCATCTAGACCTACTAGCAACCAGGTTGCCAGGCTTCTGTATGTACTGCCTTGTAATGTAATTTGCCCAATACATACTTTAATTTTCAGTTTGTAATTGCATGGAAAAGACCAAACTCAGAATTGTAGTCATGTTGAAAAAAGTAAGACAGTCTGTCAGAATGGACAACATTTAAAAAATCAAATGATGAGGCTGAAATTAAGAAAACATTATTCTTATTTTTTAATTAATGGGTTCAATATAAGATTATTACCTCATAAAAATTTTAATTTCTCAATCAAGATGGCTGGTGAAGTATTTGAAGAAAACAAAACTAAGAATTGCTTAATTAAATTATTGTGAACGCTTCTGAACTTAGAATTTCAACTGAATTGATCATGTTATATTTTGCCTGTAAAATGTCTCATTAAAGTGTTCATTCATGTTGCATTTTGCAAATATGACTCACAAAAGTATTCACTCATATTACATATAAAAATTTCACAATGCTATCAAAGACAACAGATGTCTGCTAATTTAAAAACTCAGAATGTCAAAGTGGTGTTCAGATTTCAAAGAAGCACACACATGATTACAATTACTTGCATACAAAGTTCCAATTTATTCCAGAAATGATTACAGTTAAGTGCATGAAAAGTTCCAATTTATTCCAGAAATGATTACAGTTACATGCATACAATGTTCCAATTTATTCCAGAAATGATTAGTTACGTGCATACAAAGTTCCAATTTATTCCAGAAATGATTAATTATGTGCATACAAAGTTCCAATTTATTCCAAAAATGATTAATTATGTGCATACAAAGTTCCAATTTATTCCAGAAATGATTACAGTTACATGTATACAAAAAGACATGCTATATAAAGTGCCACTTACCAGTCAGACCAATGATGACTAGACGACTGAGAAAAAGAATAAAGTCTGTTGTTTTGTCGACAACCATCACACGTATAATATTACGAAATATAAGCATGAAGGCATCCTTAGCAGATGTGCAGAAGTTTTTTCCATAAACAGCAATCTTAGCATAAAAAAATGTACAGATAATATTTATGAATGATAAATAACAGGTAATGTACTGACACTTCAACAAATATGTGTGTGTGCGTGCATGCAGACCAGTTTGTGCAAATGATTGCGAATGCATATAAGGGTGACCCGTTAAATGCGCGAACGACAAATGTGCGCATTGACAAATATGCACCCTGACAAATGCGCGATAGGGTTAAATTTAGGGTTAGGTTATGGTTATGGTTAGGATTAGGATTAAGATTAGGGGTCAGGGTTAGGGTTAGAGTTAGGAACAGAACGATTCATCGCGCTTTTTTCCATCGCGATTTTGTCGGCGCGCATTTGTTGGTGAACCGCATATTAGTGCATGTAAAAACAGACAGTATAAAATGTGATTCATCCATAATTATTTTTAGAGATCTAGCAGGACCTGGAGATGCAAGCAATTCCTAGTTGCAGGAATAAAGATCCAAAGGGATATTTGACCTTGCTATGATCATTTTTTTTACACCAAATGTTTACAAGGACATTTACTACAGCATTCTTGTAGACACTTAGCAGAACACAGACTGAAATCAAACACTATTATGCATGCATTTTAATAGGTACAACTTCTATTACACTAGCAAAACACAGAGACTGAAATGTACCATGTGCAATGCAAATGTGCAATTTTATAATTACAACACAGAAAATCTACTAGCGAATTCTTTAGAAACTTAAAGCAGAGACATACTGAGATCAAACACACCCATGATAAATGCATTTTTATAATTACAACAAAGAAAAACCAGAAGAGTAATTTTAAGATACTTAAGAAGAGTAATTTTAAGAAGAGACACTGAAACCAAATGTATACCATAATGTATGCATTTTTGTTGATGAACTTCATGAACTTCTCCAGGCACCAAAAACAGCACATGCAGCATCTGTGAGATTGTGAGATTGATATGAGAAGTTATAATTGTCAGTTTGTAGATATAATCCACATTGAGATAAACTTACGCTCAAATAACTCTTGTAAATTGTCAGGTAAAAGACATAATCCACATTGATATGTTTAAATTCATACAACACTGTAATGTTTTGCTGGGAGATGGGCAATATGTTAATTCTCCACCACCCCAGGCTGCCCACAACCTTATGCTAATCCTCAAAACACACCTTCTGGCTGGCCACGTGTTAGAAAGATGAATGATAGATAATGCAGAATAGAAGAGTGATAGATCTAGAAGATAGCTCGAGCCCCCTGATACATACAGCCAGGATAGTAAGTAAATACAGGTGACAGACTACAACATATAACATGTAAGTGAGTCATACTAACACGAGCGGTCTAAGTATCAACAAGAAATGTATTCAATAAGAAATAACATAAGACAGCATGGTTACATATAGCAAATAGTTAACAGTTACAATTGGAATTTATAAATGTTTATAGTGCATAACCACGAACATGTGGTGTCATAAGAGAATGTTCATTTTGAGTCCTAAGGCACTGTAGTAGCTATCTGGTTAGTTTGTATAAGTGAACACTAAATAAGTTTATAAGAGAACATTAAATGTTCTGAGTGAATTCTAAAAGTACTTTGATTAAAGTTCGAGTGAATTTCATTGTATCTTGACTTAAGCTGTGGGATTGTTTTTATAAATACATATCTTTAGGTTCACCTGATGTGTCGCCCAGTGAAAGTCATAACAAATGCACACGTTACCCATTGAAAGTTTTTGGCTCGTGGATCGTTCTGCTCTGGTGTATTGTGGTTCAATACTCATAAAAGTCAACATCCAAGATAGAGTGGTTCTGCTCTGGTGGTGTTTTACAGTTCAAAGCCCATCAATCAACATCTCAGATAATCTCTCAAAGTACAAATCTTGCAATAAAATACGCATTGGCGAAGAAATCGTCCTCGTGTGTTCTCTGACAGAACACTCTTACTTACATAGTCATCATACATTGTAATAAGCAAGATATAACAATAATTGTCAAGAGATAAACATGAATATAATATTAGTTAGGCAAGCAAAACCATATACCTTTGGCAGTAATATACACAGAGGATGATAACTGGTGATAAGGTTAATAGTATGACTATACTTTGTTAACACTGTGTGAACCAAAATACGTCTTGTCTCAATGGTCAGCTTGCGTAATACTAACAAATTCCAAGTAGATTTCTGACACATTCATTTGCATGGCTGAGCTGTGCTTTGATTGGTTAGTTTAGAGTGAGTATCTGGAACATTCAGGTAGGTTTAAGTGTAGTCTATTTTTAGAGGAGGGATGGGCTTTGGGCTACATAAGCTCCTCCCCTATTATGTGACAAACACATTTAATTAAATGATGCATCACTTACGATATGGTATTTTATCAGCCCATTTATCACTTGTCATTAAATATTCCCTCAAATATTTAAGCTCAACCATCCAAAACAATCCTTTCAGTCTCAAGAATACAAGAAGTACTAAGCAACTTCATTCACAAGCTAAGACATAATTGCATTCAGAAACAGTGCTGCTATACTACTGTTGCTCAGGTGTGGGAATTAGTTATACTCTTGAAAAACGTGTGTTTATGATGCTTTTATACCTTCTGAAAGTTATTATCCTTTCAGTGCTAGTTTTTGTTAATTATTTTCTTATCAGTTTGTGTGCTTCTTAATGGCCTCTAGGTATTATAGCATAGACTCAAAATGGCTTCTCGGTATTATAGCATAGACTCAAAATAGCTTCTAGGTATTATAGCATAGACTCAAAATGGCTTCTCGGTATTATAGCATAGACTCAAAATGGCTTCTCGGTATTATAGCATAGACTCAAAATGGCTTCTAGGTATTATAGCAAAGACTCAAAATGGCTTCTAGGTATTATAGCATAGACTCAAAATGGCTTCTAGGTATTATAGAAAATATGAGATTATTCAAACTACTTGTTTGAATATTCACAACTTCTGCTGTTGCTATGTCAACATTAAAAGAAAATTATTATTATCAAAATACTGATTTATACCTTTGGATTATTAACAATGCTGCACAATTTATAGTGATCCATTTAAACATGGAGAACTAGCTCTATTCCAGTGGACAGTTAAGATTAGTGCCTGTCCATGTTTGGAGGTGTTCAATATAACTTTCACATTTACCAATCAACTCTCTGAGGAACTTGAATTAGCGTTTTTAAAAAAAACCCCAGTGAATGGATA
The DNA here is from genome assembly GCA_028829895.1 of Sinotaia quadrata. NCBI lineage: Eukaryota > Metazoa > Mollusca > Gastropoda > Architaenioglossa > Viviparidae > Sinotaia > Sinotaia quadrata. Next base: position 107,125,986 of record CM054180.1, read on the forward strand.
AGTACCATAAAGGAAATAATAACAAATACAAGTGAATACACAACTTCCATTAATACCAATATAAATCTTTAATCCACAGCATGAAAGTGACACAAGTTATGACAAAACAACCAATACATTTATTACTACCTAATATAATAACAAATAGGCAAAGCTGGGCAATGCATTGTATATAGGATTATACAATTTTCTTTATGTTAAAATTCAAGAGCTAGGGTGCACAGTATATTCAAGATTTAAAGTTGTCAATAACTCCTGGAACAAAACTACTTCTTGTTCAATGTAGTCACAATACCATAAAAATACCATTCTGCAGAATAGTTTTGAAACTAAATAGTTAAATATCTAAATATATATCTTGTGTTATTTGCTACAAAACAAATACAATGATTATTTATCAGTCATTTGATACACTATAAACTTCAAAGTAAACAAAACATTTTAAATGACAGTGCTTGTGGTACCTACTTTATAAAAAACTTTGCCACAGGATTCTCCGACCCTTTCAACTTGCCATCAATATACTGCAGGACAACACGAATAATCTGTATGATAGCAATCAGAAGAGACCCAAAGGCAAGAGAGCCCAAGTGGTATCTATGGAATCAAAGAAAGACAATTATATTTCTTTTGTATATATATATATTCGAATACTAATAACTACTCCTAGATTAAATAAAATTTTGGTTTACTCTTTGATTTATAATAAATGAGCACTAATGAATAATGTTTGGAAATGATACTAATGGAAGCAATGGGCACTTTGGAAGAGATAAGATGTTATCTTTCCATGACTTTACTCAAACTTCATACTTTCCAGGCATCTACTGCACAAGACACATCCATGACTTTACTCAAACTCCATATCTTCTTGACTTTTACATGCCAACATTTGTTTAAGGACTCTGTCTCAGCATGAGGATTTAAAGATTGTTAATTTTAACGCTACACCTATGCTGACATAAAACTACAACATAAGACAACATCTATGACTGTACTCAAATTTCATACCTTCCTGATCTAACTCCTGCACAAGACAAAAACTTGATACCTTTCTCTCAAATCACAACATAGATTTAAATCTGACACAACACAGACTTAAACCTGACACAACAAAGATTAAACTGACACAACACAGATAAAATCCTGACACAATACAGATTAAAACTGACACAATGCAGATTTAAACCTGATACAACAGAGATTTAAACCTGACACAACACTGATTAAAACTGACACAATGCAGATTTAAGCCTGACACAACACAGACTTAAATCTGACACAACACAGATTAAACTGACATAATGCAGATTTAAACCTGACAAAATACGGATTTAAACCTGACACAACACAGATTAAAACTGACACAATGTGGATTTAACCTGATACAACACAGATTTAAACCTGACACAATACAGATTTAAACCTGACAAACAGATTAAAAACAGACAAAATATACATTAAAAAGACACAACACAGATTTAAACCTGACACAACACAGATTAAAACTAATACAACACAGATTTAAACCTGACACAAAACAGATTAAAACAGACAAATTATATATTAAAACTTGACACAACACAGATTAAAAAACAGACACTCGACAGATTCAAATCTGACACAACAAATATTCAAAAATAAGAATATAAAATAGTATATGCATCTTCTGCTCTAAGAAAGTGCAGTAACTAGGCAGCTCTTATTTGAAATGTCAACTAACTGATTCTTGAAACAAAGATTCCTATCTGGAATAGTAACTAAGTAATTCCTATCTGTAACAGTAACTAAGAGAGTCCTATCTGAAACACTAAGTGGTGATTCCTAACAGTAACTGACTCCTATCTGGAACAATAACTAAGTAATTCCTATCTGGAACAGTTACTAACTCCTATCCAGAACAGTAGCTAAGTGACTTCCTACCTGAAACAGTAACTAAGTAACTTCTATCTGAAACAGTGGCTCCTATCTCAAACAGTAGCTAAGTGACTTCTATCTGAAATAATAATTAACGCCTATCTCAAACAGTAGCTAAATGACTCTTGTCTGTAACAGTAACTAAGTGACTCCTGTCTGAAACAGTAACTATGTAACTCTATGAAACAGTCTGAAACAGGCTGAAACAGTAACTATGTAACTCTATGAAACAGTAAGTGACACCTATCTGCAAAAGTAATTTATTGACTCCTATCTGAAAAAGTAATTTAGTGACCCCTCTCAGGAAACAATCAGCTGCTCAGTAAAATAGCAATAACATGATACCAAACTAAACTAAGACTAAATGACATCTATTTAATTTTTTTTAAAACAGTAAATACATACATAAATAAAACATAAATACATACATAAATAAAACAGTAAATGACCCCTCACCCATCTAAAACATCAGTAATCAGTTACATCAGTAAATGACACCCACCTAAAACAGTAACTAAATGGCACATCAAATAAGACAACTGACACCTATCTAAACTGTAATTAATTAACATTTAAATAAAACAACTACACAATGAGGTAAGGAGCATTTATCTACACCATCAAAACGTTATGAAAACAACCTACATAAATACCAGCACAATTAGTTGCCAGTGTTACATGGTCAGCATGACCCATGCCAAGACATCAACAGTGAACTACTTGTCATCAATAAGTAGTGATACATACCTAAAATATCTGTATAATTCTGACAAATATCTAAAACATATGTGAAGGTAACTGTAAATTCACACACATCTGACAGAGATCTAAATATCTAAAGAGGGTCTACTGATACACAGTTCTGAAAAAACACAATACAAGAAAAGTGGGTATGAAAATTTAACACGTACCTTAAATATTTACAGAGTGGTTACACAAATCTGACACATACCTAAAATATCTACAGAGGGAAAGTGGGTAAATAATGTTGACACTTGCCTAAAACATCTACATCTGGGCACACAATTCTGACATACCTAAAATATCTACAGATGGAAAGTGGGCACACAATTCTGACATATTACTAAAACATTTACAGAGGGAAAAGAGTAAAGAAAGGTGGATAATGACATACCTGAAACATCTCAAGAAGGAAAAGAGAAGAGGGAAACTGGGTATATCCTTGTTCTTGTCAAATGCCCAGTAGTATGATGCGAAGGCCCCAGCCAAAGTTAACTCCCCTAAAGCAATGACAAAGTTCACCAGCCAGAAAAGCATGAACAAATTGTAGATCTGGAGATACAATGTGTAACTGTAAAAATAGAAATAAATATTTTTTATTATTGTCATAAAATACAATTATTTCACAATACTTTATTATACATTTTTTAACATTAAAGTGTTCAAGTTCCCCCCATAACTACAAGATTAAAATTGATTAAGAGATGTATGGCAGTAGAACAAATGGAGACGTATGCAGGAGTGCCATAATATGAGTGAAAGAGAGAAAACTTGACTTATGAGTGATGATCGTTTGCTCACACCTCTGCAAGATGAGCAGATCTTACAGCTGTTTGTGATGAGGAGCGAAGAATTAGGAGTCGATGGAAAAGTCAAGAATATGTGCCATAGGGACAATACTGTTAGAAGTATACAACAGATTTAACAGGCAATTCTCTAGTTATGAGCAGTCATACATTTAATCTTTATCTGTACAGGGTGAATTGGTCAAAGTGTCTTGATCAAATAAAAAAATTATCTCCAATCTCCATATGGACAGGGCGAATTTAGTGTGTGTGTGTGTGTGGGGGGGAAGTGTATCATCTAGGTAGTGGTGTGTGATTTTCTTCTTTTTGAGAGGAGAAATAAGAGGAGAAATAACATGTTTTTAAATTGTTTTTATGTCTTTTTTTTTGCTTGTCACTTTTCTCCTTGTGTCAACACTCTTGGGCACAATATATCCTTGTGCTGCCCCTGAGCAAAACATATCATCACACTGTACAAAGCATTGCCTCATGCTGTTCCTGTGCAAAGCATTGCCTCATGCTGTTTCTGTGCAAAGCATTGCCTTGAGCTGTTCCTGTGCAAAGCACTGCCTCATGCTTTTCCTGTGCAAAGCATTGCCTTGTGCTGTTCCTGCGCAAAGTATTGCCTCATGCTGTTCATGTGCAAAGCATTACCTCTTGCTGCCCTGTGCAAAGCATATCCTCACACTACCCCTGGGATAGTACTGACCTTCATCTATTTAATTCAGACTTTCAGAATCCATGGAAAATGGTGGCTTTATCATCAACCTGGATTACTTAAATACATGCTAAGTCTGGAGGTGGTTCCCCTAAATTACTACCCTTGTTAAAGTCCTGAAATCAGTCAATCCCACCCAATTTGTTGTTTGACAGAAGTCTAGTGAAAGAAGATGACTTCTGTCAAACAGTCTAGTGACAGAAGATGACTTCTACTTTTTGAAGATGACTTCTACTTTTTCCAGATTCTGTCTTTGAGATTTTTCTTCTGTTAGCTTACTGTGGGTCATTGAAAACTGAGATTTGGGTAAAATTCTATTACAAAACACACACACACAAAACAGGCTCATGAAAAGAATTCTTTGTCAAACAGATTTAAATCTTAAATGTTTTCAAAGTTTTATAGTTTTTTTTCCTTTTTACTTCTAAGGTTTTGTGTAACCTTATGATAAAAGGTAAACACACTGTTTACGACTAAACATTGGATAAATTATTTAATACATTAATAAAACATAAATAATCAGTTTAACACAATAATAGCACACTACCAAACTATTTAACACACCAGAAAATATATCAACAAACTGTTTAACACAATAATAGCACACTAGCAAACTATTTAACACACCAGAAAATATATCAACAAACTGTTTAACACAATAATAGCACACTAGCAAACTATTTAACACACCAGAAAATATATCAACAAGCTGTTTAACACAGTACAAAATAACACAACCAACTATTTAACACTAATAACAAATGAATAAACTGTTTAACACAGCAATGAAAAACTGACAAACTGTTTCAAACAGTAACATTACATTAATATTGTTAAACTATTTAGCCAAATAATACCACATTTAACCATTTTTTAACATAATAACAGCAAATAACATATAATAATACATTAAAACATTATTTAGCATGATAACATATTAATAAAGTGTTAAATAATTTCAGACAGTACATACTGAGAATCTCCGTATTTGAGCACCCCACACATTTTACCAGTTGTGCTGTTTTCCTGTAAATAAACAGAGTGACTCATTACAGTGCAATAAAAAGACCACATCTTCAATCCCCCACCCCTAACCAAGATATGGTGAAATTAAGATTAAGGTTTTAAAAAAAATGTGGTATATCAAACTTGGTTAATTAACAGGGAAATAAAATTATAAATTTTCAATTCATCCATAATCTTAATATTTATTTCCTTCTAAAAATTTAATCTACACGATTTACTGAACAACTTGCTGTAGATCCTTACAGTTGAATCACAAGGAATATATTGAAAAAACTCTTGTGCTTTGAGTTTCACAGAATTAATGTCCAGAGTTCCATTTGGGAGAGTAAGATTGTTCTCTTCCAGTTTCTGAATTCGTCCAATAGATGTTAGACAGCTGAGAGTTAAAGGTCAAGGACAATGTGAAAAATATTTCTAAAATGATGTGAATTCTGATGGCAGATTTGATATTTTGTTATAGTGAAAATAGTAATGGACCAAACTATAACACAGTCTTTATGTTATAGTGAAAATAGTTGTCACCGCCGCCCATGTGGAGGGGAGCAGCGGTCATGCTGGACAACACACCGACCTTGCAAGGTGTAAAATACAAAGTCTCACACACAGATAACCATGATGGTTCAGTGGGGTAATAGTTTATTCTGCATGCAGGGTAAAGTGTGAAAGCCAGAGGTTTGTGAATGTGAGTGTGCAGGTGCGTGAATGTGAAATGAGGGACAAACAAACAGTCAACTGCACTAGTTCCCACTTTCGCAAACCAAGACAGACTCGGTAAATAAAGTGATAACAAATGAGAATTTATTCTCAGTATTGGGTCACATTAGCAGACGGTTGTTAGTCATTCATCAATAAATCATTCGCACACATTCAAGGGGTAGAGGACCAGAGCGATGAAATGATGAATAAACAAAAAAAAAGTAATAAAAATAAACAATATACTGCTACACAAGAAGTGGTAACAACCGTGAAACTTAATGCGGGTCAGATGTAGGCCTATACTGACACGAGTATGCAGATGAAAACCCATTACAATTTCTAAACGTTAATTGCAATGGCGGTAACAACCACAAAAATGTCATAATACAGTTATGATGACTGAACGTTAACAAAGTTTCAACAACAAATGTTCATATAGAAAGTTCTGGGTGAAAACCCAAATGTCAATAGCTTTAAAGTTCTAAATAAATATCAAGATGAAGAACTATAAATAACTAATTATTCCTAACTTCCTATGAGTAATGCGCCTCTAATTAATTATCTTACTTACACTAATCTGAAGGAAAAACAGTGATGAATGACGATGAAGTCCGTACTGATGAGCGAATGATGAATGTCAGTATACACAATGTCGAAAAAGTTCAAAGTTAAAATAAACTGGGTAGCAGTATTGTGAGTATGACTACTTAAGCCTCTTCACTACCGATATCAATGTGGCATTGATATGTCTACCCTATACCTTAACTGGATAGGTAGTGAATATGTTACAAGAGTACTTATATGCATACCCAGGATGTTTCTTTTTATTGATACTTTTAGGTTTTTCATATTACTGCTCAGTTAGATGAATAGAAGGATACACAGCTATGGCAAGCCAGACTCCCACAACAACCAGCTGCATAGCAAATGGAAATATAGGCCATAGGAGTGTAAATAACATGTTCCCAATTGCTCTGTAAATAACAATAAGCACAAAATTCAACCAGCAAGGCAACTAAAAATAATGAAAGATTAATGAAACAAATAACATAGTTTCCAGCAGTGACTCCTAATGGTAATACCAGTTATGTGAGTATATGCACTGTGTGTGTGCATATTTGCTTGCACTGTGTGCTGGTACTTATTCATGTGTGTGTGTGTGTATGCTAATATTTTGCAATACATATGTGTATTTTGTGTGTGATTGTAATTGGATGTGTGCATGCATTCCTATCTCTGTGTGTGTGTGTGTGTGTGTGTGTTTGGTTTGTTAATGCATGTGTGTGCTTGTATTTTACATGTGCATATCTGTACTTGTGCATGCATGTGTGTGTATGTGTGTATGTGTGTGTGTGTGTGTGTGTGTGTGTGTGTGTGTGTGAGGTACAATTATCTGTTTACAATATTTACAAAGCATCTATACTCAAGCAACAAATTATCATATTTACTCTAAAGTATTAAGTTTCTTTGATAACCTTCCATACACACAATAAAAATAAGTAAATAAACAAAATTGTATTTATGTACATAATACTGTTAGCATATGTGAAAGTACTTTCCTACATACCTGCTGGCCTCTGAGATTAGCTTGATTGCAATGAAGATGCGTTGACAAAGAAATAGCAGGATCAGGGTTTGTATAATGAAAATAATCCCGCAGATGATTCCTTTTCAAACAAAGTTTGTATGACAGAAATGCACTTTGTGTGAAAAATAATACTGTATGCGAACAATACATGGACTAATGCTATAGTTTTTATAAATATATTTTTGTTTGTTTTAATTACTTTCATTTTCAATATAATATTTGTTATTTTTATTATTTAATTGCATTGCTATATACTGTATCACAGTTATCATAATCTACACTTAAAATAAAGGTCTATGTTATATAAACATATTGTTAATCAATACATGCAATGCTGTGTTACTTTAATATTAAACTCACTGAATAAAATACTTTATGAATTTATGAGCACATTAACTTAGAAATATAAACTACAAGGGTACTAATAGTATACAATACAAAATTTAAAAAATTAAAAAATTCCTGAAATAGAATTAAAAGTATTATAAAATTCCTGCAATAAATGGGTTAACGGTATATTTTTAAAAATTCAATTATTTTACAAAATCCTAATCAGGCATTTATTTAACCAGTTATAATTTTTTTCAAGCATATAAAATTGAAACAAAATTATATATATTATTTAATCTTAAAGCTTATCTAAAGGAGAATATTCCTTTATTCACTTCAGTATATTGTAGTAACTATAAGTCATTTACAGTGAATGACCAATATTTATTCTTTGAGCATTCTATGTTAGGTATATTATTATTTTTAATCATGTCATAACATATACATACTTGATAAATATAAGTTATATACATACTTGAAATATATAAGTTATATACATACTTGATAAATATAAGTTATATACATACTTGATAAATATAAGTTATATACATACTTGATAAATATAAGCTATATACTTATTTCATAAAATATATGCTACATACATATTTGAGAAATATAAGTTATTTATTTATTTGAAGCTCATGTAAAATACAGTAATAATATTCACATTAGTCTTTTAAAAAAAAAGTGACAGGTTTCTTTCTTGAAGTGGAAATGAAGTAACTGTAATAGTATACCACTTCATGACCATTTAGAAGAAATGGTGTGCCAATATCAGTAGTATTAATTAAATTTAGGTAATAACAATGTGCAAAAACAATCAATCAATTCCATGCCACATTCCAAACAGGTCATATTTTCAATATTACACCTACATCTCCACGCAGTTTCACTGTCTGTCATAACATTTCTCTCCATTTCTGCTGACTATATTCAGAATTTGGATAATCTCATCCTGAATGAAGTAGCTAGCAGCAAATGTTTGAAGCACACAAATCACAACCCAAAACTTGCACGTAAGGAAAATATAATCATAGCTCATAAGCAAAGCCTCAAAACATCATGTGCATATTCATTTCTTAATGAATTCTAAATCACCTGGTCAGTGACAGCAGCAGCCAATTCTTTAATATGAAAGGTATGACCCAAGACTAATTTACCTCCCCATTACCTGCAGCAAGCAATGTAGATTCCAGAGAAAAAGTCAGTGTAATGCCTATGTTCACAGTGAAAGATTGATTTGATCCCCGAACTTGGATGTACTCATAGATGCAGACTCCTGTTACTGAAAACAAAATTAATTTAGTCATCCACATTTATCTGAGATAAAGATATTCACACCTTTCAATTCTCTTTGAACTTACTTCTTTCTTCACAACAGCTCTAAAATATATGATTGTTCTTCCAAACTACGGAAAAATCATAAATTTATTTTTGATTTCCACTTATCTTCATATCATCACACTCCAAAAGTGTACCCACCACAAACATTTCGAGCAAATATCTTTGAATTCTAAAGCAAGAGAGAGCTATTCTCATTGACACTTCCTCTGAACACACTATTTCTGTTTTATTGCAATGAGCATTGTATCATTCTTCCTTGTTTGCATTTCTTTTCTTCTCTTCTTTACTTCCCATGACAAAACATCTCTCCATAGTGCTTCCCCAAAATTGAAATATACTAAGACTACAGAAATGAAACTGCTTCTAAAGAGTCGTTATATTTAAGATTAATATGATAAGCAACAATCAAACATTTGTTTACTAGTAGTTATATAGATATGTTAGATTTTATGCATAAGAGAAAGGGAAAACAGTGAGTAAACAATACTTGAAAATTCCTGATTTAAGATGACCTGAAGAAATTATTTTTAATTTTGAAAAGAAAACCAACAGATGATTGTATATTGTAGTATACTAAAGTTTATTTGATAATATTACCACAAGAGAAATAGTGTTACAGGTAAAGATGAACAGTCTTTTTGGATTGTAAAGTTACATTTCTTTAATTGTGTATGTATTATTTTCCACCAGGATTGCATATATGTTTACAATGGACTTTTCTGTAAGTGCAGTAAAGAAACAGAACTGAAGAAAGAACTTGTCATAAGGAAGTATTTATGAACTTACCAATCACTAATTTTTTCGTCATAAAAAGGAAATGACTTTGATAATGAATACTGCAAATTTGGGTTGATTAAAACAATGAAACATCAAACAAAATTTACAAATATTTACAGTTTACAGAATTTTTAAATACTGCTTATGAACATTACTGTATTGTTATTACTGTAACTGTATTAATGTAGCAATGTTAATGTTACTGATTCACAATGTCAAGTCAGCCTTTATTAAATTTGGTTTTTCCTTTAAAAAAACAAAATAGCATAATATCTATCTGCTTTTCAAAATATCCTTAAATCACCCTTTTGCTTTAAATTTTAATTTTCAATGAATACAAGAGTAGATATGGAAGGAAGAGGGATATTGCATCACTAAAATAAAAAAATTAAATTAAAAAAAATTCTTGCATTGAGATTTTCAAAGCTCCTAGGTATGAGTATTTGATTCTTGAAAACAGAGTCCAGTATTTATAAAATATTTTTCAAATGAGAAATAAAACTATTAAGCTTGGACTATAGTTAGCAAATATAACAAGTGTCTATTAGGCTTATATTACACACTTTATTTTACTTAATGTGCTTCAAATGTGAAATAAACCTAGTAGGTTTAGACTACACATTTTTTTAGTTAATTAATATGCTTTCACATGCAGAATGAATGTAGTAGATTTGGACTACACATTTGCTTTCAGTTTATTAATATGCTTCACACGTGAAATGAACCTAATAGGCTTTAACTATAACTGTGTTTCAGTTAGTTAATATGCTTCACATGTGAAATGAACCTGGTAGGCTTTAATATAACTGTATTTCACTTAGTTAATATGCTTCACATGTGAAATGAACCTGGTAGGCTTTAACTATAACTGTATTTCACTTAGTTAATATGCTTCACATGTGAAATGAACCTGGTAGGTTTTAACTATAACTGTATTTCACTTAGTTAATATGCTTCAAATGAAAATTGAACCTACACATTTTATTTCAGTTAATTAATAAACTGTAAATATAAAATGAGTGTATTGTTTCAGTATGACCTTATAGCATAGAGTTACAAACATAAATTAATTCATTGAAATGCATTTAAAAAGAAATTCATTCTATTGATACTAGATAATAAATTGTGATTAAACAGCCACAACACTTTGATATGTTTGGGAAATTGGTTGTAAAAAAAGTGTAAGCATAAGCAAACCAAAACAATTAACATACATACATGTGCCGAACAATCCAATGAAAAGGAATATTGACAACCACACCATAATGCCAGATATCCATCGCAGGAGTATAATCCATATAAGAGAAAAGACCATGCACATCAGGACCAAGCTACAACGACATACAATAACAACAAGCAAGTATCAAATTATAAAAATCTGTACTATGCAGTTATCAAAGACAATGATGACAAACTGGACATAATAAACTCATAAACCTGAAAAGCAGAAATGTGTAATTTTAGGCGCTATAATTAAAACTCTAAATTTGAACTGCATTATATATTTTTGTAAATCATGAAAACAACAATAAAATGGTACCAAAATAAGTACAGTGAAACCTCGCTATAACACGATAATTGGGGTCCATAAAATCAGATTGTGTTAATAGCAGGGTCGCATTAATGCAGGGTTTTGCAATAGAATGCATTATTAAGATATATATTTCAGGAGCCATGCCACGACCGCGTTATATCCAAATTCACGTTATCATGGAGTATGTTATGGTGGGGTTCCAGTGTAGATAAAAGTTTTAAAATGATGACAAGGATGATGTAGACTGATGATGATCATGATGAAGATGGCAATAATAGTGACTTACAAGAGTACCTGCTCAGACATAGCAATGACATTTACAAGAGTCCCTGCCCAGATATTATTAATGTAAGGGCCAATGCTGAAATATACTTGAAGACAAAATACTTTGTAATTTTAAATACAAAATTAATAAATATTCTATTTACTCTTAAAATAAAAGAAGAATTTTTTGGGGAGTTCTGCTAAACAGTTTGTCATTTTAAAAAATATTTTTAACAAAGTAGGGAAAGGTAACCAATATCATAAACTGTCAAGCCTTATACAGGGATATAAGACTGAAATCTATTATTAAGAGCAATTTTATCACTGAATACTCACAACCTATACTTACATTAACATAATATGCCAGGAAGTTACAACATCGGCAATGATTTTCTCACCATACTCTTTGGCTTGGACAAAAGCTTTAAAAGCTCTGAAGAAATAAAGATTGGCTGAAATCATTAGTTACTTCAGTGGCATTAAATTCTAGTAACTCTGTATTGTAGGGTAAAAGTTAAGTGGCTTTCTATATTAAAAAAAAAAAAGATTGCAACACAAACACAAAACCAAATAAAAAATAAACAAAAACTATAACAATACTAAACAATCCAACAATTTTCAAATAAAAGAGTATGTCTGTGTGTGTATGTGTGTCTATTTGTGTGTGTGTGTGTGTGTGTGTGTGTGTGTGTGTGTGTGTATGTTTTTGTGTGTATGTGTGTGCATGTGTGGAAGGATCAGGGGAACTTTATTTGTTTCATTATCTTTAAATTTAGCAAAAATAATTGAGCATAAGTTTAAGTCTGACATCTTTGTCACATTAAAATAAGTTTTAAGTGTTCCTAGTGGCAAAGTAATGTCTATGCTGTGTTTACATCTATGCCTGAAGAGTATTTTGATTATTTATAGTATGGTAAATTCAAACAAAGGTGATAAATACTGACTCAAGTAACAGAAGTCAGCTTTGATGAACAGCAAATACTCCACTATCTTAAGTTAGAATAAGATTTGAAGAGTCTTACACTATAGCAATATTCATGTCCTCTACTGTGATAGTACCATTACTGCTATCATGCACTGGGACATTTCCAGAAGATGTTGTTATTTTGAAAATACTTTTTGTGATGTCAATAAATTGCACAAGTGGAAGGCATCGGTTTAATACTGAAATTTAGAAGAAAAGAATCAAGTTTTAAATGATATATATTTCTTGAATGTATGTACAATTTATGGATGTGTGTTTGTGTGTGTGTGTGTGTGTGTGTGTGTGTGTGTGTGTGTGTGTGTGTGTGTGTGTGTGTGTGTGTGTGTTTGCATGTCCTGTTTGATGTAGAGATGATCATAATTTTAAATAAATATAATAGTCAATAACAGTACAGTTATAATATTTTGTTGATATTATACCCAATAAATATAATTATGATTTATATGTACATTTGTTAAATAAATATACAAGACAAAATCTTTACATAATCACCATCTGTCAGTCTGTGTATTCTGATAATGTCTTCAGTTAATAAGATATATTTGAAATTATTCATGACAGGTTGGTTATTCCCATTAAATACAGTGAGTCAGAAAATATTTTTATATCATAATTAATATGATGAATTAAAATAATGATTTAGAATTCTGAGGCATAAAAGACGTTGATGACATCATATAATCTTCAGAAAAAATCTGCTTATGAGTTTCACTAAAGCGAGGGTAACATCAAATACAAGGTGGTATGGGTTTTGTTCTAAACAGGTAAAAATCCCATGATGTTTCTTTAATAAGCATTAAAAATTTACGACACCAGTATTAAAACAATAGTGCTAGAATTGTTGAAACTAACATCAATATACTAGTTTACAACTAGAAAGACACAGTCAAGTCATTTGGGAAGTTGAAACAAGCCAAAAATGAGATATGCCATTCATTCTCTTTCTTGTAGTCAGAAGACCCAAATCCACCAGCAGACCCTAACAATTTTCTTAACTCCTTCGAACTTTGTTACTATTGAGTGTAATACTATATTTGAAGAACACTGAAAATGGAGAAGATAGGCTAATAATTATGAAAATAACATTGATATTCCAATAAACAATTCCATTACTTAAGCACTACAAAATATTATAACATACATTTCCAAAATACTAAGCTACCAGAATAAGAAACATTTACAATTATAATAACTGAGGTAAAAATTGCAATTAAAAAAAAAATAACAAAATTCAATTTACTTGGGATGCTCTGCATGTAATACGCAGCACAGTCTTCATCAGCCACAAGGCTCAGTACAGACTGGAACATTCATTAGTTTACATATTTATAACAATTAAGACATTTAAGACAAAAATCTACAGCAAAAATATACTATCACTTGGCAAATAAAAAAAAACAAAGTGAACAATATATCACATCCTATATTAAATTCAGGAGGCAATGGCTGATGAAATGTACATACATAGGGTCATTGGGTGACCAATATTCTTAGTGATGAATGTGAAAGGGGAATATTTTTCAAAATATAATATTTTTTAAAGTGATGAATAAAATTGACTTCAAAGAATAAAAACTGGCAAAATAATTATAAATTAGAAAAAAATATTATAAGCATTGTTAATATGTAATAAACATTCTAGAAAATTCAGTGTGAGAAAGGTTTTACAAATGGATAAAGTATTGTTACAATTTCTAAAATGTATGAATTAAAATTGAGCAAGATAGTGGTTAATAAAATTTTAGACAGTAGTGGGAAGTATAGAATCAGGTCAGTTGTATGACAATCTGAATGATACAAATGTTCAACATTTTCTGACCACCATCATTCATTGGGGGTATCGCAAACCATTGGGACAGATGTATAAATAATAATACAGACTTGAAAAGCCTCTAAACCAACCAGTATTCACCAAAAGAGCTTTCTCAAAGGCATAAGATATTATTTGTAAAGCATAAAGAAAGTCTATCACACAACAAAAGGCTCAGTTGTAATTGAAACAGTTGTAAATAAGAGATAGAATAACTGCATAGTAATTTCAATGCAAAGAAATAACAGAAAAACCAGGAAAACAACATAACAAAACACTGCAAAAATCTTAGGGTATTAATGCTACAAGCACAAACAATGTTTAGATCACTTAAGGAATAATGCTACAGGTACAAACAACGTTTAGACCATTGAGCATAGAATAAAAAACTAGTGATAATTTAATCAACAAACTTTAACAACATATTTTTGCATCTATTTAAAAATAAAATACTAATTCATAATATATATATTTTCCAGCACAAAGTGCATTTTTCAGAAAATTACACAGTAACAAGCTGTCAATCCAGCAGTATGCAATACTATGTAACGGTTTAATTTCTTTTGTCTTCTTTTGACTGCATAGGCTTTGCTATTATGTGTGGATTTAACTTTTTTAGTTTTTTGTTTTGATTGTAGTGAGACATGGCTGTGCCTCTGATAGGTATGGGGATTTAATTTCTGTTTTCCTTTTGACTGTAGTGGGAAAATCTGCACGTGTCCAGCCTATTGCTGTCACTTTGCACAAGATTTACTTTGTTGTGAATTAGATTTATAATGGTGAGAGATAGGACCCCTCATATTTTACTGTTTTAAACCAGTCACTAAGATTTTATTTAACAGATAGAGTCGTTAAGTTAAACCCAGATCCTCATTATCAATTGGATGCTTTATAATCAAAGATATGTGAGCAGGGGTAATATTCCCCACTCCTTTGACCATTCCCTCCCCCCATAGCCTCCAAGACATGGTTTCTGTTGCTCATCCATAAAAAAAAGTGAATACTAAAGATTAGGGAAACTGCTGAGTTTAAGTAAGATTTGCATAATGTTGCCTTTATGTCCATCAGAGCTTTTATTCCCAAAGTACAACTTTCATAACCAAAATGGAATGATAAAATGGATGTATTTAATGCATTTTTTCCAATTACCTCCCCTTCAACAGGACACTTCTCTATCATTTCCAACTTAACAAATTGATAGATGCAGATCCTTGCCAGAGAAGGAGTTTTAACAGCTGGAAAAATAACAATCTATATTCAGAAATATCTCCTTTGCAAATAAGATCTAATGCACACATTGCAAGAACCATAGCAGTATTATGAAAATAAATAAAGAGCCTTACTTTCGATTTTACGTTTGCATCATATTTGCAGATAAGTTTATCCTTTTCATTTGACATCAGATCTTGTAAGAAAACATAATTCTGCGTTGGACAACTTGAAACGCACACCTGGGTGAAATTATTAAATACACTTGTGATGCAGTTACAACAACAACAGCAACAAAAATGTGTAAAGTTAATATTAGTATTGACAGCCTAACAAAACATATTCCAATATCCTGATAACTGTATTATCTGCAACTTCAGTAGTAGTTTATTTTTTTTAATGTTCCAGCATGCTGTCATGTAGAAATATTTGAAGCATAAAAAATTATATGCTAAATTTTAGAATTGTAAAATTTTAAACCATTCACAGAGAATGTCTGTTTTGGACATGGGCTACAATGGTAAATGACAAGATGAAAGCAAATGATATACACTGCACTGTCACTCTGGGTAGGCTATCTTTACATCTAATTGTATCTATAAACATCTTTACAGCTAGTTGTATCTATAAACATCATTACAGCTAACTGCATCTATAAACATCTTTACATCTAATTGTATCTATAAACATCTTTATAGCTAACTGTATCTATAAACATCATTACAGCTAGTTGTATCTATAAACATCTTTACAGCTAATTGTATCTATAAACATCTTTACAACTAATTGTATCTATAAACATCTTAACAGCTAATTGTATCTATAAACATCTTTACATCTAATTGTATCTATAAACATCTTTACAGCTAACTGTATCTATAAACATCATTACAGCTAACTGTATCTATAAACATCTTTACAGCTAACTGTATCTATAAACATCTTTACAGCTGTGTCTATAAACATCTTTACAGCTAGTTGTATCTATAAATATCATTACAGCTAATTGTATCTATAAACATTATTACAGTTGTGTAACTGTGTTGTTATACATCTTTACTCTGATGCCAATGCCATCTAGTTAATGGTTATGATTATTATTATTAATTAATCATCCACAACTAATTACAACTGATGAGAATCTTAATTTATATTATTAATAATTCTCCAGAAGAAACCACTCGTCTCTCTCACTTGGCGGATATGTGGGTGCTGTAAGCGTTTTCTCTATTCCACAAAATTAAACACTAACATTTACCTTCACACAACATTTCTGAAGGTAGAAAACTTCTTACTAATTACTGAACAATTTTCTAGACACAGTTTAATAAATTCAATGGTTCACCTGTGGAGTCGGGCAGCCATTTGCAAACACTCCAGGTCCCATTTTCCCACATTTAACAAGGTCAAAAAAAAACACATAGGGCTTGCTCCTAGAGCAAAAAATAAAACATGTAACAATTAATTCTGCTTACTTAAGGCATCAAAGGTGTTTTAACTGTAAAGAAATATTCAGTCTCGTAAATATATAAAACTGTAACAAAATATTCAGTCTTGTAAATATATGAAAGAGCTGCAAGGTGACAACTTAACAAATGTATTTTGAATTATGTCTGTTTACTCTATAAATTGTATGTGTGTGTACTCTACAAAAATAATGGGTGCATGATCTATAAGATATATGTAGTATTCTAATTGGTGTTTCATATCTGAATACAAATAAAATTACTCTTTTGTAACATAGCTAAAATTTTTCTGCCATGCAATCAACTCTAATCAATGATGATCCATGTATGACAAAAGTAAAAATGAGAAAGGGTAAAAGTTTTAGAAATTTGCATCTGATAGTGCCAAGAGAATATCAAAAAACATTTACAGTGAGAAATTTTCTTTTGAATGTTAAGTATTAGATTTAATACTGGAGTAGTGTGGAGAAATTTCTTCCCCCCTTCCTCCTCTCAAAATTGTGGTCAGCACAAAGGTTGCAGCGCCAGCAAGGTTATGAAGCTTGAAAGGTCAAACTCCTATCCAGTTAGAATACACTTCACATCAGTTAACTTGTATTGCTTCTTGTGGCAATGACCTGGTTGAGTCACATAAGGGCCTGAACAAGGACAAATCAGTCCAAAGCAAGCACCAATGACTTACCATGACAATAAAACAAACTTGACAAATGATAAAATCCTAACTGTAATTAACTAACATTAGTATTGCCCATGAGGCTATACCAACTCCTTGTAGGTGATGTGTTTATTGTTAACTCATCCGATTTATCCCCTAACATGTCTTAGGGCAGGCAATTGTGATAAAGCCAATATTTAACACTAATAATATTTCAAGCAAGAAATTTTCTTTTGAATTCTAAGCATGAGATTTAGTACTGGTGAGAACGAAGAAATTCCCCCACCCACCCCCACCCTTTGCCCTAAAGCTACAGAACCAGGCATGACCTTATTTTACTTAATTTATCTTTAGCCTTTATGCTTTTAGCATAGAAGCTTATTTTGAACATTTTTACAATTTCTTACTATTTACCAAATTATGCAACAAAATCATGTTTAGAAAAAAAGAAGAAATTATTAGAAGCTTGAAGTAGTTCTATCTGATACTATATATAAACCCAGTTGTGGTCATTGTTTTGAAGAGGATAGGGATATCAAAGTTATTGGTATATGCCTCAGCAGAAAATTACCACAACGAAATAAGATGAAATACTTTATATCTTTCTTTTGGTTTAATTTTAATTATTTTTTTAAAGTGAGAGCGCATTTCTTTTGCTAAATTTTATGTAAGTATTGACTATTTTATTTTCTCTCACATTATTTCAATGTAAGATCTTTTGCTGAAGTAAGTTTCTATGACTGGCATTGTACTATGGTTGTAAAGCTCAGTAGAGAGATGTGCATACATTTCTGTGACTGGCATCGTGCTATGGTTATAAAGCTCAGTAGAGAAATGTGCATACATTTCTGTGACTGGCATCATGATATGGTTGTAAAGCTCAGTAGAGAAATGTGCATACATTTCTGTGACTGGCATCATGATATGGTTGTAAAGCTCAGTAGAGAGATGTGCATACATTTCTGTGACTGGCATCATGATATGGTTGTAAAGCTCAGTAGAGAAATGTGCATACATTTCTGTGACTGGCATTGTGCTATGGTTGTAAAGTTTTCAAGAGAAGTGTGCATTACAAATTTCTGTGAGTGTGACTGGCATTGTGTTACAGTTGTAAAGCTCAATAGAGAAGTATGCATTGTAAATTTCTGTGACTGGCATTTGTGCAATGGTTGTAAAGCTCGGTACAGAAGTATGAATTACAAATTTCCACTTTTATTATTATTCAGTTTTAAAAAAACAACTCATTTTATGAGCTTTGGACAAATGGGTAGTTGTGGGACAGCAAATGAGATTCAGATTTGAAAGATTTGATGTCCTTCAGTAATATAATGAAGAGTAAAATTATTCATAGTATGAGAAAAGTTATATGGTTACTGTAGTGATCAATGTAAATGTGTTGGGTTTTATATACACCATAGATAGTAGACTGGGTGAAGAAACTGTCACTACTGAACAGTTTTGACAAAAACAGAATTAGTGGGGACCTATATGTTGAATTTAAGCATACTTATAGTTTCCATAACCACACAGGTTCTTCTGTGAGTCCATCGGATACAGCAGTAGACTGGGCTTTCCCCATGTAAAGGCTGCAGAAATAAATAAACAAAGAATACATACAATTACTACTCTAATAATATATATTTATTACTTTAAATGTTTCATAAAAACATAAATTTATGATCATAAGCTGATCCAGGTCAAATTATATCCGCACAACAAATACACACATCTAGTTTTCAGTAATCATTTATGCCATGTACTTTTATAACAAACTGTACTTGAAACAGTCTAGTAGTTTAAAATCTAACAAATCACATGTCATGTGAGAGATTAAAGTGATGACGAACTTTAACTTGATAAAAAAACTTTCAGCAATAATATCAATCACAACAATAAACTTTATAAAGACTGAACAACAAAAGAAAAGTGTAAAACTATGAAGCTGTAATATTCCCCACCTTCCATTGCCTGACACTGCCTGACACTCACTGACACTAAACCTATCACATTACTATCTTCTATCTGATGGAAAGGTTGTGAGCACTGTAAGAAATCCCCAAACAAGAATTAAAAAAACAAAATATAAGCCTAAAGTTTGATCCTTTTCCTCTGGACACACAAAACTCCAAATAGATGCTCAATCAAACTTACAAAAATCAACAACGTCCGCCAAGAACTATGCACAAGCAATCATTTATTTAATTTGAAGTTATATTAATATGTATATAACTTGTGATTTCATCACCATATCAAGATATTACTTTTTGATGAATCACGCCATATATCACAATACTTCTCTTTCCTGAAGTTAAAGTGAAATCTAATACTATAGTAATTAGTAATAGTATTAGTAATCATCGCAATACTAAGCTAATTGTCAACCCCGGTTGAGAAACCTTATTGTAGTGACTAATTATCTCACAGTTACAATTTAATTTGTGCAGACATTTCCAACATAATTAATGAAATACATTTATGATAACTAAACACATTACATAAAACATAGTTACTACGGTAAGACAGTAAATACTGAATAATTTTCCCTCAAAGTTTTCAGTCAATTACTGTTTCTTTAGCTAAGGTAAACTTGTCATGACTCACAAATGAAAGTTATGGAACAGCTTCACTGTGATACTTTTTCACCTTCAAGCTTCATTCATTTATAGGATAATTATTTTAATTTTCTAAACTTTGTGATTTACCGTTTCTTGTTAACAAACTCAGTCATTTAGCATTGGCGCATTGCATTAGTGATATTTAATTTCTCACAGCGAGTACGAGTGACACAATACTGTATAATAAAATAGATCTGGCAATCAACAAGATGGCGAACGTCTTCTATTTGTTATTAAATAGCAAAGCATTTCTCACCAAGTGATTCAGTAATGTAAGAAGTTTCTAAGAACACATGCGTTCAACGCACTGACACAACTCACAGAAATTAATTTTATCATAAGAATGAAGAATACAAATTACAAATTATCATAAGAAAGAAGAAAGCCATTTCAATACATTAAGATCACAGTATCAAATAATTACTTCAAATGGTCATACTCTATGTGGATCACTGATAAAACATTTAATTTGCCTACGACAGCTTCTTGCAGATGAACAAAACATTTTTCTGTACTTAATATCTGAAAGTATTGTTTACTCACAATCTTATATATTTATTTTCTTGTAAAAGGTATTTGACTGCTGATCCGTTAATATGCTTGTTGTGAGCTGACACTGATGACTGTAAGGAATCTTACATTTTAATCATATTTTGTACCTTACTCTAGTTTAACAAATTGGTAATTGGGTGGGGTGCAGGAGTGGAATGAATGATAAGCCTGTTCAGTAAAATATTTGAATAATTATCATTTGTGTACAAAATCAAAATAGATTGTATTCATTTATACAATTAAATAGTGATAGTTTTGGGGATTTACTCAAGCTGCTTCATGGATAAAAGCAGCCAACAATAAATCTTTTAATAATATTCATTTTGTATTTATTAACCCAGTAAATATAACAGTATCTGGTTCAGATTTAACTGAATCTTACCAAAAAAGCCAATTCCTACCAGTCCAAGGATGAAGATAATGAAAATTGCACAGCATATTATATCTGTACAAGACCTGCAATAAAACAATACAATATTGGATATAATAATGTCTTTACAAAAAGCAAGTCAACAAACCATATTTCATATGATTTTAATGCAAGATATGCAGAATACAAACCAGATTTGTGAGAATGTGTACACATGCAAACAAAGATAATTATGTAGAATAAGAAAACAAAGCAACAATAATTTATACACACACAAATAGATTATAATACAGATATCTATTCCAGATGTGAAGTGTAAGCAAACAAACCAGAGTTTGGACATAATGTGATCAGATACAAATAATTATATAGTATAAATAAGATCTGCACATGGCTTACTGGTATGCAGAACATGCTTAAGCCTTGTATGATCGAGATGTCTGTAGAAGACAAATATTAAAGAAATATATATATTTTCAAGCAAATATGTGAACTATATAAGTTTACTTGTTGTACCAGATAACTATAACATTAATTTTTGAAAAAAATCATTGCATATTAATGAGAAATGAACATGTATTTACTTTTTAAAACTATAATTAAATTATTTAGTCACATGACACTATATTTTTGATTTGATAGAAAGCAATAGCATTGTGTGTAGCTGAGATAGAATAAATGAGGCGTGACACCAGCGCGTTTTTGTCAAAGAGTGGTAAAACTGGCAACATGGCAACCATAACTAAAATACACCACAAAGGGTATAAGCACTAAGGTTTGCCACTGAGTGATAATTAACAGCACAGACCAAAATAGCAACAGACTTAGCATGTTCTTCGTTATTTCTAATGACTGACTATAAATATACATGTAGCCCGTGTTAGCTTAGGTATTTGTGTCATCATTGTGTATGTATGTGTATAGTCGCATCCCCACGCGTGCAGCAAAGTAGGTCATCGGCCGCTAGGTGAATCACGCGTCGCGGTTTGCTAACAGCTATATAGTAATGTGTACGACTGTGCCATTGAGTGCGTATTTTTATTGTTTATGATCACTCCCTTTGTTTTAAAGCGCGCGCTATATTGACGCTAGCTGTGTTAGAGTACGTGTTTTTATTGTTATATATTGTTTTAGGTAGTTAGTAATTGAAGTTTATATAAATATATTTAGAAAGGAAATAGTTTATATTTTTAATTGATGTATTTTTATATGATGAATAATGTTATTGTATTTGTGTATTTTGCAATTTATGTGTGTGTGAATGCTTTTTCTGAAGCCCGCCAACACATATTTTATTTTATTAAAGGTTTAATTCTTTAGATTATATATATGAAAAGATTTGTATATTAAAGTATAATTAAAGTAGTTTCACTGTATATTTGAATTATTATGTAATTGTTAGGCATATAGTTATAATTGTTAGTTGAAAGCAAGTAAAGAAACACAAAAGTTATTTTTAGAAGCCTTTTCACACTAGATTTTCATTTTCATAACCCGTGGGCTTCGGGGAGGCCCGCTCCCATAGGATATAATGAGCGTGTGTGGTTTGATTGAGAGTACGAAGCCTAAAGGGGTGCTCTGGTTTCAGTGTGAAATTTACCCCCCAAACCTTGATTTTTGATTTATTCCCAAGACCTATAACCCCCCAAACCGGTGCCGGTAATCTGCCTCCACTCAGTCACCCACTGGGTATGAGTTGGGAGCTAGTGTCGGATTATAAACCTGTTTTTTCCCGGGATGGGACCTATGTGTTAAAGGAACTTTTTTTTTTTTTTTTTTTTTGGCGTGTGTGTGACTGTGTTGTATTGTTGAAGTATCGTCTGGAAAGTGCAGGTAGTAACATATATGTTTATTATTTCATCCCAACCCCATTGCACCCAGGAGGTCTGTCCTTTTTTACATTCCGTCTGCTTCCCCAGTGATGCCCCCTACCGCCCCACCATTGGTCGACTAAAGTAATGATTGGGAGGACCACCTAAATCTATACAACAAAATTACAAAGTAAATAAGGAAATAATAATGGATATATAAAAACAACTAATTAAATTATTATAATCAGGTAAATAAACAAGTAAAATTGAACAAATAATAAGCCAAATGATAAATGATTAAATGAAAGGAAAAAAATAAAAGGGAAAAAATAATAATAATCAGAACTGCTAAATAATATAAAAGGAAAACAAAAGGGAAAAAAAGAGAGAAGAAAAACAAAAAGGGTGTTGGATTCTTTGTTGTTTTTTATATAAATAAAATAAAATAAAATAAAAAATTTAAAAAAAAAAAAAAAAAAAAAAAAAAAAAAATGGGGGATACACCCGAACAAGAGCTCAGAACGACAGACAGCCTTGACCGGCCAGACATGAGGTAACGAGTAAGCCACCAAACAACTCTGCGGACATTTGGAAACATACATGAGAACTACTTTGACATAGCCAGTGGGCAAAACCATCCCCTCCCTTTTCCCCCACACCCCCCTCACCCAGCGCGAAAGCGGCGGAAGCCGGAAGCGCCCCCTACACTCCATCCATCCATGATTGAGAGTTCGTTCGGTCTGCCTGCCTGCCGCATCACCAGTTGTCGTAGTTAGAAAGAAAGATGGTAGTCTAAGACTATGTGTGGACTTTAGACGACTGAACACAAAGACAAAGAAGGACGCTTACCCATTACCCCGTATTGACGAATCTCTAGACGCACTGAGGGGTTCCAAATTCTTCTCTACACTAGACTTGGCAAGCGGCTACCATCAGGTAGCAATGGAAGAAAAAGATCGAGAAAAGACTGCATTCATTACCCCCTTTGGGCTATTTGAGTACACTAGAATGCCATTCGGCCTCTGTAACGCACCAGCTACATTCCAGCGATTAATGCAAGCTGCAATGAATGACTTTGTATTTCAAATACTTCTAGTATACTTAGACGACATTTTAGTGTATGCAAATTCGTATGAAGAACATCTACGACGATTAGAGTTAGTGTTTTCACGACTTCGTCAGTTAGGTCTGAAACTAAACCCAGAGAAATGTAACTTTTTCAAGTCCCAAGTGAGTTATCTTGGTCATACTGTTTCGGCTGATGGAATCGCAACAGATGAAGACAAGATCAAAGCAGTTCGCCTGTGGCCTAGACCCATGACGCTAAAAGAACTGCGCTCTTTTCTAGGGTTTGCCAGTTATTATCGTCGTTTTGTCAAAGACTTTGCAAAACTGGCAGCACCATTACATCAAGTAGTAGCAGCAGTAGCTCATCCTAACAAGAAACGTATGCAAC